>JAODKL010000017.1:10324608-10346469 GCA_026780765.1 Petrocephalus schoutedeni
CATGGAACTGGGCAGGATTCAAACCCCGGTCCCAGAGGTGTGAGGCGACAGTGCTAACCACCGCACCACCGTGCCGCACAATTGAACATATAAATATATAAATGCATCAGCCTGCAGCATTGTGACTCATTCTGCCTCTAATAGCAGATGCACCTCCTCGTGCTGGTTTTATGCGGGTCAGCGCCTTCTCCCCAGAATAGGGCCTTAGCTGGGTCAAGTAAACGCAGACGGCTCGACCCGATCCAGCCACTGCCCCACCAAATCCGCAGGTGCCAGAGTTACAGCTCATTGCAGCCATTTGCACATCCGGGCCGCTGTCAATTAGCGTGAGTCCCGTGCCCGGGCACATGGATCAGATGACAGCACGTCCTGCCCCTCACTGACCAGAGCGGGCTGGGAATGGCCCTGATCAGTGTGCCTCTCAGTATGGCAGGGGGCGGGTCAGTGTCCCACAGAGGAGGAAGCATAGCCCACTATCAACATACCCGTCATCCCTCATGCTATCATGACTTAGCAGAATATAACGTCCCGTTCACATTTTGATTAATTACTTAATGCCTATAATTCACCCACCCATCTGTATTCTATAAGACCAATGTAGGGTCCCTGTGAGCCTGAGGCCCGTTATTTGCAGCATAGGGATCTAGGCATGGGACACCTGGGATGGGATACAAGTTTGGGAACTGAACCCACTACCTAGAGCTTCTTGTGCGCACCATTATTTTCAGTGCTTATGTTCAGTTTTACACCTTGTAACGTGAGCGCCGACATTGGTCTTCCATGCCTGGGGTGGCGCTGTCCTGCTCTACCTGTGCTTTCCATGTCAGCCCCATGCAGTTTGTCGCGCTCCCACTTTAAGAATAACACCTAGCCCTGTGACACCCGTGACAGCAGCGGCACCCATGAATCGCTGCCTCCCATGCTGAGCCAGCCGGTAATTCTCATGCACTGACCTTCCATGCTCAATGGGCCGTGGAACCTCATTTATTGGTCGCTATCGTGGAAACACGCCGCCTTATACCTCGACATGCCCGATCCGCTTACTCAGCTGTCAGGTAAGAAACAAAGCCGATGTAGCCCTGCGTAAATCACCGGTAATCCATTGATTCAGGGGCTGAAGGCACCCCCCATGCAAACATCACTGTCTATCGACCATGCATGCCATAGCCCATTGTTTCCCAATCCGGTCCTCGGGGACCCCCAGATGGTCCACGTCTCTGCTTCTTCCCATCTCCCCGCCATACAGTCCGCCAGATAGGAAGCTGGGAGAGAGTGAAGCATGGACTGTCTGGGGGTCCCCAGGGACTGGGTAAGGGAACACGGACTGCAGGTTGCAGCGCGAGATTAGATTTTGCATGAAGATGTGCGGATAGAGGCCATCCATTCATAATGAATTATATCCGCGTTATGAGAAAGATCGGGGTGGGGGTAGAAGGGGAGAGCTGATGGAGAATGATGGAGAATGGTCTCTGCCTTTATTATGTGCCACACGCGGCCCAGGACTGGGCCCCGAGACACCGAGAGGGATCAGGAAGTGAATTACCCCTGCAGCCCTGTGAGGGCGTACATCTCCTGCCTGAGCTGCGGTGGTGGCTTGTCAGCAGAGGAAAGGCTGCATTAAGACACGCTGGCCTTTGTGCCGTGCTGGGATCCCCCTGGGCGGGAAGTTCTTTTGCTCCCTCCCAGCTCCCTAGGAACAAAAACAAGGGCTGTCTGGGGGTCCTCGAGGACTGGGTTGGGGTATGCCTGATATTAGAAAGGTGTGCTGGACTACAGGACAAAATTCAGCTGGATAGAAAAGATAGCACGCAGTGTGTGTCATGTGTCTCCGTTAATAAATAAACATGAAATGCTTGGGTACAGCTTGTTTCTGTTTCTGTTTGTGAGACGCCTTGCATGGGGATGTGTGGATTTGCTGATGCTAAGGGAGATCGGCCGCTGGATTCTATACACAATCCAGCCAGTGAGGCCACACTTTGGGTCTCTACCTAATGTGATAATGAACAAATGCTTAGTGCAAAAATCATCCATCCATCCATCATTCATAGCTGCTTATCTAGGCAGGGTCAGGGTGAGCTGGAGCCTTTCCCCAGAAGCACAGGGCGCAAGGCAGGCCATACATTGGTTGGGATATCAGTCCATGCACAAACAAACACGCATTTAACACAAGTTAAGAGATGATAAGACTTTAATGATGCCAGGGGGAAATTCATGCGGTTATGCTGGTGCGACAGCAGCAGGGTATTAAAACGCAAAAAAGTAAACATAGTGCTAATAAATTTAAAAAATACACAGTACTGTGAAAACAATATTGAGGAAATAAATAAATATGAATAAATGCAAATATTAATGGAGCATGTGCTGATAAAAAATAATATATAACACTGGTTATATTTCTGACACATTCTGCTGTGTGCATGCACGCCATATGTCCCGGGATCTACTGGGACAGCCCATTGTCTGCAGACAGGTGCATTACTTTTGATGGAACCTTGCTAGTGAAACTCTACTGGGAAATCACGTCCATTGGAGGACGCCCCGGGCGTTTGGGCTCAATAAGGAAACCGCGTTGGCAACGCCCAGGTTGCACGCCGTACATGCTGACAGTGCGTGGTGCCTAGCATGCTGGAGCATCAGTCGAGATTTGTTCCCGGCATTCAGCTGGCCGTGAACATCAGTGTGATCATTAGGGTGATGGGATTGTTTTTTTTTTCCTGAAGATCTTACCCTATCCCAATCCCAGTGAAAATTGTGCATCTTTAATATTTATGGCTGTTACCATGGTCACAGAACACAGTGGACAAAAAGAAAAAAAAAAAGAAAACGCCCATAACATTGGCCTGACTCTGAGGATTCCTGTAAATGCTGTTTTTCATTCTGCATACATCCCCAGACATCCCTTGTAGGGAGATTTGGTTTGGCCCAGTTGCGGGGCTCTCAATCCCTGCGGTGTGCTATCAAAAATAAAGCAAAAAGTGAGACGCTGACGGTCCCTCAGCGCTATTGTAAGCACACAGAAGGCCGCTTCTGTCTCCTCTGTAAGGGACCGTGGCTCATCGCCTCCCCGCGCCATTAGGCATTTGTAATAAGAGCCCGAGAGCCTCTGCGCATGCCGCTCCTGCTGTGAACTTTGCGAGCACGCCGCGGGTTTTAATTATTTTTATTTGTCAGCTTCAATGGAGCCCGGTGTTCTGTTCATTAGGGTCTGCAGTAAATCCACTTTAACTGGACCGCCAGAGAGGGCCCCTTGCGGCCGCCAGTCTCTGTTATCACGATGATATCCGTCACCCGTCTGGCCCCCGTGGTGGCTGGAGCAGGCCATTGGTGATTCATTCCCATCTTAACATCCGGCCTCGAAACCGACACTGATGGACAGGACTAGAGGGGTGTAGATGCCTGAGTATGTGTGCCTTTTTGTTTTTGTGTGTTGGGATGCTCCTCTTCTTGAAGTCAGCGCTGATGAACTGGGTGCTATAGATGCCTGAGTATGTGTGTGTTTTGTTTTTGTATTCTTTATGGGATGTTCCTCTGTTCATGTCAGGACACGTGTTCCATTTTCCATAATGCCCTGACCCCAGTACCCCATGTCTCCGCAGACCGCCGACCCCATCCACGACCTGCTGCTGGACGTCATCACCTGGGTGGGCATCCTGCTGTCGCTGGTCTGCCTGCTGCTCTGCATCTTCACCTTCTGCTTCTTCCGAGGCCTACAGAGCGACCGCAACACCATCCACAAGAATCTGTGCCTCAGCCTTTTCGTCGCCGAATCCCTCTTCCTGGTGGGGATAAACCGTGCAGACCAGCCGGTGAGGCTCCGCCCTCCCCCTCAGTTGTTCCACCCAGTCTTTTTTGGTGGTTTGACATTTACATTCTTTTATTTAGCACACGCTTTTGTCCAAAGCAAGGCAGATAGTACATCACAAGCTATCAAGGCCCCAGCTAGGTATAAGTGCAGCTAGGCTGAGCTTCCAGTGAATGACCAGTTACAAGTGTACGTAGCTATTCAGCACCTGGCTGCTGTTCAAATCCAAAGACAAAGTGCAGCACTAACAGAATTCGGGGAGCGCAAGAACCTAGATAAGCGATCATCGAGAAAAGACACTAAGTCGCCTACAAAGGACAGTGATAGGGTGTCACATCACATGGCCTGGCCACCTGACCTGAACATAGATGTGGTTGAAGGAGTTTGACCTGAGACTGAAGGAAAAATGGTCAATGAGAGCTTAGCATATTTGTGGGACCTCCTTCAGAACAGCTGGAAAAGAATCCCAGGAGGCCACCTCATGAAACTGCCCTAGAGGAGACAGTAGGGTCAGCCTGTCCCTGAGTCAGCTGGGGTTAAGGGCTTTGCTCAAAGGCCCAATGGTTGCATCACTCTGCTGACACGGGGATTTGAACTGACAACCTTCTGAGTCCCATCCACAGATTTTTTTATTTTGTTTAATACATTTCGGTCAGTACACAATCCGTATGTTTTATTTTATAGTTTTAATGTCTTTATAATTATTCTAAAATGTAGCGAACAATAATAGAAATAGATCTTTCTATGGATAGGTGTGTCCAAACATTTGACTGGCCCCATATGTGTGTATACCTACACATGTATATGCATATGTATATACACTGGAAGCCAGTAGACAACATGGTTATCCCTCTATGCATTTGTGTCGGCTTTCTGTTGGTATTACATATGCAAAACACTTAGAGGCTGCAAGACACATAAGTACAATAGATGGGGATCCTCTTACCGACAGGCGAGGTCGCACAGAGCGTAACAGAAATGCCAGAGGATTATTGTAAGTGGCTAATATGTAATCCATTGCATTTTCATAATGTACTCCAGTGTTTCCTTCATTGTTGCACTACATACACAGCATAAAATATTAATATTGGAAAATGGAAAATTTTGCCTGCCTTGCTGCCAGCAGTTTTGACCTGGCGAGCCGCTCACCTTTTCTTGCTCGCTTGAAATTTGTTTCCTTTATATTGCCAGACTTCTGGATCCTTCTGTGTAATTCCCATCCATGCGGCGCATTCACAGGGCAAACGGAAAAGTGCTCAATCCGCCTCGCAAATTCCTGCGATTTTTCTGCGCCGCCATGCTTGACCGGTGGATGGGAAAGCGTGCTGATGCTTGATTTGCCAGCTGGGGCCTTAAATTCTTCAAGAGAGAAGTTTTAATCTTCCCGATGAATACTGCGACACGATCTTGTGGTGTCACTGAAAAATGCTATTCCCAGTGCAATTTGCTCCACACGCCATCATTGTTCTCTTTGCGGTCATCGTGTTTGCGGATAGCTTCGACCTCCGCCACCCTGTCGCAGCACGCAATTAGATCCTTGGTGGTTTTGTAGCTGTAGCTTTCAGGGTCGAATCACAGGTCAAGGTAGCTATGACTTGTTCCGAGATTTGGAAAAAAACACTTCTAAATCTCTCCTTTTAACCGCCTGTATCCACCGGGGGGCGTTTCGGAGCAGGCGTCCCCACTGCAGTGGGTTTGGGTGGCCGGCGCTGATTATTTTCCGAGATCAGATACCGCTGCCATAACCTCAGGCCATTCCTTATTTCCGTTAGTGTGGAGCTGGCATAGATGCCAGAACTGTGGAGACCCCGCGATTTTCCACTGGAAAGCGAGCATATTTCTGGGTGGCGGGGCAGGCCTGGGTCTCCCAGCTGGTCTTTGTCACACCAGCATCACCGCATCGCCATCAGACCATTAAAGTGTGCGCTCTGCCGGCCCGGCCCGGAGATGTCGGCGCCAGTTTACATAACGACGCGGGGGCCATCCAGCCGAATCTTGGCTGCAGGTGTTGCCTGTCAGCGCGTAATGGATATCGCCATGCCCTGCGACTGTAACACCCCCCGCCCCGCCGCTACAAATCACCTTGAGCTATCCGTAGCGCAATTAAACAGCCCATTTCGTCGAAATGTCTGGAAAGCAAATCAGAACAAATGAGGTCAATACAGCAGAGATTATCCCGACCAAAAAAACTAGCTGTTCAGTAACCACAGGTCTGCTCCTTTTATAAAATACTTCATTTGGTATAAATATTAGTCCTTCCAATAACATTATGATGTATCTGTTCGTTTTCTGAGCAGCGTGGAGGCTCAGCAGAGGCCCTGTTGCTTCTTGCCTACCTTCTCGCCCCGCCTTTGCCGCGTGTGTATGGGGCATGCTGCTTTCCTTTGGCCGCCCCTGCAGTATAAAGACATTATCACTTAGGCTAATTGGTGTCTCTGAGTTGCTCATACTGTTTTGCTGGGTGTGTGAATGTGTATGTGTGCCCTAGGATTAGGTTGGTGGTTGGAAGGTGGGTGGATGTTTTGGTCACAGAAGGGTAGAGCTGCTGTACACTCATACTCTGCTATTTCATTATGTATGATATACAGGTGACCATTTGCCATGATCCCTGCTCCAGCGGGCTGTCACTGTTGGGGAGTCTCCTCCCCCAGTGCCGCTGCCATGTCATACAGCCTGGCTTTTCACAAAAGGCTGCAGGTGGACCTCATTGCTCGCCTCTGCCCTCACCCCCTCCTATCCAGCTTGAAGCCAGGTGGCCAGGCTGCCAGAGCTGCTATCTCCAGCCTTGTCGGCCCTCTGTAATTCCGAGCCAGGTGCTCCAGCTGCACCAAGACACTCCCCCAAGCTGCTTTCCCTCGCTCACTGCCATGCTGGCTGCGCTTGGCTTCTCCCGGGGCAGGCATCCTGACCCGACAGCTCTAGCCCTGGGCTCGCATCACCTGAGCCCCAAGTGCCGAACTGGAATTGTCACGAGAGCACAGTGTAGAAATTCTGAATTTGATTAGTCATGGCTGCCTTGCCTTCCCCCTGACATTCTATTTGTAGACTGTTCATTTATGCCTCTGTTCACATACTCCTCAGAAGACTTTTTTTTCCATTAGATAATGTCTCAAAAGGAAGAAGAAAAGACTATAATTTTCTAGCTTATATATGTATATATATATATATGAAATGTTTATGGTCTGCCATTTAATAATCTTATTATGGAGCACTTCACATGGATTCAACAACATGATGAGAAGCAGACCTATACCCTTATCGTATCACTGTCTTATCGTTATCGTGCCCAGCTTGGGTTGGATTTATCAGTATGTGGGAGATGGGGTAGGAAATGATGAGAGGGTTATGTTTCACCTTGGGTGTTTGGTTTGGAAGCTGGCTGGAGGGATAGGGGTGGTGCTGATGGCCGCTGTTGCCCCCTTCAGATCGCCTGCGCCGTCTTCGCCGCCCTGCTGCACTTCTTCTTCCTGGCCGCCTTCACCTGGATGCTCCTGGAGGGCGTGCAGCTCTACATCATGCTGGTGGAGGTGTTCGAGAGCGAGCACTCGCGCCGCAAGTACTTCTACCTGGTGGGCTACGGCGTGCCCGCCGTCATCGTGGCCGCGTCCGCCGCCGTCGACTACCGGAGTTACGGCACGGACAGAGTGTGAGTAACCGTGTCCCCTCGACGCTCTAAGCAAGTCAAGCTTAACGCGTTGCTACTCGTCTTGTGTGTTATGCAATGAAACGTCTATGTAGGATACAGTCACTTTGCTCTTAAATAGGATAGAGGCACACGAGTGATGTCTCTTGTACGGTTAAAATCACACACGTAATGCTTTATCCCAAGTAATGTTCTGCGTGTCGTGTGTCATGTTGGGCCCTTTCATGCTTCAGAGAGGCCATGGCATGTCCAGAAATGATTTCGGGACCTTTTTTGTTTTTAGCGACAGTTTGATTGATTCCCTGGCTGCGCTTTCAGATGGCCTACCCCTTTCCGTCTTCTGCGTTGCTATGAGGATCATTAGCCAGTAGGATCACTCCTCAGGCGGAATTTCCTGGGGGGCGGGGGATAAACGAACCTTGGGCTCTGCACAGTCATTTGTTACGCACACATACACACCATAAACTTGTTTACGTTACCTATAACTCATTTAATAGCCGAGGTCCAGGAGATTAAAATAAATGGGGAGGAAGATATTTGTGAGGTGTCAAATACAGAAATATAATGACATTTGCCATGAAAAGATATATGCAAAGAAAGCAGAGATTAAATCCCCTCATTCTGGCTTACCTGGAGCTGTGTTGATACATGTGTGCCATGGTAAGCCTGGCTGTGTTGGCTAAAGGAGACTTTAGGGGATTGAAAGTACGACTTTGTTTTAAAACCTTCATAAGCTTCTGCCTTTCAGTACAAGGTTACAAGGCAGAAAGGATGTGGAGTAGCCAAGACGTCCCTTGTTTCACGATTGTATGGCATAAAACTTCAAATATTCAATTAAATGACAGAACTACAAGGAAATATGAGACAGGATCTCTGTATAAACACAGCTTCCTAACGGGAGGCCAGCAGAAAGAGGGTGGATTTGCAAAACACGGATTCCAGTTGCAAATGCAGCCTGATCCGCTCTGCCCGCCTGGAATGTCGAGGACCAGCTGTTCCCAGTGTGCCCCCCCCCCCCAACAACAAAGGATAAATAAATGTGTTGGCCAACGCATGTGGGGCACATGGCACTGGGGGGGGGGGGGATTTGCCAGGGGTGGCAGTAAGCGTCATGCTGGGGGGCTGACGGAGCAAACCCCAAAACTGGAATGAATTTAAGCTACAATAAAGCCAGCGTTAGGAGTTATCCTCTTTGTTAGTAGGACAGTGACAGCTGCTGAGGACAGTCATTCCATACGTCTGACTTAAAGGAATACCGTGGGATGACACACTTTGATTTCTTATGCATTTGACCTGGAATGATACTGTCTGAAAATATCAATGTCCATCCATCCATCCATCCATTTTCCAACTGCTTATACGTACAGAATTGTAATGAGCTTGCAGCTCTCTCCAGAGGCACAGGGCACCGGGCTGGGTACACCCTGGATGGGCTGCCGGTATATTGGTATTCAGTATGGCTTAAATGATCTCATCCATACTTACATGCAGGAAAAGACTCCTCAAGTGCCGTGTGCAAAAATACCAGATGGAAACAGATGAAAATGACTGAAGCATTCGCCTGGATACTTTGATTAACTTTTCATGATTTCATATATTATGATAAAAAATTTACTTGACTGGCATATGTAAACATGTATGAAAGTAAAGGAGATCCCAAATGGAAGCTGAAATGCTTCGTCGTGGACACGTCCTTTGATCTCACCCTGATGTTTGAGAATCCTGGCTTCATTTGGTAAATAATGAAATTGGACTTGTATGCATATAATTACCTCTGCTTGCTGCCGATTTTATGATATTGTTGTCAAGCATTTAAACCATGGCATTCAGCTGGAAAGATGGATGGCTGTTATATTTTTTGTTTACGGTGATTAACAGACCTTACTCGGGAACTTTGCCCCGCAGGTAAACAAAGCGTAAATAACAGAATACCATTTATTTTTTTTGGGGGGGGAGCATCATTTATCCAATCTGAGCTCCCTGCTGACTTCAGGAGCAAAAAGAGATGTGTGCACGCTTCACTTCCTGCCGATAGGCGTGCTCTTTAATCGCTTAAATACCCCCACCCACACCCCCGGCATGGCCCTGCCAAAATGGCCTGTCAGTTCACCATGCCTTGCTGCCATTTGATCGCCCGGAAAAACGGGCACTTCCCATGAAGGCGGGGGACCGTTTATGCCCCTTGCTAACTAGTTGGGGCTCCGGGTGAGAGACGTGCCGAGAAGTGGGGCCCAGGCACAGCGGGGGCGGGAAGCAGCTGACAGCTTTTTGCATGCCTTCCTGTTTCACAGCCTTTCTTGCATGCACTCGTACGCCGTTTAAGGGGGCGGATTCCAGGACACTCTCCAAGCGCACACGCCACTGGGAGCGGTGACTGATGACCTGTTTCACGGCAGCTCTGAAGTGCGTCAGGGAAATATTTGCTGATGTTCGTTAATTGGTCGTTATGCTCATTAGTATCAGTGTTTTTCTTAATCCAGTCCTCAGACCCCCCCCCCAGCCAGCATCTTTGTTCTGTTTCACCACCTACACGCCTGATTTTACTTGTCAGCTAATTATAAACCTTGCTGATTACCTGGCTCAGACATCCAGGTGGTGGGACAACACAAAAATGTGAACGGAGGGGAGTATGAACAATCTATGCTGCTACTCCTAATAATAATAATAATTATTATTATGTGCGTTTGTATTGGAGGGAGCACAAACCACTACAGAGAAATCTATTTAATAATTTTTGTGAAAATTTCTCTTACTTTTATTCATACAACAAGTTTCCATTGTGTAATTTTGACCCCGTTCATTGACAATTTTGACTGTTGTCCAACCTGCATATACCTCCCAAATCTAAGCCATGGTCTCCAGGGTTTAATATATCGAAACATGTTTAAAGTCATTGAATTACAGTTAATGCTGTGTCACTTACTTTCTGTCATTTTGTCACCCAAAATGACAAAGGCATAGGACTGTAATTTTCCCCAGGCCAAAAATGGAGGTCTATTTAATGTCCTGGAAATTAAATGATTAATAATTTAAGTACAGGTCATGAATCATCTTCTCGTCCGGGGGCTCGGATGCGCCGCCATTGGTGACCATCCCGCCGGATCGCTAGCTTGCAGTATTCCCGAACATTTTATGTGCTAGCTTTTTAAGGGTGAATCCATTTTCCTGTGTCTTTGGGGGAAAAAAAAACACTAATTGCAGGACTAATTACCGGTGAGTTTGGCGTAAGACACAAGTTCGGTGACCTGCGTCATGCTCGCACTGCAGCAGTGCACCAATATGCTTGCATCTGTGCATTTTTCTGTGTCGCCACGCAGGGATTGACATTCTTTAGCATCGGAGTGGCTAACCTCGTTAGCCTTGCGCCTCTTTCCTCTGCAGGTAATTATCTTAAGCCATCAATAGCCCTGTCGGAGACGGGGCCATAATTCAGCATTTAAATGAAGGGCCAGTGTAATATTTCCTGGCTCCCGGGGGAGTGTTGTGAAGCGTGCATTCTTCTCTGTCACGCTGGCTCGCTGGGTGATGTATGGGCTGCGCTCTGAACCAGGCTGCTTCTCGCCTCCCGTTACAGGTGCTGGCTCCGGCTCGACACCTACTTCATCTGGAGCTTCATCGGTCCGGCGACCCTCATAATTATGGTGAGTGGCCTGTTAGTTAAGGCCCTACCTTGCTCTCCTGGGGCTGAGCTGCTGCCCCACCACCCCAAGGATCACCACACCCTTCTGCCGAACACCTGAGCTCAGCCAGCACACTGTGCAGTGACCCGCTCGCTTTCCGAGTGACACGTGCACGGGAGTGGATTGATTTTCTGGGTTGTTGCTTCCCTGCCCTCTGCAGTCTGAACACACACAGGCATATACACAGCACTCTCTCAGAGTTAGGCGGCTGCTTTTTGTGTTTTTAATACTTTATATAAATGATTCGGTTCACCTGAGCCAGAGGTGGCATTGTAATGTAGCTCAGATTCAGTTATTTTTTTCTCTAGTAACCAGGAAGGATCTCATTACAGTCTAGTTGATTTTGAACGTCTTTATCATTTCAGCTGGTAGCAGCACCATCAAACATATATGGGATAATACGTGTAAAAAAAAAAAAAACTGTCATCTATGTCTTCCTTTCTCTGGAGACTGGCAAAATGATGGTAGGCTGCACTGACTGCAGAGACTGAAACTAATTAAAATGAGAGTATCTGGAGACAGCAAGGAGTGCTCCTGATATCTTATCAAAACGATGACAAATCTATCAAGACGGCTTGGCCATAGTGCCAGCGATGGCGGCGAGGAGTCCAGCCCTTCTGGCTTTCCACGGCTAATTTCAGCTGGCGTTTCAACAAGAGCGGATATAAACAAACAGCAGGCTGCTAAAGCCTCTCGCTGGCATGAGTTTGTCCCTTTGAGCTTTAAGGCTTTAAAGTCACCTGCTCCGGCCGCCAAACTGGCTTAATTCTTAATACCCGAGATGCATGCAAAGTTGTTGAATGCTCTGTATGTCAAATGGAGAGTTTTGATTTTTTTTTTTAATCGACGATGAAATGGATGTTTGACCCTAATGCCTGCTTTCAATGGGGGGACTGCTGAGGTGCTGAATGCCCTGTGTTTGTGTTCCAGTTGAATGTGATCTTCCTTGGGATAGCGCTCTACAAGATGTTCCATCACACGGCGATCCTTAAGCCTGACTCCGGATGCTTAGACAACGTCAAGTAAGAATTCCACATGGCTTTTATAATGGGCAATATATTGCGCTATAAATATTTCAGACAAATAGGTGTTCTGCGCCAGTGAATCCTGGAGACTTGGTAAATAACTAATTTGCGGGCATAGTTTAGCATTCCTGGGTTAATGTGTCCCAGAGGACCCTACACCTGGCTTTGTGGAGCCCAAATCCAGATCGTCTTACATAGCACACTGAATCCCCCACTTCCTGGGGAGTGGAGTCATCACGTCATTAATAATAATCAGAACAGACACTTGTTTATACTCATAACATGTGGCCGTTATCTGCAAACCCAGTCTGAAGAGGCATGTTTCATTACAGGCTACCTGAAGTGGGTCTTAGCAGGTGTAGGTTTTACAGGCTGTCTATAGCATAATAAAGCCTCTCACTATGAAGACACAGTAGGCAGCTCCCTTTTTTGCATCTGGCTAATACTAAAATGAGATGTAAAACATTTTCCTTATCTTCAGTCTCAGACAAGGCACATCAGTGAATGAACTTTACAGTTTAGCATTTCAATCCAGTATTGCTATCAGTCTTTGTCAGTAAACCATATTCAAATTTAATGCCTATATAAGGAGGAGAACTGAATCACCAGGGCTGTAGAAACACGGATATCACATGTTGTTCTGCTCAAACTGTGAAGCAGGTACAACATGATGAAAAATGGCTGCCTACCTCAGATATTTATGCTGATTATTTTTGCTAATATTGCTTAGATTATTAAAGAGGAAGTGACTTGCAAGCACATCCCTGTATAAGTTGCCAGATGTAAGCATGTAGGTATTACCAGGTTTGCCATCATCAACTTAGAATCAATGGATGTTTCACATGTCTCTGATGGCAGGATGCTTTCATTTTGGACATCCTTGTCCCTCATGCATGATAGATAATGCTCAGACCTGTGATGTACATGAAGCTTTGATCTATTATCTATTCCGGTTCCTTCAGCAGGTAGGTGGCTCTGGTGGTTCAGGGCCCATCAGCCACGGGCCACTTGGCGTGGTCAGAACCATGAACGTCACATGAGCGTTATGCGATTGCGAAAGATGCGGAAACCATGCGCTGAGTAATAAAGAGCAATGGCGTGTCGGTCAGTGCGCTCTGATGTACACACGGCACTGAGCCGTTAAGACGAGACCAAACCAACTGTATCCATCTCCAACTCATACATATATAGCAGAGAAAGTTATAAAATCCCCGCTGTCAGCCGTATTGGTATTCATTCATTTTCCTTGGATATATTTATAGACATATTGCTTGCAAAGGCATGAATTTTCCTGTAAGCTGATTTCAGAATGGAATGTATTTGCCTCTCGATGTATTCATTTATGTATTCAGGGTGCACCTCCCTTATTTACATCTCATTTATACAGTCACGTGTTGCGGTGTAATGCAACGATAGGGCCCCGGGCCTCGGCATATCGGGAGAGGCTGTGGCCGCACAGTAACTGTTTGTCATGTGCTCTCATCCCGACAGATGGCAGGCAGCAGTCTGTCCCTTAGTGATGCTTTATTTTTCACCACCTGCCCAGCTTTCTGTGACACTGTCTGGACTCTTTAGCCTTTTTTGGTGACAGCAGCCATGCTGGATTATCCTTTGTTTCCTACTAACCCCTAATCACAAGTCAGAGTCTGTCCAGTCTTGGCCAGTAGGGTGATGGTTTTTGGGGGTACTCGGCTAAGTTTTCTCCCTGAGGCCTTCGGCAGTGCACAACAGGGTGTGCCTTGGCCAGATGGGGTGGAGACCAGCGTCAGAAAGTGAATGGAGGTCTGGGATATCATCATACAAAGAAGCAGAGCCGTCTTGGACCGGCAGCGGTGATGTCACACGCCGGTGTCTATGGTGGAACGTTCGCTCCACATCAATTTCAGGTCCTTTCAAGCAATCCCTAAACCAAGGGTGTATTTGCCCTCAGCAGCATTTTTATTTACCCATAAAGAGAGTGTTCATTTAGCACTAAATGGGGTGTTAACTAATCAGATTATTTTTCACTCCCAAATAGTATGTTCCTTTACCTCAATTAGATTATTTATACATTCTCAAACAGCATGTTCATGTAACCCAATCAGACTATTTATTTAGTCCCAGTATTCATTTGACCTGAATCGAAGTATTTATCTACTCCTTAAAAGAGTTCATTTACCCTAATCAGAGTACTCATTTACTCCCGAACAGTGCACATTTCCCCATAATCAGAGAATTTATTCTCCCAAAACAGTGTTCATTTTTTAAACTGTATGTCGGTATGCACTCCTCCACATGTGAATTAAGAATTGGATTAAAATAGGTATAAATTGTTATTTTTTCTTTTTATAAAACTTGGAACACCACCTAATTTTAAAGGATTATTTCCTCATCAGGCATAAACATAACCTTCAGATGAGTCTATGATTAGATAAGAGCATGATTCATTCTTTGAGCACATGGTTCTATATTGAAATGAAACTTAAAAGTCCATTCAGTCTCCCTGAATTTCTAAGTATCCTGCATCTACCATGTCCTGCCACATGCTCTTCCTGGTAAGAGGCTTTTTTCCTCATAACGTGGCTGGCATGGCTGATCTTATTCATCCCACCTTCAGATATGAAACTTGACCCTTGGCAAAAGCCACAGATCCCCCTATATTAAAGCTATATTAAGTCTTTTCGAGTCTTTTTTTAGCTTTTTTTCTGTGGTTCAGTTCATAAAAAGTCATCCAAGTGAGAGAAGCATTACTCTTCTAATATCATTACAATTCTGATATACCACAAAAATGATCTCTGTAAGTGGGCAGCCTCATTTGTTAATTAGTTTCTTTACTTTAGTGTGTTGTAAACATGTTCAGAGATTTCTGTTATGTGGGCTACAAAATCTGGATTTCCCAACACTCCTCTTCGTTAGCATGCTCACTTCAAAATTTACATGCCAGTTTACAGTTATCCACATATACACATAGTATATACACAAATATACACTTGTTTGTATGCAGGCGCTTCCTTTTTCTGTATATATTTGTCTGTATATTGTTTGCATGAATAATTTCAAAGTATACAAGTATACACGCATTATTTTGCATGCCCACTCATCAACATCTTCTTTTAATTCTTGTGTTTAACGTTTTCTTTTTCTGTTTTCTCTTCCGTATCCTTCCATACTTTCAGCTATCGTTTTTACGATGGCTCTCTTGTTGTGGAGTGGCACTGGTAAGATGCAGCTGTGTCCTCGGGGATTTTTTTTTTCCAATCAAAGCTTCAGGTTATTGATTGGAAAGGGTTGTGTCGTATTGCCCTGTGTTTACACCCCCCTTTTACCTGTGTGTAAGTGGTCTCACCACAGCCGTGACGTCATCCGAGTGCCGTCCGCAGAAATTGACACACTTGAGTCAAGTGATCTGTATGGCTGAAATTCAGAGATACTTAATGTAAGGTGTTTTAAGACTAAGCATTATCACATAAATTAATTTGCCGCTGACTTTGAGATGTAGGCATTCGTGTTTCATTGTCAATATCAATTAGGTAGCATTTCGGCAGGACTGAGAGCACCAATCAACTTTCTGCTTTTGAGTCAGCTGACACAATTGCTTCAGCACACCTCAACGATTTCAGCACGTCAGCACCCCGTAGACTGAGAAAAAACAAATGGTGCTTAAAATCATGCAGTTAATTATCTCAGTGCTTAATATTATTTAAAACATGGTTTTCTTCCAGAATGTGTTTTACTTGAGAATCTCAGCAGGATATGAATTCACCTAGTGAATAGATGTGATGAGTCTATTCAGAGACAGACGCCATATTTTTTCAAGAGTAATCAGTGAGGCTGTTTTCAAAAACTTAGGAGGAGCCGCTCCAAAACATGAATATGATTTCTGGGTTCCTGATTTATTTTTAAACTAGAAATAGCACAGACTTAGAAGTTGTCCTTGCATGCTGCAGCGCACACTGGCCTAGTCATATGAAAGTCTCAAAATCCTAAGAAAAGAAATCCAAATAAATATATTCCCAGCCCTTTAGGAGTCTAAAGCACAGTGTCTATAGTGCTGAGATTTAACAGTAGGGAGTTTTTTTGCTTTAACTAATATGTGTGACAAACAAAAGTACAAATATTCACCTGACTCATGAGTCCTCCAGGGGCCTGCAGCAACAAGAAATCTGACAGGAACTACAAACTGAGAAATCATCACACAGCGTGTTCCCCATATCGCCAGTCCAGTCTTATCCTCACAGCTCTGTCATTTTATGTCTTCCTGTACATGTGCACAGTTTTTTCCCTGGTTTATTTTGTAGTCCCTGTGCATTTTACCCTTCATATGTCTTTTCTGCTGCTTTGGGACCCACGCATGCTACATTTTGGCATGTGATGCAGTGAAAATGCTTGTTGTCTTTATTATTTGGTATTATTTTTCTTTTCTCTCTGCAATCTTTAGCTATGAGGATTATCAGCCTGAAATCAAGTAAGATTCGTCACGAACTCCATAGCTATGTGTACTTTACCTCACATGTGCCATTCATCTGCTCATAAAAATAAAGGTGCACATCTCCAGCAAGTGCGCATACGCAGTGTTTCCATAACCATTTGTATACAGCAATATGTATTTATTATATAGAGTGAGTTTCTACTATATGAAAGCTCTGGCTGCATAAGGATATAACTTCAGTTTCCAAAAGAAACCCCAATAAACCTGAAATGGCTTTTTGCCAAACTGAGAGCTGTTCAGTTCAGTTTCTTCTTGACTGTACAAGACGAGTCAACAAGCCCCTATCCTTTGAGAGCTGTGAAGGGCTATGATCTAAAAGTCTGATGGAGGCATGGACAAAATGATAGATCTCTGCAGGAATTAGAAAGCCTACCATCGCACTCCAGGTGAAGTGTTTCCTTTGGCACTTTCCCACTTCATCCCATCCCAGTTTGTCCAGGGTACAGCCAAAATGTTCATTTACGCAGCTATAGCTAGTGACAGCATGCTTTTTCCTGACTGCCGCAGTAGATCCAGTACATCGGCATACCAGCCAGCTTCTGTGGAGCGTGCCATGTTCCATAAAAAAAAAAAAAACAGCCAACTCATAAGACGTGTTGCGTGTCCTCCTCTGAGCCGTCTTTATGTGAGCCACAGCCGGCTGAATCCTCATACGTGCTTTTAATGTCCGTGTCCATCTTCAGAACACAATCTTGGCTTCTCACATCAGACCTCCAGCCAGTCAAGGCGAAGAGGAAAAGCCTTTCCATTTGTTTCTTTCCCTGCGAGTACTGTCGCTTCCTTAATTATCAGCGAATTAACACCAAATCTTCTTGTGACTGGGTGGGAAGATCTGGGACTTGCTGGGATTTTTGTGCTTTTCTGTTTCTTTAGCAGGTAGAAGGGAAAGGTAATTTAATCAGAAGATAGTGTGCTAGACCGATGCCAGGGACAATCAGAACTAATCACCTCTTTTGTTCTCTACCAATTTGGCAGTAACACTTTTTACTGCTGAATTAGCTGAAAAAATGAAACACCATCACCATGAGAATGACCTTTAGAGGACAATTATATGCTGAAGGGACCTAAAGTTTTCCAGAATGTTTTGTCAGTCTGTTAAAAAATATGATTTTCTAAAAATTGATGGTTAGCGATCGCGGTTTTTTTGAGTGATAGATGGGGCTCCTTATGCATTGCTGAGGGTGTATTTTAACATGGACCAATGAGAGGTCTTTGCTGACCTCTGCGTTCTGATGTTTTTCTTCCAGGTCATGGGTCATAGGGGCCATCGCACTCCTCTGCCTGCTGGGACTGACCTGGGCGTTCGGGCTCATGTACATCAACGAGAGCACCATTGTCATGGCCTACCTTTTCACCATATTCAATTCACTGCAGGGGATGTTTATCTTCATATTCCATTGTGTGTTGCAGAAGAAGGTAACTTTTATTTACAATGTTTCAGGCATATGTGGGGCTCATCACATCTTAAGACTAGCCTTTTGCTTTACAGTTAAGATTGCTTTACAGTTCCCAATATTGAATGAATACTATTCCAAACAGCAGTGCTGCCTGTAGTACACTGTTTTTAGTTTTGAGGTCTTGAACTGATTTTGAATTTTCATTTATCTTCCACATATTTGTATAGAAGGGTTTGATTATTGAAAGGTGATTAATTGCCAATGTTGACCAACCGCAGCACAACAATGAAATGTGTCCTCTGCATTTAACCCATGTGACATTGTGACAGAGCAGTGGGCAGCTATTTCAGGGTCTGATGGGCAGTACCTTGCCACCACTACTTCTTTTGTAGACTTTTGTATTCCCTACTGTTTTGAAAAATGCTTGAATAGCAGTTGACGGGCCAGCACTATAGTTTCGAAATACTGTAATATAACAGTGATGCACACCCCATCTGTCTTTAGCCATGTTTATGTAAGGATTTAGATTGTCCAGAATCATCATTAATGATGCATCTCCTTTCAAATGCCTTGACAGCCTGTCTCAGTGATTACCTGTGTTCAGCATCTGCTGCATTCCTAAACTAACTTACTGAGATTATTAAAACAGCAGCTCAACTGCGCAGATTTGTTTAAAAAGCAGCACGGTTTATTCGGCAAATGAATGAAGTCATTGAAGTACAGTAGACTAACCCAATTTGTGCAGAATAATTGTGTACACATGAAAGGCGATCATTCAGTGGAAAATGTCTTTGATTTTAATTTGTATTTAGGCAAAGCTCTGTGTAGTCGCACATGGGCGACAGAAGATTTTTTGGAGGAGATGCAGATGATTCGTTACAGACAGCACTATATGCACGAGTATTTATTACCTTGGTTTGATGGGCTTCTCTTTCTTTCACTTTAAATGCTGCTTGTGTCTCCTGCCATGTACAAAAATACCATGCAGCCATGCACACAAGTCGAGATGCCGGATCGACTGCTCGTCTCGTGCCATCTTAAATAATTCATTTTGAATCGTGAGCTAACTGATAATATGACAGACTGCAGTTAATGCTGCGCGTGCGTTACCCCACAACTAACTAAAGAGACCAATGTTAGCAGCAGATGCTAGAAGTCCAGCTTTTTACAGCTTTGCTTCAGTTACCATCACTGATGGTAGTTGTTGTTGTTGTTGTTGTTGTTGGGCGTGATTTCATATGCTCTAAGATGGGAGTGAGCCAGGGTCAGATCAGAGAGGTCAGGTGACGAGCACACATACTCACTCACTCACAGACTCACTCGCACACTCACTCACTCACTCACACACTCACACACCCACTCATTCACTCACTTACTCACACACTCACTCACACACACACTCACTCACACACACACTCACTCACTGACTCATTCGCTCACTTACTCACACACTCACTCATATTCTCACTTACTCACTCACATGCTCACTCACTCACTTACTTACTCACTTACTTCACCTGTGCCGTATTACCAGTAATTTTAAACTGGGTTCAGTTTCGTCTCTCAGTCTCCAGTAAACATCCCCGGACCTGACGCCAGAGCCCCCACTGTGCTGTAACACCTAGGCACCCAATATTTCGTTTACTGATGCATGATACCCTTGTGGTGATGCAAAATCGGCTGTTCCTACCCCACCATTTTGTCAAACCCTGCTTGTCTCCTGCACCCAAATAAAGTCCCTGTCCCTTTCTCCCATCTCCGTGATTCTATTTACTCCTGCCCATGGGAAATTTTACAATTTTTTTTTTATAATACTGTTTTACTGTAGCTGGCATTTTTTATATGCAGATTCTTCCATTTGCACATCTGGAAAGGTTTTAGAGAAATAAAGGCCTTTTGAGTTCCAGAATGACCTTTGTGTTTCTAGTCAACTTGCTGCCTGCATTATACACATAGTGGGATCAACTCACTTCTCTAAGTACTGATAGGTTCATAGTGTGTGCAGTTGTGCAGTACCAACACCGTTAACATAGGGGGCAGTAACACTAGAGAGGAAGGTAAGGTCTCTCTGTGTCAAAGACCATCACCCGACCTCATCCTTTACCTCCGCAGGTGCGTAAGGAATATGGCAGGTGCCTCCGTACCCACTGCTGTAGCGGAAAGAGTGTGGAGACCTCCATTAGTTCAGCTAAGAGCTCAGTTGCCCGTACCCCAGGCCGGTATTCCACAGGCTCCCAGGTGAGAGGTTCCCACACACCTGGCCGCTACTCTACAGGTTCCCAGGTGAGGGCTTCACGCACACCTGGTCACTACTCAACACTATCCCATTAAAGGGTTTCACTCACACCTGGTCACCAATACACACTGTCCCATTTAAGGGCTTCACACACACCTGGTCACTAAGACACACTGTCCCATTAAAGGGCTTCTCACACTCCTGGTCACTACTACACACTGTCCCATTTAAGGGCTTTTCACACACCTGGTCACTACTGCACACTGTCCCATTTAAGGGCTTCTCACACACCTGGTCATAACTACACACTGTCCCATTTAAGGTTTTCTGGTTGCTAGCCAATGGGTTTCCATAAATTCACACCCAGTGAATCTGATCCAGATCCTCTTCATGACAATGTGATGTCACTCAGTTAGATCAGCGTGATGATGGAGTCTTCTTTGTGCATTTAAATCTCTATTATGATCTCTTCCATCAAATAGTGAAATTGCATGCTGCAAAAATAATGGCTCACACCCAAATCAAAGGTAAAAGGTTTGCTAATTAATGGCTGCTAACTTGAATTGCAGGGAAGTTAAGTGCTGGCTATAAGGAGGCAGTAATTGATTACTAGCTCAAAGGTTTTTAAAGTAAACATGTAATTAGCAAAGTTCATTTTAAACAGCTGGCATTGGATTTAAATGTACAATGAGACCTTAAATTCCCCCATCATGTTTTATCTCCCTTTTAGAACTAAAGTCTCAGCTCTGTAACTATGACATTTCTTTGTATTTACGCTCCGTAGAAAGCTGGGAACCGTAATAACGCTGATGGATTTCTCGTAACGTGATTTACAGTACTTATAGTATGTTTTTGGTGTAGAGGTTGATTTACTTCAAGTTCCCGACAGATAATCTTTGTGTTTATAGCTACATATAAATTGTTTAGTCGGCCGGCACTTCATTCAGATCATTTAGATTTAAATCGGGCTTAGTTTTATCCGGAGGACCTGCAGAAATGTCAGAAGGACAGGAATTGGACCTGGAGTTCAACTGGGTGGAAATGTTAGATATTTATTCACCATTAGTATACTTTTCCCAATAGAACTGGGCACCACAATTTCACCCTCATCACCAGCATTGAACTGCTTGGTGATGTTACTCTGTAAAGTCATAGGAGTCTGACAAACAACATTTGATTTATTTAAATTGACGAACAGATGGCTACAATGCTATCAACAGTACAAGACCCAGTGCTACTCACACTGTTAGCAACATTGCCTGTTACACTTTTGGCTGCAATACCAGTAATTGTGCTAGCCGCATTGTTAGTCATAGTGCTAGATGCAATACTAGTCATTGTGCTAACCACAATACTAATCACTGTGCTGACTGTAGTGCTGGTCACAGTAAGTGTTCCAATTCCCGTCAATGTGCTAAACACATTATTATTCATAGTGCTAACTGTAATGCTAGCCATAGTGTTGATCACAATGCTAGCTAAAATGCTAGCTGCAATGCTAGCCCTTATGCTGGTCACAGTGCTAGCTGCAGTGCTAGCCATTGTGCTAACCCTTATGCTGGTCACAGTGCTAGCTGCAGTGCTAGCCATTGTGCTAACCCTTATGCTGG
>JAODKL010000017.1:10350092-10367688 GCA_026780765.1 Petrocephalus schoutedeni
CACCCCCCCCCCCCCCCCCCACCCTCCAAACACCACCGTAAACCGCGACCCTGTCGTTCTCTGCCGTTCATTAATAGCCATAATGTCAGAATTAAATGCAGGCTTCGTTACTGCTGCTGGGCATCCATTTCCGCTCAGGTCGCTGTCGCTCTACTTTGGAGGCAAAGTACAAGAACGTTTTTGGCGTGTTTTCCTTAAGTGCATTTGGCTGATTGATATGTGTGTCTCTTTCTCTGTCTCTGTCTGGCTGCTCCAGGAACCATGGCTAACCATCTTATAACCAATGCTCTGCTTCGACCTCATGGCACTAACAATCCCTATAACACATTGCTTGGGGAATCGGCGGTCTATAACAACCCGTCTGTGAGCATGTACAACGCACAAGGTGTGCTGCACAGTTTTTTTTTTAATCCTGCCTCCCCCTCCTCCATCTCTCTTTCTGTCCCCCTAATTCTCAATACTGTTGACAACTCTGCTCCTGAATTTGGCTGAATATAGACATTGATTCTTGAAACACTTGCTGCTTTGGGTCAGGGTACTTATGGCTCCCAGGAAGGGCATTGGACTAAGATCAGTCTGACAGACCATCTGACAGACATACCTACTCATGCCGGCCGTTAGCAATGCCGTGATGAATGGCAATAATGTGACAGTAATGTGATACCACCTTCTGGAAGCCATACATACCTAACCTTGTGTGCATTTTTCTGTCCTTAACAGTAACATGTTCTGTGTTTTTCTGTCTGTAATCCTAGTTTTCATTACCCTCTTTCAAATATGTTTTGAGAAAATTTCTGCATTAATTCAGCAAGGCTGCAGATTTTCAGTGGTTTCATTAAAAATGAAAGGTCAAAATTGGGGACGCATTAACAAGATTGGCGCAAAATGTTTATTTTATGTCTTGGGGGTTAAAAGAAAAACATACTTCATATACATGAAATAGTATGTATTTTAATAATAAAATATGTTAAATATGCATTAAACATTAGAATAAAGTTATATTTTATTAATATCCCTGCAATTATTTAACAGCTTCTGTCAGAAAGCATTCGGACAGTCAGATGAGTGGAAAACCTGGGAGTTTAGCATGACTGTCCATGAGATTGTTTACAGACGTGTTTGCGTCTCCAGGATCAGATTGGAATACCATAGACAGGCCTTCAGAACTTGATTCCAGACTGAGATTGCTAGTTAATCTTCTCCAAGCAGCTAGAGGTCCTGACCGGCTTCATTGGACAATAACTTCCTTGTTACCTTGCAGAGTGTTACAGGCTGAATAGGGGGGTGCGAGGGTGACTGTGAGGCATTGCACAATAGTGTGAGGAGTGTAAATGAATTTGTCGAAAAGCATGAATGCCCTTTTTTACTCCACACTCATGGAAACCACATAATACTACATAATACACATGAACTGTTAATAAATAATGGCCTGCTACAAATTATCTGGAAATATTCAAGATATGTATCTATATGATATTAATAGAAAAGGAACATTTATCCCAAATTATTCACATTTGTGAAGAGGTGGCAGGTTGGATGAAATTTGATGTATGGAATTTGGCATGTGTCCTGTTAAGGGGCAATTGCCAGACAGCTTTATTCCCACCGGCTAAGAACCAGTGCAGCATTGCATTTAACTGGAAGTGTTCTTCTGTCGATAAACACGTTTCAGGTAGCAGGAGTTTCAGGAGTATAAAAGTGTCCATTCCTCTAAACCTTTCATATTATTTTAACCTGTTTCTTTTTCTTAGGGCTGGAACACTTGAGATTAGCTTTTTATGTCAGTCCTATGTAGGAATATGGCTTTAAATTTAAAAGAAAAGATAAATAAAGTAAATAAAGAGAAATGTCACCCCATGTAAATATGCTGCACTATTTGTTAGTGTGTGGCCCTCAGGACACATCCTCAGCGTCGTTTGCATGCTGTACATCATCAATCTCTCCGGTTTATTGTTGTTTTCTCTGCTTGTCACTGTTTGCTTACTTGTGTTTTTCTTTCCTCTCCTCCATGCTGTCGTTTAGACCCCTACAGAGAGACAAGTATGGGAGTCAAACTAAACATTGCATATCAAATGTAATTGACCACAGCTTGCTTCCTTTTCACGCTGCACTGGAAAGGGGGGGGGGGGGGGGGGGGGGGATGGTGCTAGCCATTCTGAGCCTGAAATATCACTAAATTGACAAGGGAGACAATGTTGCCCTCTGTTGTATTGACACAAGACACCACACGGTTCCAGTGTGTATCCCCTTTACAGACTGCAGAGGAGAGGGCAGGTTCCATCTAACTTCAAGAAGAGCATCCTTCTTGCTTATTTAATTAATTTGGAAAATGTGGTAAATAATACAGTCCCTAGTGCCAGCGCCGTGAGACCACAAGTGACCTGTGCTTACTGCATTTTAAACTGAGCTGCCAGCATGTCATGGCCGGCTGGCAATCCAGCTGAATAATATTTTATTTATTGCAATGAATCCTAATTGTATTACTTTCAAACTGATTAATGTATGACAGAAATCTGTAGTATCCTCTACTGGACACTACATTTTTAATGAAATCCATATTGTGCCCAGTCTCAAAGCTTAAATGCAATAGTTCATAGTATAGGTAAGTAATAAAATTAGTGTGTGAAGCAAAATGCATCGATCCATTGCCCTGAATAGGATGATTGAAAATGAGAGATCCGGGTAAAAGTCGGCAAGAGACTCAGACAATGTTTAGCACAAAAAAGAAGACAAGGTCGATAGTATTCAGGGACTTATGGTGCCACTGTGGCGATTTACCCTGCGCAGTACAGAGACAGATATGCATGTAAACCTCAACAAATATGACACTGTCTTATACACATGGGAGCCACTTTTTCTGTTGTCATCTGTTGTCTGATTGTCTTGTGCTCATCACTGTTTCTTCAATGATTTTTGTGCATGAAATAATTGTTTGTTTTGCAGTAGTACGACGGAAATAACAGTATTATAGTATGATTGCTTTACAAGCAACAGCTTATTTACTATTTAGTCTTAATGAGAGTTTCCTGGATTTCTTGCAATTTGAAAGAGTTGTACAAAATATTAAATTAAAAACAAAGGAAAATTTAAAAGCAATTAAGTTGATTTGCCATGTATACCATGTGTACAGATATACATTTGTCCAGAATCTAAATACCATGGCTTAGAATTACTCCAGGTATTTTTTTTAAATAGGATATAAGAACGGAAGGTCGGGATTGAAGAATAAGTGTAACTTGTGGATAACCATGTCTGTTGTCTTTCAGAGGGGATCCTGAACAATGCCAGGGATACAAGTGTTATGGATACTCTACCACTGAATGGTAACCACGGCAACAGCTATAGCATGGCCAGCGGTGACTACATGAGTGACTGCGTCCAGATTATAGACCGTGGCTACAACCACAAGGAGACCACTCTGGAGAAGAAGATCTTGAAAGAGCTCACCTCCAACTACATCCCATCCTACCTGAACAACCACGAACGATCCACCGAGCAGAGCCGCAATCTCATGAACAAGCTGGTCAACAACGTGGGTAATGCCAACGCTGGCAGCAAGGGCGATGGCATCGTGCTGGACGACGTCGCCCCGTTTGGCCACGAGGAGGCACTAGGCCTGGGTCTGGAGCTCATCCGAGAGGAATCCGACGCCCCACTGCTGCCCCAGCGTGGCCTGCCTGCCGAGAGCCACCCTCCACCTCACCCCTTCACCCGACGGCGGGTCCCACAGGAGAACAGCGAGAGCTTCTTCCCGCTGCTCACCAATGAGGAGGCCCCGTCGCCACACAGGGACTCCCTGTACACTAGCATGCCCACGCTGGCCGGCGCCGTGGACGACGCCGGGGACGCGGTGCCGGGAGGCGTGGCTGACAACTGCGATTCCTCTGTGGCCAAAGGCACCGGCGATGCTGATGATGTCTACTATAAGAGCATGCCCAACCTGGGCTCCAGAAACCACATCCACCAGCTGCACACGTACTACCAGCTGGGCCGGGGCAGCAGCGATGGCTTCATCGTCCCCCCCAACAAGGAAGACTCGTCGCCTGAGGAGCCGGTGGAGGAGCCCTCCCACCTGGTCACTAGCTTATAGACAGCCCCCTCGCCCCCCATCCCCACCGTGGCTCCCTGCCCTGATCTGTCCACTGTCAGCAGTCGTAGGCATCTTTGTTCCCCCGTGTCTCTGTGGGAAATGTAACATACTCATCTCGATGCCTGCTGGAAAAAGGAAACAGACAGCTCAATGGGACGGCCTGATAGGCCGGTGCGCGTCTCCGTGGTGATGAGGTCGACACAACCTGAACGGGCTGGGTTTGTGCACTCTCTTCCCCCCTCCATGCTTTTCTTTTGACATCCCAAAGGAATTACAAAAAAATAAAACGGCCTCCGAACTTTCCGCATTAGCTGAGTGTGTAGGATAAACAAAAACGAATCAGAAACTATTTTATTATACTTCAGTAACCATACTGGCTTTTTTTAAAAATGGCAAAAAAAAACTAAACAAAAAAAAAAAAAACTTCCCTGTTTGGTAAAATACAGCATGTTGTGCTGTAACATTCCTGAAAGTTAAGCAGGACAGTTGTTTTCAGCAAAACAATGGGGAAACTCTTATCCTCAACTGCATTTTTGTTTTTGTTGTTATAGTTCCAAATGATTAAAAGCGGGAGGTGAGAAGAATACCAGAGAATAATAAGATATTTCTATGTAATTGTACAGATACTAGCATTGCACATAATAGTATCTCTTTTCTGTTCCTACAAAATGTTAGTGTCTAAATGTAGTGAATAGAGCATTTCATTTCCGTTGTGCTGGTCCTGCAGATTGATAGTCCCAGTAGAGGTATTCTTACAGGTGCTGGTCTTGCAGGTTGACGGTTCCAGTAAGGCAATTATCGCTGGTCCCGGTTCTGATGACGCAGTTGATGGTTGCGGTCTGGTTGTTCTCTCTTTTCCTAAACGCAGAACAAAATCACTGAACAGAAAACGATAATTTCTTGTTTTTTATTTTTATTTTTTTATTTAGCAGTGTAACCACCGATGTTTTAAAAAAACTCTTTTTTTGGTCATCACTGTGTAGATAAAACACAACTACAGAGGTCACGGCAAACTATTTTGAAAATTGTGCTGAGAGCTAACTTCTGAAGAATATTCCAGAAATCCGAAGAAGGTTTTTACTCCAAGCAAGTAAGAAGTCTTCATTTGTCAAGGGCATGGCAGGTGTGTGCCAGAAGTAGCAAGGATGCTACATCGATAAGCACTAAGCATTACACAAAATACCGTTTAATTATTAAAGAAGAACTTTTCGGAGTGAGTAAACTGGAAACGCGTTTTCACTTTTTTTCCCTGACAGGAAAGATATTTATTTATTTGTTAAAAAAAGACAAAATCAAATGGAAAAAAATGTTGAACTTCAGGTGGTAAAGAATTTAGCAGCACATATATTAGTTATTATTATGATTATGACTTTTATTTATTCATTTTGTATGGTTTCCAAGTTGAATGACCTCATAACTAATATTTGTTGTAACAGTGAAACTTGTTTGCCAACAAATAAATCACTGATTAAGATTTGCAGCATTGTTAATGTTAAAGCCTGTGATTATTGTGGCTTGTGATGGATGTGAATACTCCAATGATCTATTGAATTATGAAGTTATTAAGAAAAGTTGGTGCCAATCAACAGTAAACATTTTTATTTTACTTTTAAATACTTTTATATTTACTGAATGGTTTAACCGCCTAATTAATTTTTGCAAATGGGATCAAATTTCACTGCACGTCTGCACTTGATCCAGTCCTGGCTGTTTGTCTACTGATTAAGAGCATAACCACTATTCCGTTTTTGGGATTATCAGTGGCAGCCGTGTGACCCAGTTCCTGAACCACAGAGATGTTTCGTTGTGGTTTCACTGCCTTTCAAAAGGACATTGTAGCTATCAGTGATGATATATGAAAATGACAGATGGCTATATTTGCTTGTGTTGTGCTGTAGCCAGTGAAATTTACCCATCAATTTTTTAAATCTTTTATCATAAAATATCCACCTGATTGTGATTCCTGGACTTACTGTCTCCTGTGTAATTTAATTATGGCATCAGATTGAATATCCATATATCGGTATATCAATGACAGTTTTGTCCTAATGTTGGGAGTCAGATGAAACAGGACGGTCCTTCTCTGGTCAGCTGCCATGATTTCTGGTAATGACTGACCGAGCGAATCAGCTGGCTTCTGAGTTGCAAGAAAAGGAGGTTAGGTTACCTTCATGCTACCTAACGTGAGGTGGCACCTGAAGACTGGCCCAGAGTGTCCTGACCAATCAGCCGCCGGTGGGTTTGTGGCAGGAAGCCGGCCGGGCCCCTCCTTTCTGCTCCACTCCCGCTGTCCTCCCATGGATAATTATCACTGCTTAAAGGCTCCTCCTTCTAGGTAACAGTAGGATGCTACACGGGAGACTAACTGGTTATTTGGAGACCACTGTGTGTGTGCGTGCGTGCGTGTGTGTGTGTGTGTTTTTTAAACAAACAAATTAATGAACAAAGCCAGAATTAACACCGATGCTCAGCTGCGCTCCTGAGCAAGGCCCACGGTGTTGGGGAGTCAACCTCAGGAAGAACCGGGAAGTGCAAGGAGAAAGGTCATGCCGGTAGAGCTTTGATTTGTGCTTTTTTTTTTTTAATCACATTACCAGCTTTCCTGTGGTTTCATCGTTTGTATGTTAATTTTTGTATATTTTTTTGTGCCTGTAAAAGGTCACTTTTTATTGTTGCTTATTAAAATGACAAAAACAAACCATAAACCGTGCACTCCATTTGACCACACAACCCAGCGTGTGTCGAGATTTAACAACGATTGGCCTCGGCGGGTATCGATTACATGAAATTGTGGGGGGGGGGGGGGTGGGCGGCTGGATTGATTCAATCAGTTGAGTCAGTTTAGCATCAGACGCACTGGGCATCGACGGGAACACCAGTGCAGTCAAAGCTTGCGAAAGTCAGAAGTGGTACAATCAGTAGACTAGTTTGGAGAAATGACACTTCTGGAAATGTGGAGTAGACGCTCACAATTCAATTATCAGCAATTCATTTACTGGGCTTGTTCATATAGTACAAATAATAAGGTCACTGAATTCTACTATATTGGATTTTAAGCTGTATTGTAGCTATCCTGCTTTTTTACTACAGGCAAAAGTGCATTTTTCATCCCATCATGAAACAGAAGTTTTGTAAAATTAACCAGATGGAAATTGATTGTACACAAATTACTTAAGAAAATCCAAATCTTCTTGTTCACTTTGTTATGCCAATTAGAGCTGTCATGAAAGACTAAATATATGCTGAAATGGCCAACTTTTGGCAAAATTTGAATCCAGTACGGCTCTTTTTGTTGCGTTGATATTTAGCACAGCATGCATGACCATGCAAGGACAGATAGGAGATATGAGTCGTTGTTCACTAAAAGCTGGTGGCAGACTCGAATACTTACTTCCACGCTTGCCGTAAAGGGAGGCATTAACAAAACAGCCAGTCCCTATAAAAGCAGAATATTAAAGTTTAAGCTTCGTTGGGGTGGTTGATATAGGCAGGTCCATCAGACCGGATTACATAAGTGCTCAGAGAGAGGCGGCTTTTATTACTGGCCCACCTGTTTGCCTGCAGACAGTTTATGGTAATAAAAGCGCTGCTCTCGCAGTGAGGATGCACTCTGCCTTTTATATCTTCTTTTATGCTGACCCTTCTGTGAGGAAAATTAGTACTTATTGGGAGATCTGATTTTAGCTTTTGTTTTTAAATACAAAAAATGTCTTTGATCTGGGTGGTGTGTGTATGTGTGTGGGTTTGCATAGATTCCATGGATCACATTTGGGGACCAAAATGTCCCCAGAGTTTTTCATACTTTTGGGGACATTTTTTCAGGTCCCCGATCTCAATTTTATAAAAATCTGTGAATGCAATCAAAAAAGTAAAAATTCCAAGTCTTGTATTTCGTTTGATTACATATGATTAAGGTTAGGGCTGGGTAGGGGTTAGGGGTATCGTGATTGGGATTAGGTTTTTTTCCAGAAATGAATGGACGTCACCCTGTAGGTAGGTACGCAGGTATGTGCATGTGTGTTGGAAATGATGTTACTGTGTGCAGGTACCGGAGCAAATGAAATAGCCGTCGGCTTGTGTCAAAGGGGTGTATTAAAGGTGGGCAGCTGGCGACTCCCCCTGACCCAAAGCTGTTCAGCAGTCTGTGAGGTAACTACCTCCTATAACAAGGGTGGGGGAACCTGATCCATGGAGAGCCGGTGTGGGTGCGGGTTTTTGGGATGACCTCTCAATCATTCAATAATGAAGCATTGGTTCTCAGCTCCAGTCCTGGGGACCCACTCTTATTGGCTGATTGAGAGGTCATCCCAAAATCCCGCACCCACACCAGCCCTCCATGGATCAGGTTCCCCACCCCTGTCCTATAAGTTCCAAACAATAATATCCGCCCGTCCAACTTTTGCAAAAGCGGGCTCTGACAGACAGAAATGAGTTAATGAAATCGGCTAAGAGGTTGCATTGGTCAGTTTGCACGTTAGTAACAACAGAGATATGCACAGTACCACCCTGCAGTCAGAGATAGTGATCCTGTAGTTAAAAGATGGTACCCGACTCGACCTTTTACTATTAACTGCCCTCCGAATAACACTAATCCAACATTTCAATACAAAAATGACAGACAGGCAGATAGGTAATGTGCTGTCATCACCTGTATGAAGTGTTCTGTTCTTCTGTGATTTCATTAACAAGAAGATTCTGGTTAACCGTTTTATTTATTTATTTATTTATTTATTTTCATACTTTTACTGCAGATGTTGTTTGCCAGCAGAGCAGTTGAAATTTTGTTCTACAGCAGTATCCCATAAATGAAATTTTCCATAAGGTTCCTACAAGCTAGTAAATGTCTACATCAATTGAGGATCTGCATTATCTTTGTGTTTATTGTTGCAATGGTTGCTTTTATCATGCATATTTAAAAGGTGATAGTTTATAGCCGCTAACAAAATATTATTAAAGTGTCAAAAATAATGATTATGGCCCCCTGTTAAGAATTTTAGTTCATTCATACTTTATGAGAACAATTTGCATAGATATGTAGGGGGCAATCCAAAATCACAGCTGCATTAAGAACTATCTAAGATGGGTAACATTAGTGAGTTCAGCCTTCTTAACAGGAAACTCATTTTTATGATTTTTGCTATTTCGCCTGCCATAACATAGTCAAGATGAAGTACATTTGCTGCTCTTAAATCCCTTTTTCGAAAATCAGCACAGACAATTTCCTTCTGACAGGCCAGGTGACTGGTGATATCCTTGGGTCCTGACAGGAGAGGACATTGTTTTTGTCCAGCCTTGACACACTTTCCTTGTCACTAGTGATAACACTGGGAAAGACTGATTCCCAAGTTCTTCCTCTTCAAAGTGAATGAAGTTTCTTAATTCCATTAACTGCTGTTTACAAAAACAACCCTTGCCATCAGAATTAATAGGGGAAAAAAGCAAAACTTGCCACTGACTTTACCATTGTAAAGCCCAGTTTCGGCTCCTTACTCAAATACAGTATACAACTGCAAGCACATCTGGCAAGGTGGAATGCAGCAGTGACTTTGACCCATACTTCAGGGAATGGAATGAATACATGAATAAAACAGCTGGCTTTAAAATGCAGCGGCTAAGGCCGGTATGTGCCTTGATCTGGGAATGTAGGGCTGCTTGCGTAAAATCTCACAGAAAGTATCCAGCCCTTCCTAAATCACACTGCATAGAAGGTGAGTTAACCGTCAGTTAAGCCCAATGGTTCTTTCAAAAACGTCACATAAACTGCACAATGATGGCGTATATTATTTGTGTATGTAGTGTATGCTGCGTATTTTGTAAAAATATAATGAGATAATGTGGGTTAATATTAATGTAATTGCATGCTGGAGTTTCTGTTTACGAATTACTAGGAAAATGCTTAAGAGGAGTTGCAGCAGGAGAGGAGAGGAGATGGTGTTTTGCTGATGTCTGCAGCACTTCAGAAGAGTCCATCTATCCATTTTCCGAATCCACTTCGCGGGGGGTCCGGAGCCTATCCCGGAAGCTACGGGCACGAGGCGGGGAACAACCCAGGGTGGGGGGCCAGCCCGTCGCAGGGCACACTCACACACCCAGAAGAGAGTCATAGAACAGAAATAGTATTTTTAATTTGCAAAGAAAAAAAAACAAACAAAAAAAAAAAAATATATATATATATATATGTGTGTGTGTGTTTATTAATTGCATGTATAATGATTGTCCTAATGAATGCTGTAAGGTACAGTTGTGAGTTTCGATTTCCAGGATTACTCTGTTAGTGGTGAGCCAGGTAGAGGTCTGTCTGTGGGTCGAGCTTCTCTCAGACGTACTTGAAGCCCAAATGAATCTTGATGTATATCCAGGGGCTCTGGGTTCATCTCCACACGCCTCCTCTGTATGAATAATTTATCGGTGAAAAAGGTCGATAGTTTCAGTGGTCGTGCGCGGTGCTCCCCGCTGCTCCGCCTGCTTATTCTCTATATCTTCTCCCTTCTGGAAACTGTTGCTGGCTGGTTTTTGATACATTTGACTTGGACTGGAGAATTAAATTCAGCTGGGCACTTGAGACGCCTGCACATTTATTATTAATGTCCCACTGTCATAAAGTTCACAGCACCGTGACAGATGGGTATGGCCTTCTTCACCAGCACGTCAATATGAACAACCTTATACCCTATTTGTCGTTTGTTTTTTAAATAATAGTGCATCTTGCTTTGAAATTCTGATTTCAAATGATTTCAAATGACATGAGGACATCAGTGTGAAAAAAAGGTTTGTTTACCTGTAGACAGGACACATGCATAACAGTCGCTATCATCAATAGTCTCTCTCATAAGAGCAAAAGCCAGGAATGGGGACGTAATTGTTTCCATGACACTTGCAGAACACCCCCCCAGCAAATCACAAATATTAATTTATTCTGTCTGGAAAATTAATAATTGCTGTCATCATGTAGAAATATGTCGGTTACCTTATGCAATCTGCTGGGCCTTCTGGTAGCAGGTTTCCTCTAAGATACAGAATGGTCATACTTAATCAAACTTTGAATTAATATTGCTGTTTTAAGCAATGTAATTCACATGGTCCATGTTTGTTATGAAGAAAGGTACAGTATGAGCTGTGTGAGAGGAAAGAGGAGGACAGGAGACAGAGGAGATGATGGAGATGTTTCTGATGTGTCTGACTGCTAAGAGCATGAAGCTTTTCTGAGGTCTACAGCACTGACAGGTTCTGCTTAACCAAGAAAAACTATGACTGCATAAAATCTAATATGCCTGTTGGAATGTTTTAATTGCGTGTGATTACCTCAGTTTAAGAAATCAAAATCAGTACTTAACATCTAAATAATGTGCAGATATTTAATCCCATTAGGTGAAAAAGCAGGACACACATATCAAATACTAAAATTTAATTGTCGCTAAGAGTCAAGAATTGAATTGGGCATCAGTGTCATGGTTGGAAACCTCTTGTTAATCCCTTCCTTATAATACACATGATAAAGAAGAGTCACCAGAGTTGATTCATCTTTTAAACAAGTTTAAGATCCTGTCTTGCCGATTTCATCAAAGCAATTAACATTTACAAAGCAAACACATTTGTCCAAAGATATGTACAAGTGAGGATCAGAGAGTAGGGTGTATTTCGAACAATTGGGGTCCTTGCTTAGGGGTCCAGTGGTGATATCACTCTGCTCGCAACAGAACTTGAACCTGAAAGATTTTCCAACCTCAGGCACAGTCCGAGCCCACCGCACCACATTTAACATAACATAGCTTTAGCATGGCCACAATTACTTGATTATACTCAATTACTTGATTATTCAAAAGCACTGAATAAAAATTCCCTTCTCAATTACTCGGCAATATGGCAGAAAGAAGGCAGTGTATAGCAGATGGGGTACAAATAAAGAGTGAAGGCATCAGTTTTGATAAAGCACTTGAATAAAATGAACAAAAATGTAGTTGTACATCAGTATTGTGAAACAGAACTTAAATATCACTACAGAACAGCTGCAATGCAGATATTTCTTAAAATGAGACATTTGGCTTTGACAGCCGCATCTATTAATGCGAGGGTAGCCATCGATGTGTGCCATCTAGCCACTGGGAGTGCCGTAGCCTGTTTGTGACATCACTTTCACTTAAATTATTTTGCTTAATTTACTTTCCACAATTTCTTGATGCCAGAATAATCTCCGCTAGGCTTAGCCACATCACCTAATATAATATGGTACATAATAACCATATAACATGAATTACTTTTGTGAAATATTGCATAATTTTTGGCCGAACGATATTGGAAAAAGTTCACAGTATGTTATTTGAAGGTTTTGAGATATTTAAGAGTTGGAAATTAGCTATATAGCCAAATATAACTGTATATCTGTAATATAAATTGCTGGTGTTGCCAAAAGACACAAAGCAGAACCGACAAATCACTTGCTTTTACTCAATATCGCCTCTATGGAATACAAAATATTTCCATAAAGTGGAAGACAAATGCCTTATCCTGTCCAGTTTGTCCTTTTCACTCGTCTTTTGTTTAACTTTTCACAAACATGCCACACAGTCTATGAGTGAGTCCAACAACAAGGATGAGAATGATTACGATTGTTTACGAGAGTTCATGCAGATCTCACGCAAAAGCCGTGGAGGTAAACCTTTGATTTGATTTTTTTTAGCACATAGATGTTAAAAATGTTGAAAAGGAGCTGCCATTGAAATTCCAAACCTTGCAAAGTTTTACTTCCTATGACTGAGTGAAAATGTTTTAGTGCAATTTGATGGTTCAAACCTAGCAGAATATTGCTGTCCTCGCGATGTGGACAATTGCATGTGCGTGAAACGCCATGTCACTATTGACATAGCACATCCTGCACGCCAAGGGCGGCATCGTGGCGCAGTGGGTACTGATGTTGTCGTACACTTCACCTTTGTGTGTGTGGCATTTTTATGTTCACCCTGCGTTGGCGGGGCTTTTCAGCTGGTCCTCCAGTTTCCTTCCGCTGTCCAAAAACATGGAACTGGAGCTGAGTCAGTGCCGGAGTTGACCGTATATCTGACTGAGTGTGCGCCCTGCAATGGCTGTTTGTTTCCTGCCAAGGTTTGTATTATTGATTATTGATATAATTGATAGTGACAGCCCTACAGTACATAGCTATAGGCAAGAGGGTATTCCCATGAACAGTTTCTAAGCACGCATCAAAGAGCATGTGCAAGTACATGTGTGCCCACATCTATGTGTTTGAGTGACTGAGCTCATGTGGGTAGATTTGGACATGCCTGAATGTGTGCAGTTTAGCATCAGACTAGGTTAGCTTTGAAACCTCATCTTTCATACGTTGCCCTTTACAATCAAGGACAACTATGGTCCGCGGAATATAAAACGACTGGGTGAATCGATGTCAGCGGAGGCTTAATGTGTCCGGGCAAGTCGGCAGTTCCGCAAACACAGGATTCAGCCTTTCGTCAGCAGCCCCCGCAGAGATAGCATTGATTTACGGTTGATGGAAGTTAGCTCGCGCTTGTGATGACTTACCAGTGCTTTCCAGCTAATCTGAAAAGACCGCAAACAAGATGAAGCCTGCAAGTGTTCAGAAGATAAAATACTTCCAGAGTAAGGATAATAATGTGCTTTTCATCTTTTTTATGTTTAATCCATTTTATTTATTTTTTTTAATTCAGGGAAATTATATAACGTGATTACACGGCATGTTTTTCTACAAGTAATGCATACGCATAACATGCTAAAGGGAGCAAATGCCTTGTTAGGCCAGATCTGCTTGCACTTTGAGAGCAATTAATGACTGATGGCTGCCTTATATGCATGCATCTGTTTTTTTAGCAACAGTAGGTTTTATAGCAACAAACTACGGGTCTCCTCTGCTCCAGCAACCACCGAGCGTGCCACTCTTTTCCTAAACTGTTGCGACAACATTACCGAAACATTATGGTAATCTGTCTGATGAAACATTGAAGATCAGCAGCTATGACAGGCATAGGGAGAGAGAGGTGTTTTTTGGCCCATTTAGCCAATTTCTGTACTTCTGACTTTAGTCTTATTATTAGGCATGAGATTACAGATATTAGCATGATGCAAATTTCGCTAATCATGCACAGGTGACTGACACTAATATTTTCCTTATTCCACATTATCAGTGTGGCCAGCGGAGGGCGCAGGGGAGGGAGGTGGACTAAAGAATGTTGCCTGGAAAATTGCGGCGTGGCAGATTGTTTCTCCGACACGTCCTCTCCAACACCTGTGACTTTCCTCGCCTCGGTCTCAGAAGCAGAATAGGCCTAGGCGAGGATCGTCGGCTGTGAATGTGACTCATACAAGCCGATGGTCTTTCCGTCTCAGCCTATTGTGTTATATTTTTGTCTCAGGGCCATTTATGCAAGGATGACACAACAAAGTAAAAAGGGATTTTATTTATGTATCTGTACATGTGCTAAACTGTATAATATCGCCGCATGGCTAGTGGCTTTGCCCGGAGAGTTTGTTTACCTCCAAAAGTGTCAGCGTCTGCTGCTTATAAATTTAGCAGCTGTGAGCAAAATGCTGTACATGGCTGTTCCCGAGAAACAAAACTTGAATGCTGGTCAAGCGCACGATTCGCACTGAAGGATGATCTGCAGTTGGCCTCTTCATAACAAAAACGTGCAAGCCTGCCCAGGTGATAGAAATCCTACTTGTGGGCTTTTGAAGCAAGTAAAGGGATAGTGTCAACATCAACGTCAGCGAAGTAGAGTTTCTGTATTTCCTCTGTGCCGAGTTCTCATGTGCGGGACATCCTCAGCAATGGAGTGACTGCGACTAGACCAGACAGACAGCATGTCAGTGTTTCTTACAGAGCCAAAACTGAAGTTCAAGTTCACAGTGAAGCTGGTTTCCACTTATATATCAGGGAAAACATCTGTATATGTGCCTGGGTCGTTTGGGGGTTTAGGGGTGGGCCCACACACCTAACTCAAAGTAGCTGTCCTTCTGATAATACCCTCTTCCCATCTTGGTGAAGTTATATTGCCCGCATTCATACACATTCAGTGTTCAGTTATTAATGCTGCGATGTGACAGATGGTCCAGCCGTGAGTAGAGGCAGCTGTGGAGGACCTACCTGAGCTTCGACAAGCCACATCTTCCCTTCCGGGGCCAACTTTTTTTTCAGAAACGCAATCTGTGTTTTTCAAGTGCCAATCACAAACGATAATCTTTAAATCAAAAAAAGTGCTCCGGAAGATAAGTCCCCTTTGTTAGCTGGGCAATGCCGTTTTAATTAAATATATGAACAGGTCCCTGACCTAGAAAGTCTAAACAAAGATAACATCATCTAATCAAAGGAGAGCCAAGAATGGTTCAAGGGCGGAATTATTTTCTATTATGAATTTCCCAGGGGATTTAGCCAATTTTCTTTATTATGATAGAATCAGCATATAGCAGATTGAATTTTAAGATAACGTCGGGGCTGGGGTGAAATGCACTGTCCTCAGTGGCATCCTAAAACCTTCACGCCATCCATGGGCCTCCCTGTTGTTGGTCCTGCAGTTTTTACTCGGCCCACTTTGTTCCTCGGTCCACTTTGTTTTACTCGGTCCACATCAGAGGTGGTCACGCGAGGCTCCCGGCCGATTTACATAATGGCCAGATTGTGTACAGATGGGCTAGCGACTTTGGGTTTTATGAATGGAGACAGATTTCTGTATCATTTCTGTCACTCTTATCTTTTTATTTATTTGATGCAATGGGGCACTGAAAACATATGGTTGTTACATGGTAGTCGACACTTACTTTGACATAATAATGTTACTGTATCGCCCAACTTATTATTAATTATACTAAGCATCATGTTGATATCTACGCCTATTCATCCTTCAGTCAAAATTCTATGAGGACAGAAATTGTGATGGAAATTCAGTACATTTTGATGATAAACTCTATGCAAAATAAACTTTAATTTAATTTCAAAAGCTAGTATAAAATTCCCTTGGTTGATTTAGTCTATGCTGGTGTCTCTGATGTGATTTTTTTTTTCGTGGGAGGAACATCCTTAATCCCTAGGGAAGAAATCTAGCAATCCACCCTCAGAAGTCTGGACAAAACTGGATTTAATTTAGTGTCTCTATGTGGGAGAGATTTGTTCTCAGTGGAATGCGTTCCCGGTCCTGGTAACCATGGCAGTGATGTGGATTACTGTGGTCACCGCGATCGCTTTACCTCCACTCCGTGTTGCAGCAGCCACGTCTCGTTCAAATACCGACACGTCAATTTACATTTCCGATTGCAGTAATCTTCATTAAAAGATGTGCAGCAAAAAAAAAAATTGAATACAGATGAGTGTGGAATGGTGGGTGTCCCGTGTAATTGGACATCCCATCCTGTCCCATCCCTGTCACTGTTCAGACTGTATTGTAACGTGTAAGAGGTTGCCTGTGCTTTCAATTTGGAGGGTATCCATTATATTATGTCTTCAATTCGCCGAATGATCAATCTTAAAACTGGCCGAGGACCAGCGAAAGAGACGGTGCTCCTCATTTTAATTGCCCACATGTCCTTGTGTTATGTCCATTAGATGTGCTCTCGTTTTCCCATTGGCTACAGGTAAACAATCTGCTCTGGTGGAGCTGTGTATCTGAGCGCTCTGAGCTAAGGCACATGTACTCAAGGCTGAAAAGATGGGAGCTGCATTTATACATATCTAATCAATACATCCATGCCTGCTATTAATGAGAAATTCATTTCTACATTAGCAGGGATTATTTAAAAAAAAGTATCTATTCATTTGAGGGATCCACATGTCCTCGAACCCATCCCACATCCTCCCCCCCTGCCCCCTTCTGAAGGACCGGTGTACCTCCAGGAGGGGAAAAAGCAGAGGCCGTGAATCACATCCTGATCTCCTGTGTGCCTGGTGTCACTGACAGGTTCATTAAATAGCAGCAGGCCTTTGGGTGTGTGTGTGGGGGAGGTTCAGCCTCTCAGCGGAAAAGTGGGGATTCTTCTGCGTGGCCCGCAGTATTCGCCTGCTATCTGATCCCAGCATCTCCACTGATCTTTCCATTCCGGTGCACACGCCCGGCACGACTGCGATTTCACCAAAGGCGACCGTGGAGAAGGACTTAATGGTGGACAGGTGGGGTGCATTGAGGGGCTTTAAATGTCAAATAGCATAGTGCACAGGGCTTCTTTTTAAAGATGGCCTCAGCCCCCCACCGCACTCTCTGCAGAAAGGACCAGTAGAAATTAACGTGCCCTTGCTGGGCCTGTGAAAACAGCTCCTCCTTTGTTCCGGCTGCAGATAAGATTCACTGACGACGGCCACGCTCCTTTGTGAGGCTTCAGATGCATTGTTGTCTTCTGGAGAAACACTCGGCCTTAGTAGCAGAGCTACCAGCAACGGGGAACAAAGAAACGTGGAACAAACAAACCTCGGCCGGCTCATCTGTGGTCACCTGGGGTCCACCCACGGTCCTGGGCCCCCCTGCCAAGCTGGGCCTGTTCGATAATCAATTG
>JAODKL010000017.1:10386378-10427703 GCA_026780765.1 Petrocephalus schoutedeni
CCGCTCATTGGATGTTTTCCCTTTTTCGGACCATTCTCTGTAAACCCTAGAGATGGTTGTGCGTGACAATCCCAGAAACTCAGCAGTTTCTGCAATACTCAGACTAGCCCGTCTGATACCAACAACCATGTCATGTTCAAAGTCACTTAAATCACCTTTCTTCCTGATTCTGAAGCTCGGTTTGAACTGCAGCAGTTCGTTTTGACCATGTCAACATGCCTAAATGCATTGAGTTGCCACCATGTGATTGGCTGATCAGTAATTTGCATCAACGAGCAGTTGATGCCTAATAAAGTGGCCTGTGAGTGTATATCAACCATATCACACATTTCACACATTCTCTGACTTTTGTGAGCAATTAAAAGCCAATGTTGCATTTAGATTGATCATAAATGCTCTTTTCTTTCCGGGGTTGGTCATCCGTCAAAGGTTGGCAGTTGATGGATAAGTTGTCGTTTACCTGTTGGGCCATGTAAATGAATATACATCAAACTCAAACTTTTATAAATCAAAGGCTTTTTGTTATCAGCGAAGCATAATATTACCTGCAGAGGCTGTGTATAACAGAATATGTTATAGAACTACAAAGATCTATTGGGAAATTTGGGGTTCTGCTAAGAAATGAAAGAGGATATAAAAACAGTCATCTAATTAGCTATATAGACAGTTAAATGTTTTGTGGAAAGTTTTCAATATTATCTCCTGCTGAGCCTCAAAGAAGTTGACCCTGCAAGATTAAAACTCACCTGCGAGGATCGATAACAATTCTGTACAAGATAAATAATGGATGCCTTAAATTTATGGCCCTCCATTCTGCCCACGGAGATCCTTCAAGGTGTAATTGTCATTATGCTTTATGACTGGTCATAAATACAAACTTTGCCATAAATATTAAAAGTTGATCACATGGCTAGGTATAATTCCTTAATTGAAGACCGTAGAAAACTCCTTCTTGAAATATAGTTTTCCACGCCCATAACTCAACTTCGTGTGAAAGGTGCACTTCAGATTTACTCAACATTTTAGCTTAATTTTGACTGAGTTATGTAGAAGTAATGGCATTCATGGCAGTCAATATGTCCACAGAAAACATGAATAATAGTCTATCGTGCACCTTGCTTTATGTCCTGTGGCTTCCAGGACAAACTCTAGAGGATAGCAAGCATTTTTATTTGCAGACAACGTGGGCGTGTCGCTTTACATGTTTTGTTAGTTGCTATGGATGACCTCGAGCTTGAAGTATTACAGAGTATATGAATTTGTAGTAGTATATCCACAATGGCTATAATTCTGTATTTTTATATATATTGTGTTATTGGGTAATTATCCATCCATCCATCCATTTTTTATCCAGTACAGGGTCACTGGGCTACATAAATAAATGAATAAATTCCATTTAACATTTTACCAAGCTAATTTTTTTTTAGCTATGATGTAAGCAAGATGTAGGAATCATCATATTGTTGTGTCTGAATAATCAAAGTACATGTATTTAAATACGGGAATATGAAAGACATGGATGATTAAAATATTGCGTCCTTCTGTAACCGCTGTCATCATTTGTTGGGTGGATTAAGCACAGCACTATGTTAATATATCCTATACGGCTTTTGTTCCATCTGCTGCAAATACGTGCGGTGAATGCCATTCACTAAATAAATGCCACTAAACTATGATTACCCTTGAAGTTCCTGTGAGAAAATCATTCTCCTTGCTCAGCACATCCAACTTGATTATCAAGAGGCTGAGATTTTATTTTATCAAGCCTGTTTATGTTTGACGGTTTCTGGCTGTCAAATACCCACACAACAGCAAAGTTGTCAAGGTGTCAAGGCTTGGTAAGAGAAGCCACAATGAACGGTGAAATTAATTGACAGTGCTGTTATAAATAAATTAAGCCATACTGTACACTGGATCTCTTTCAGATTCAAGAGAATGAAAGCATTTATTTACTCGTTACAATTACAGTTAGAGTGCCTCTCTGGGTTTCTGCAACAGAAGGACACAGGAAAATCCAGACGGGCTTGATGAAAAAAAAAAATCATCCTATTACTCAAAGATGTGAATTTAACAGACGTTCGGAGACAAATTACTGTTTCCTCGACCTTTAATATCCTGCCTCTTCCTGCCTCTGGTGACCCACTAAGCAAATTTTTTAAACCCAAGTAAGAAAAAAATAAGTTCCCTAGGTTCAAACGATTCAAATTTCAACGCCGACAAGCTGAAGGTGTCTTTTCCCCAACAGAATAATGTGATTCTGGGTCCCTTTCCAAGAGATAGTGTAGCAGGCTTTTCTGGGACTGCCACCGGTTTTTGAGGAAGGTTTTACATCCGCTTGCGTGAACTGCAGGGCCCCAGCACAGCACACTGGAGACAGAGGAACAGATGTGTGTGACAGAACTGCGGGATCCACTTCACCTTACAATCCCCAGGTGTGTATCTGTGAGTTCTCCAAACTTCCAGTTCCCAAAATAAAGCTTTAAAACATTAGCAACTTTCTCTCACCTAAAGGATAAAATTATCTAAATAGTCTGCATTTTCCCTAACTTGAAACTGAACTCTTTTGACAAGGACTATTTTGACCTCACTTGAAGCATCAAACTAGATTAATACCGGATTTCTCTTTGGATTCACATATTTCTATAAATAACCACCGAAAATATTCTCTATGGGTCAGTCTGACACTTAATGGGTTCTAGTAAATTTTCCAAAGCCTGGACCTCTAAATCCTATATTCCACGGTAATTTTAACGTACTGGTCTGGGAATAATCACTTTATGTAACAGAATGTTTGTCTTTGGTGCCAATGAAAAGCTTGGAATATTTCAGTGTACCAGTGGAATGCGTTTAAGCCGATAACATGCCAAATGTTTTATTTTTATGGAATTGCTCTTAATTGGGCAGCACAGTTCAGTCTGCAGCGCCAATGGCTGTTGTCTCTAGGGTTGTGGGTTTGAACCCAATCTCCCAGCCTCTGTCTGTGTTCCTCTGGGTCTCGTCTGGGCACCGTCCAGAACTGTCCTTCCTGTTCCCACATCAGCCCCGGAATCACAGGGCAGACCCTAACTGCACAAGTGGCTATTTCTCCACTAAAAACTCGTTGCAACATGATGCTGTTTTAGTGAGTAGCTTTTCTCTGCACATGTATGCCTTTCTGGTCACATAAAGGGTGGTGAAACCGAGGTCCCCCGAGGTCTGTGTGTGTGCAGCACTCTTGGTCTGGTGAGCATGGCACTCGCACTCGGGAACACAGGGGCCACAAAGGTCCGTTCATGAAACCAGGATTCCTTCAGGGTTCTGGTGCGTCTGTTTGGTGGGACGACGTGGTTGGGGGAGATTTAATGGGTTGGGACATTGGGAATGCTGTCATTGCTGTCATCAACGTAGTCGTTTTCTCCCCGGAAGCAGCGGGCTCCTTTCTGCCTTCCCTCCCACCCCCAAGAGCTCCTCCTTACTGCTGTATGACCCACTAGTGACACTGTACTGCGCTGGATCGCCGTCACACAGACTTACAGTCGACCCCTGTTCCATGAATGCTACATTGCCCCCATAACCTGTTCTTCTCAGACCAAATTTCTGCCCATTAAGTGCTCTGGCCTGGTTCTACCTGTCTCACTGGTGTCTTACCTCAGCCCTCTCCGGATGGACGACTTCTAAAAAATGCCCCTGGTGCCATGTCAAAGACAGCGTGCTTCATTACCCCACTTCATGCAGTTTTACTAGAGTCCTGCTTATGTATATCTGATATATGTTTCATTACACTTTCTGTATTATCTATAATATGCAGGTTGACACAACCTACTCAATGGGGATCACTGTAACCAAGACAGTGCCTCCAGGATTGTGGGTTCAGTTTATACTTTGACTTGCATAAATTATCCTAAGTGTGTGAATGTGTGCCTTGTGATGGACTTGCATCATATCCAAATTATTCCCCTAGAATGTGCCCTAAGCTTTCTGGAACAGGCCGCAGGCTCAGCCCAACCATGTACTGGGTAAGTGTTTATGGATTGTTGGATGTAATATTCAGTCATGGTCAATTTTCTGTGTTGAAAGCTTGTTGACTAATGGACAGTTGTTTGCGTAACAACATGAGTGCATTCGACTCATCTCAGAACTAATAAATGCTTGTGTGTGAGATGCCATTTGGTTCCTCTCAGATGAAAGCCTGCAGGTACCGCTAAACAGCACTATGCACATCAGAGCTGATCTTTCAGGCCGAAGACTGCTTATGGTCTGAGATGCTCTATGGAAGGGGTGGGCAGAAAGGGCCTTTGTGTATGTGGGTTTTCACTGCAATTCCCTAATTAGGTCACCAATTAGAAGACTGATTGGCTGAAGAGTCCTCACACTTGGGTTTGAACAGCTGACCTAAAGGTTATCCCAAAAACCTACATACACACCGGCCCTTTGCGGATAAGATTGGCCAGCCCTGGTCTATGGGCTTCGCTGCTTCACAAGCCATAATTTGTTTGATGCCTGGAGCAATATCCATGGCGCCAACTGGCAGTGAGAACTGACTGAAAGCAAGAGAACTGAATTTTGATTCTTGGCATCTTTAGAAATAATACGAAACCCGTGTAACACAAAAAGTAAACAGTTTATAGAACTTTTTCTGAGAATTTCTCAAGGGTGAAAACGACTTCTTGGTACAGTGTTTAAGAGGCGAGTCAGGTAAAGGTTTATGAAGGATCCACAGAGAGAGCTTATTGTTGTTGCTTATTGTTGCTCCGCAGCATTTAAGGCTGTTACGAGAATGGTTTCCCAGACAGTCGAGACTTTATTGCTGTGTAGCATTCTTTTTTTGGATGCTACTTTTAGTTTTAATCAAAATCACTTAAAAACAGGTCAAGTGCACGTTATTAAACATTGGCATTACCATTTCCTGGAAACCTTGATATACTTCAGTTTCTAGAACTGATAAATGGGACTCATTTTGTGAATGTGAACGATGTCACTGCACAACAGATTGAATTTAAGAAAATGGTATTTTCATCTTGCTCTCCATAGCTTGGGGGTCACAGCACAGGGCCAGCCAACGTGCGGGGCCCTGGGGGCTGGGGGTTAAGGGCAATGCTCAAGGGCCCACAGACATGTGCCTGTTCGACTGAGGCCAGGGATCGAACCTGCGATCTTCTCTAAATGCACAGATGCACCTGAGCACCTTCTGTACCGTATATCCAGTACAGCACTGCACTGCAGTGCTTCCCAATCTGGCCCCTGGGGACCGACCATTGTATACTGTCTGGCAGGGAGCTCGGTGGGAGCAGCATCGTGGGCCATCTGTAGGGCCCCAGAGGGCGGTTCTGGGAAGCACTGCAGGGTCACAGTGAGCCTGAAGCCTGCACCAGGAAGGAGATGGGATGCCAGTCCATTCATACCCACTCACACACTACGGACAATTTAGAGTACCGGGTTGAAACCCTTGAAACATGAGGGGAACAGCTGAGGGACACATTCATACCCTTATCTTCGCCAGTACCTGTACCATCAGACTCCAGTTGTGTGGCAGGTGTGTATCATCCTTGCCAAGCCCATGCATCAGGTAACTTTATAAACACTACTCGAAAGTTCGTTTTCCAAATGATGAACCAGTCTGAAATTAAGATGCAATTCTACGTTTGCTGCTTGCCTACACAAACTGGTTACTTGAGTGCCAGTGTGGTGACATTGAATCCGCAGAATAAAAAATCTGTAATCTTGGCAGGTCAATCGAAAGGGGAATTTCGAGCAACAGGCATATTTGCTGCATATTATATCTACATTTGTCTGGCATGACTACAGCTGCCTTTCTGCCAGTAAGTGGAGCTGGCATGTGCTCTTGTCATATCGCGGCCCCGCGACCATCACCCCTCTCTCCGCATGCAGACTCTCTCCTCTCCTTGCCACTAGGGGGCCCTCGCTGGTGCAGCTCAGCTTTTCAGTGTCACCCGAGTCTCCACCCTGCACTCAGGAAATCATGTCACTCCATTGGGCCTCTCAGAAGACCCAGCACCGGCTCCTACAGGCAGATGTGCTTTATAAATAAACCAAAGGCACTGTTATAGCTTCCTACAAGGGAGTATTCCATGAGATGTTACAAACATTAGAGGACATCCTAAATTATCCAGACATCTCCCACTGAATGATGCAGTTTGAATTATTTAATCCAAAATGGAGAACATGACTGAAACTTTAATAACAAATTCAGATTTTCAGCATGCATAAAACAATATAGAGAATAGTTTCTGTCTGAATTACTCTGGTGGGCGATGTACTGTTAGGCACCAAATTTAAAAAGAATTATTATGACCCACAGTAGATAGATTATTAATACTATCGAAATGATGGTAAACAAGTAAAATTGTTTCTGGGAATGAATCTTGCTACAACAAAGGAGAAGGTGTAAAAAGTATCTTTTTAAGTCTGGTGAACTCAGCAGAGTGAAAGTGCTGGAACGCAGAAGCATACAACCAGCATACCTGCAATTCTAGCACCCCTTTTGGCCATTAAAACTGCAAACGCAGTTACAACCCCATTTTCTGTTCGCCTGCTGTAGCCGGCCTTTGTAGTTCCACTGTGGTTGGTTGCTAGATTGACCTAAAAACAGGAAGTACCAACCAACCAATCAAATAACGCAGAACACTCTGCCACCATTTTGGCTTGAGGCAAATGCCACCATTGCCTCATAGCTGGTACCAATAACGCGAAAGCAGATAGGGCGCTTAGATGTCACAGAAAAAATATTGAGCTGTAATCCCCAGCAAACGCACCTTCCTTTCCCTGTGAAGCACTTGTCCACACATTAAAAATAGACCAGCAGAACCAATTACAAGTGTAAATTAGCAAGTTAATTGGAAAAGGTTCTATCTTTCCTATCTTATTAAAAGACTATGCAAATGATTAATTACAACATTTGTTACATCTCTGTTATACTGGAAAAATCTTATCTAAATAGGTTTTAAGCGGACTACAGTTATATAGCATGCTTTATAAGATTTTTTGTCAGTGACTATGGCATTGGGAAATCAATCTTCTAATATTCTAATACTCAAAGCCAAAATTCAAAACTGAAAACTTTTTAAAAAGAGTTTATTGTGGTGGAAAAAAAATCCCTTTTGAAAAAATTTCTAGTTTCTGTCATGTATTTTTTTTCTAAAAAATAAATTTCCAGCAGTTTTTGATGCACCGGGAATTTATTTTTAGAGCATATTGCTTTTACCCACTTGAAGGTGTTCTATGAGTCTTGATCGCCCTTTAGCCAGAGGCTAAGAGATAATTTACAGGCGCAAGCTGCAGTCATCGCACAGAGAATTCATAACGTACTACAACATCTTTTGGAAATGATACGACCAACATGCACTAAACTAATCACATGCAACTAGCAGAATTAATGCATTAATTCTTAGAACTAATCATGCCAGGAATGTGACAATTAACATAAGCTGCACATCAGTGATACATTCATGAAATGGTTTTAAGAGCTGATAAACTTATGCATGAAACACAACCATTCAAAGCATTTTAATCCACAAGCTGGCTAGCCAAACTGCATACTGCATTTTTACTTAACTTAATAAACTCTGTTACATTTATTGGAGCGATTCATCATTATGCATTTGTCATAAATACATTTATTTGTCAAGGCAAGGTCAATGTTACAGCTTTTGAAGAAAAGAGCATCTCGGTGAAGCCGGAGGGACCGGCGAGATAAAGGTTTCTGTTTTTTAGAAGTGTTCTTAGCTCCCAGCACTGCGGCGGCCTCCAACAAATCACTATCTATAACGCATCCATCATGGAATAAGTTTGCTTACACCTGCGCATGCACAAATATTCATTTTGTGAAGGTCATACCTTCATTGGTTTTCAGCTGGTTTAACTATTTACATTAAAATATATATGAAAAACATTAGATAAAAATGTTCACTTTTTTTATTTGTATCAGGTGAGAAAAGATGCATACCACCGGCTGCAAGATGAATCATGGATTATTCTTTAACAGATTTTTCAAAGTTATGTCTATATGTTACAAAATGTCTCCTATTCAGACTTTATGGGCTGCCAATCAAAGCAACATATGGGGCCCCCCATTTATTCCACCAGCCATTTTTTAGAGAAATGACACTTGCCCAGAGGTTCTAGGTCTGGGGCCCTGTGGAAAAAAGCCTCCCAGATCAAGAATTCCAATTTTTAAACGTTTAATAGGACTTGATACCTGACAAATAAATATGTAACCATAATTTTGACCAGGGGACTGGTGTGTGAGTGTGCCCTGCGATGGGCTGGCGCCCCGTCCTGGGTTGGTCCCTGCCCTGCGCCCGGAGCCACCCAGATAGGCTCCCGATCCCCTGCGACCCTGAATAGGAGAAGCAGTTTCAGAAAATGCAGGGAAGGATGGATGGATGGAGATTTGACCACAGGTTAAATCAGAACCAGAGAATAGGGGGAGCCCTGTTAGGTAAAGAGTGGGTGTATGTGTTTCCGGTCACATCATTAAAGATCGAGTACATCCATTTGTCATCACGGATATATAGCAGTACAAAATAAACTAAAAAAATATATTTTTGATATCGGTATTGTACATATCACGTGGTTAATTGTAAGCCTACTTGATTTTTTTTTTTTTAAAACAAAATGGAAATACATTAAAATGGCTAATCACTACAAGTAATACTCTTGCTTATTCATTTAAAATGCCCCCTGTGATTAAAATATCAAGTTATTCGCACATTGCTTCTTACACATCTTACCTCTGAGTCTAGCTACTACGTGAAAGTTTGGCATCAGCAGTGTAAGTGAAATAAGTTACTATACAAAAACAAGGGACAAAAATCACTGCATCTTGCAGGAATCTCTCATCCACTCAGGAAATCAGAGAGACTAATATTAAAGCTGATAAAATTTTTAGTGCGATCTTTCATTAAAAAATTAGCGGTTATTTCCTTAACATTAAAGGAGAGGACGCTGTAATTCGGCTAGGGGTGACTTGGACATAAGGACAAAAGGCATAGGAGAACTTGCAAACTCCACACACAGAACCATGGCAGAGACTCGAACCCTGGTCCCAGAGGTGTGACTTTATGAACTGAAATAATATTCATAATGCCTCAGACATGATGCTGGGGGAGTCTCCAGGCCAGTCATGGCCAGGACTGAATACGCCATGATGGACATTTACTGCCTTATTTATGGCTTTGTGAGTCAGTGCATGCAAGTACAGTAAGCAGCACAGTGTGACACAGCAGGAAATAAGGACAAAACTCAGCCAAAGCCTACTGCATCTGGAGTAAGACGTCCCAACATCAAGGGCCACAGTGACCTTTTTGGGGGTTTAGGGTGTTATGGGATTTCATGAAGACACCGCTGATGATTCTGCTGGCATATTCATATGGCAAGACCTTGGAGTTGTACTCAGTCATGTGGGCTGTAGCACCATTATGAACGTGTCAGGAGCACAGCTATAAGGGAACGGCTTACCATGTGTGCGCCATGATGCTTTTACCTCATGGTCGACAACAGGAGGTTAATCTCAGAGAGCTACCATTCCACATGCAGATTTCTCATTTTTACCGTACAGTGACCCTACAGAGAACTTTGAAATGCACGCTGGTGTAGAAATTGCAGTTCCTAGCAATGGACTTAGTCCAGATGTCCTATTTACATCTTGTAATCTATCAAATACATCCAGCAATGACACAAAATAAAACTTGTGTGGCTGGTCCGGACTTTTTATGCACATGAAAGTATACTAATTGACCAATTTATCTTTTTTTCCAATTAGACCAAGCGATAAACATCTAATGATGTTATACTAATGTTCTTTAGTTCTTTGGACTCCTTTTTCCCGGTGTCTGAGTTAAAATGGATTTATTAACAAATACAGCGAATACAATTTCTCAGCCAGATTCAATTATGTGTTTAAAATCTGGTGTGTGTGTGTGTTTTTTTTTTTGTTCCCCCTCTCATGATTGCGGTCATAAATTACAGCTGATACCTAAGCAGCCTGTGTGATATTTCGTTAATTACTCCCACAATCTTTCAGGAGCCGGTGCTTAACTGTAATTCCTCCGCCAGTCGCGGTAATGGAGAGAGTGGCAAGGCGCAGAGGGACGCGGCAGCGCGATCTGCCGGGGGAAAATGACTTTCAAATGCGATTCTTTCGCACCATTCGCAGCGGTCAATAATATATTAGCCATTTATACGTTTTCCATTCTTTGTTGCCGCGGAGTCCAAGCAGGGCAGGGTTTTTACGAAATCAAAGCGGGTGTTTTGAAGTGCGGAGCAGCGATTGCGGTAAAGCTCCCTTTGTTAAAGGGATAATGATGGTAATGTTTAAATCATAACTTTCATTATCGCTCGATCGTTCTCTCTCTCGGATTATATTTGGAAAGACTCCCCGAGCAGAACTCTCTGAGATCGTCACCGATCGTTTATATCAAATTTAAATAAATAATATGTTTATTGGAATCTAAGAAGGCTAGCTGCATGCCATAGGACTGAACATGCCATGAGGGATTATTAAAAAACAGCACATTATCAAAGAGGCTGCCCCCTTGGGTGTGAGCTATGGGTCGGCTGATGTGCTGAGTGGCAGGTGTCGGCTGTAACAGGGAGCCCTAGGAGGGCTGTCCACCAGCTGAGAGGGCAGATACTGCCTACGAAAGGGGGCAGAGAAGCAGGACGTCGTCGCCTAGATTTAGGTGCCGTAGCTTAGCATTTACACACAAGGTCGTATGTCATCTCAGACTGTCAGGGTTTCAGGGTCATTCAAGGGTATCTGGGTATGGGTGTGTTGGGTGGGGGTGGGCGAGTGGAAGGGAGCGGGGAGAAGGCAGACAGAGACGGCACCTGACTGGCTTTAAGAAAAAGATTTTCAGTTTTTTTAGAGGACATCTCACTTATTCAACAGCAAATCAATAAGTTAACAGCAGAGTTCCTCCAAGGAGGCCAGATCCTTGTTTAATAATTTCACACTTTTGCCAAGTTCTACCTCGCATGAGGTGGGGAGTACCTAAGTTTGTTTTGTTCGTTTGAAAAGGGCACTTTTGGTGGGAATCCTTCATGTACACAGAAGCCGGGTGATGATGAAAACAAAATTTTTGATATTGAATATTGAATATTGATATTGAATGATGTACATAGCCATTTTTGCTAAGGCACATTTATTTAAAGGTAACGTAAGCAGAAGAGTAAGTTTGAAAGTGTAGAGTTTGTGCCGAACTGAACATTAAAAAGTTGCAGCAGCCAAGCTCATTGAAAATAAATTTTCTCGAGATAAGAGGAGATGGTGAAGTTGGACGATGGTGCTGCTTCTGACTCTGACCCTGAGGGGATGGCTGCATATCAACACCTCCACTTCCCTCTGCCTGCACTTCCATATTTTTCATCTAAAGTGACAATTTTGTCAATTTACTCCGCTGGATACTTTTCCGGAACAATTCAGCTGAAGTACCTTTCTCGCGACTCTGACGGTGGGCCAGCTTGTGGCTCTGGAGACGCACGGACACGTCTGTTAGCCTCTGCGGTACCGACTGGCCTTAGAGCGCGGCCTGATATCATCACCAGGAGGTTGTGGAACCCCCCTGGTGTTTTGGCTGCTGGAGTCTTCCTCTGCCTCTCTCCTACTGACACAGACCTGCAGTGATTAAATCCCATTGGTGTTACTTTTTGCTTTGCCATCATCCTGCAAGCTTGGAAAACACTATTAATTCCATTATTAACAATGTAGAAAATAATGCTACACGTAAGTCTTTGTCATTTGCCAAGCGTGCCAGTCGACTATAGCAGTCACGCATAGAGTTACCTTACTGGTTCTGTCATTTGATGCAAACCCATGAGGCACCTTCCTGATGACAGGCTATTCCTACCAGAGCTGGAAAGTTCAAACTCTGAAAGTACAAATCCAGACAACAAGCTTTGATTAAAGAGAGTCACATTCACAGAGTACTTTACTGAATCTTGGTCTGGATTTGTACTTTCTGAACCTGAACTATCCACCTCTTATTGTTACTGCCTTCTCAGGCTAAAGAGTAGCACTGTGAACTGGGTATAAGTGGAGGGCGCCACTCTGCTCAGGGGTCCCTAGCAACTGTACGCCAATGCCGGCCTCCACGGCCCTGACACCTAGCGCCCCCTGGTGGCAGCACGCCAGGGCAGGGAAGTGGGCGTGATGTGTGATAAGACATGTGGGCCCATGTCTGTGGTAATGCGCTTGCCTATGGTATGGCTGTGTGTGTGCATGTTTGTGCCTATGTACAGGTAAGTGGGCATGTATATATCACATCGTGGAGACCAAATATTCCCACAATGCGAGAGCAACCTGGACATTTTTTAGGTCCCCGCAAGGATAACCTCAATTTGATAAAAATCTGTGAATGGAATCAAAAAATGAAACCATCCAAAAGTCATGTATTTATTTGGTTACTTATGGTTGGGTAGGAGTTAAGGTTGTCGTAAATGGGATTAGGGTTTTGCCCATAGGAATGAATGGACACTCTCCTTAAAGATGTGGTGTGTTTGTGCCTATTTGCCTGTGTGTGCATGCATGTGTATTTGTGCATTTGTGTGTGCATGCATATGTATTTCCGAGTATGTGTGTGTGTGCATGTGCCCGCAGCGAGTGTGTGTCCATCTGTGCAGCTCCCCTGCTGTGCCGGCGGGCTAAAGCAGCGGCACGGGGAAAAGCTTCACTTATCAATGCTAACGCCTAACCAGGGTTTAATAAACGGTACCGGAAGCCAGGGCTGAACCCCAAAGCTGCCCGGACCCCGCAACAGACACCCCCCGTGATTAAATGGACTTGTTGCACAACCCCCCCCGGCAAGGCAGGCCCAGATTAAACAAAACATATACATCAAAGGGAATGTATTCCCTCTCATTAGCGTGCTACGGTAAAGGTGAGCACGAATCGCGAGTGCCAGCCTTTTCATGTCAGACACACAGGAGCTTGTTTACACGCCAGTATCTGATTGGCCGCCATGCCTCCCTTTCCTCCCAGTGCTTTTTAATTTGCCGCCGGCCCTCACTGAGGTCTGACCCGTTACGGCGGGTGCCGGCAAGCGCACGGCCCCCGCTACGCGCCACCAGGAGACGGGGGGGGGGTGGGGGGAATCTGCCCCTTTGGCCGGCAGGATGCTCCGGCCTCGCGTGACCCGCGCAACCTGGCTCCCGATGCCATCTTCCCGGAAGCCAGCCGGCCGGCCAAACTGTCGCTCTTTGCGTGCATGAGAAGAGCACTGACGCGAAAAGCACTGACAAGGAGAGCACTGACACGAAGGGCACTGACACGTGCCTTTGACCCAGAGAAACGCTTCCCCGCTGAGCCGCGCGCTCTTCCTTTCGGAAAACAGCGGAGTACCCCAGCAAAGCTGAAGGGTGTAATCAGATGTATAGATTTAAACATATACATAAAATAATGATACTTTATTGATCTTCACAGGGAAATTCTCTTTTCACCTACCCTCTTACGAGCAGGTCTGGCAGCCGCCTGCAGCCACACCCATGGAGCTGGGGGTTAAGGGCTTTGCTCTAGGGCTCACGGACATGTGGCTATTCCAGCTTCTGATCACAAGCACCCAGGTGTAGCCTGCTTAGCCACATACTGTAATATATGTATTTAAATATGCATAGTGCTCCAATTAGGTCGTGGGCAAAGCCAATGATTTTTAACTGATCTTCATGTTGTGATGTTATGCCAAAGCTTGTGACCTTAGCCAAATCCTCTTCTAGAATCACACCAGTACTTGTAGCAACAGTCCCATACATGAATATGTATCTATATATATTGAATGGCTACTCAATATCTCACTGACTTTTTGACCTACTTAAATTAATCAATTAACTGGGATGGTGGTCATATTTATGGAATATATTTAATGGCTGCGTTGCTCCTGAGGGGAAGTTTGAGATTCGGAGCTGTCTTATTCTAGCTGTTGAACAAGATATCAGAGAATAGAAGAAATCCTTGTTAGTGTTTTTTTTTTTTTAAGAGTTTTACTGACCAAGTCAATCAATGAGTTGTTCTTTAAATTAGCGATATTTTCTATTGTCATTGTTTTGTGTCATCATTTTAAATGAATGAATCCCTTTCTAACGCCAGGATAATTTCCATCTCACCTTCCCTGGGAAGAATGAATCTTTCATGGATAAGTGAAGTGAGATCATAATTTATGATGATACCTGCACCTGTTAAGTGGGAGCTAATGGGGGGAGCAGAATATGGGCCTGGACCAGATCGCGACCGACGGGTGTTGAGTTCCAGCTCTATTTGAGGTTCTTGGGGTGAACTGCAGGTAAGTGTTGCTGCGGTATTTGCATGCCAAAGTATATCCGTGAAAATTCTGTATCTTTACAATAGAAAACCCTGCTATGTCTCTGGTTTTCAGATGCCGTTTGGTATCCGCTGGGGAGCTGGCTCCATGGCCCAGCTAACTGGGCATATGTGCATCGCCGAATGCAATTTGGGATTGAGGACAGATGGCTTAATCAAGCTTTTATTATATCATAAATAATTTCATCATTTATCTTTTTCTGCAGATTAGTCCTGATAATCATTAGCAGAATCCCCCTCGCAACAGAACAGTTTTGAAATGCATGAGAGATACGCCCACTAATTTGTATGTGTATTCCATAGATGCACAAGTGCAGAAAAATTGACTAGATTGATTAAAAATGCTCAATGGATTGATTAGACTTTCAAAATAGCTCCTGGGTGGCCACTTCCAGGAATTATTTCCCGTGCCTTAACACTCCTTGGGTGTTAACTGGTCTCCTCTTAACATCTCAGTGTTTAATGCAACTCATAAACAAAGTACTGGAGTCTACCTATTAAGTTAAATAACTAATACAGCTTGAAAGCTTTATGATACTGTAAAAGTCTCACTTTCTGTTGGTCATGCAAGGGTGATTGTGGCATAATCTCCTCATGAAAGAATCCCCAAGGAAAGGAAGAATTTGCATCCCGACACAGTATCACTTAATGTGCAACACATGTAGTCGGGGTTTAAAACTGTGCTGTTATTGTTTAAAGAAATATAAGCATCAATATGCAGCACATGTACTGTGACTATGATACTTTGCTCAGGGCATAGCGGGGCTAAATATATTACTGATGGAGGCCTACTCGACGTAACATACGCAGCAGGAAATGCATAGCTCGCAATTAATTTATTTAGACAGTGATATCTGTAGAGATAATTCTTCAAAGGCCCCTTTCATTAAGCCTGCATTTTGGAGGTTTGCTTACTCATTTATCGCCCATGTAGAGACTATTTTTGTCTGATTCACACACACAGCCATATTCCCCACAGAAATGAATAGTTTCATTAATTCCGACTGTGATGTGCTGTCATGGTATCCGAGCACCTTCAGAATAATACGGCGTATTCAGGTAAAGATGAGTTCCATTTTGAAGATGATGGTGTCTTTTCACGACTGGTGCGGACTAATTCAGCTCCTCATTCAATTTCCAGTCAGAAGAGACACCCGGCCTGTTTTTGGCTAAGTTGCCCTTGTTCTGAGCATTTGTCCAATCCATTAATCCTCGATTTCAGAGCACTTTCTGGGGCGAGGGCCAGCGTAATTGTACTGTACAGTGTGGGAAATAATACGAGTTGGGTCTTAATCGTCGTGCTGTCAGCATTGTGTAGCGACCACAGGGAGAGCAATTAGAATGCTTGATCTGGCATTGTCTCCAGCCTCCGACTGCTAATGACCGTTGTGGTTCCTAACGCTGCTCACTCCCTTCGCTTCTGGCCTGAGCACATTCCCCTCTCCTTGGCCATGATTCAAACATCACCGCTTGGCAATGCTCTTTCTGTCACGTGAATGATTTCAGAAAGCTTGCAGGGGTGGAACTTAAGAATTTTTGCTACTGGAGAACTGGGCTAGTTCAAAAAGAAAGGTCGCCCAACAAGCATTTTATTTTATTTTTTTTGCCAGCCAGCAGGCTAGTGTTCAGATTTTTTTACTCGCCCTTTGCCTAAAGTACTTGGCACAGGTGAATGGGTGAACTTAATTTCCAGCGCTGGATATTCAGCACTGGGATTAGCACGGCTTCACAAAAAAAGAACTACTGCAGATATTCGAGGTGAGTACTGGAAGTAGGCTAGTATTTACAGTATGGTGCTGCTCTACAAGCAGCCAGACGAGGCAGCAATGTTCTTGGACAGCTTCTGGGATGTAAGTCCTGACCAGAGAAGGGGGCATTAATGCTAATTGGTCAGGAGACTTCAGGTCACATACCAAGACGACATCAAATTATCAAACGCAAATAATCAAATTCAAACGCAATATGACCGCCGGCCTGTCACGTCAGTGCACCTGAGTAAAAATGAACTCATCTTGGAGCGATGGCAGAATATCGGTTAAAACATAAACAGCAGTATCTCATTGAGGCAGACAGCAGGAAAAACAGTAATGAAACGCATTTGCTGATTGGTTGTCTCATCGCACAGCACAAATAACATTGGTTTGGGATTGAATCAATCAAAACAGCGTGATCATGTGACATTTTTTTAAGTAAAATTCCCGTTAGGTCTACAAGTGAGGAAAACGTCAGTGTGTGCATCTGCACGTTTGCTAATCAGGATACTGATTACTCTGTAGAAATCACCCTGGTGTAGTATCACTGAGAATGTGTAACTCAAAATTTACTCCTGAAAACTAAATGCCTAATTCAACAATTTAATCTTTGCTGACAGAAATATATCACCTGTAAGTTGGTACCACCTAGTTGCTTTGGAGAATCCATGCATCAAAAATCCATCAAGCAGTACAAGCCATCCAACACGTCCACCCCCAGTCCCGAGAGCTCGATAATCTAAAACAACCCTGGCTTTTTGCAAACCTTTGGTGGGCCGCATTTCTCTGTGCTGAGGGCCTCAGGACGACGATCTCTCAGATGAAATTGCTGGGCGGCCTGTGCTGTGTTCCAGGCTGACCTTTGCCCTCCCCAAGCTGGATGTTTGCCCGGCACCTCAGGGGTTTAGAGGGCGCCATTCTCTCCTTAAGCCCTGGAAAAAGGCTTCGAAATCACCCAAAGCCATCAGCAAAGACCTCCTCCCCATCCCATTCGTTTCACACTCGATTCACACCTGTTTCACTGTAGTTAAATGATTGTGTTTACAGCTAAACAATCAAACTATTGTGCAAAAAAAAACAAGCAGATGAGTTACACTATTGGCTGGCTCAGCTTTTTTTTATACTGACGAGGCAATGAGAAAAAAGTGGATGATTAGTTGATTAGCGCATGCCCGACTTGTCTTGTGTCTATACCCTGCAGATGTGATAATCTACTATTACTGTTTACTAGAATTGTCCACATAAAGTCATGTGATCTGCATGTACGGCTAGGCAATGGGGGACACTAATATAAGCCTAGAAATGTATCCTCTTCACTGCAAACAATCAGGTTTGCGAAAGTCATTTCGAATGATGCCTACCAAAAGCGGAAACACACCCCCCCCCCCCCATTCACCGATTCCGGGTCTTATCAATCGTGCTCCTCGATCAGTATTGGGAGCATAATTGGATATTGACCGAATGCGGGCGCATCAGAGTGAGGAAGAAAGCCGGCAGCGGCTGGGGGCTGGGGGGGAATTACAGAGAAAGGCGGAAACGTAAACAGACCATCTGATTTACGCTGCGGCCAGGGCAAACAGGAGAGTGAGAGATTTCATTATCTGATGCCATCCTTTAATGTGAAGAGCAGCGATATGGATTAGTGATTTGAAGTGAGCGCACTTTCTGTTTACCGGGCGGTCTTTCTGTCCGTCCCCTGTGGCTTCGGTGGAACACAACCTCCCCCCCCCACCCACAGGTGATGAGTCATAGCACTGGGCGGGTGAGCGCCTTCGACAAAAGCCGCCTCCCCCCCGCCCTGTTCTGGTGCCCGCTCCCTCCCAGAACACCTGCACGGCAATTTGTCACCTGCCTGGCACATGGCGGCAAATGTACAAATGCAATATTTACACCATCAGGCACCTGTGCCATTTCTTTAACCCTCTTTTGCATTGCTAACTACAGTCATGTTATCCAGTCCTCTAGAGAGATTTATGTGGCCCATTTGGCAAAAGACATACGTGGCAAAACCTCAATTTGCAGCGAGGCTAGAATGAGCTGGTCTTAGTGTTTAGACATTGGGGAGAATTCTAGACTATATGACTCTAAAACGAAACCTGCTTATATATTATATATATGTTTCAATATTTATATTCTATTTGTCAGTTATATCTCATTTACACTTTAGCAAATGAGAAAGATATTCACCTCACTGTATGACCCAAAGCATCATGTATCTGAAGCTGACAATAAAGGGTACTTTGACTTTGAGAATTTGCTTGAATGCACGTCTACGGTTATGGGTTTCACACACATCCAGATTTCTTTTAATCATTCTTTGTTACTGTGGCTCAGCCAAAGTCCAGGCCTGAGCCGTGGTTATTTTCGACCAGACTCCTTTCCCGGTATGAGTGTATGCCATCTCTGCACACGCCATTTGCGATGTGTGGAGAAGGTGCATCCATTTCTGACGAGATGTCAGTCCCTCTCACCGCTCTCCACAGGGTCCAGATGGGGACAGACACTGCGCTGGGACCTGCCAGCAGTCGGGATGAGATCTTTCTGATGCCCTGGGGTGAGGGAGATCAGGTCTAATATAACAGAAGCATTTCCTGGGTGAAAAATATCAGGAAACATTTGGACAAAAACTACATGGGGCCCTTTTTCTGTAAAGAAAAAAAAAAGCATAGCATTTAGGGCTCACTTCAGCTGAATCCCTGTTATGCCAACCTTTCGCTGGGCAAGGCTGTATTATGAGTTTGAGTTTATTGCATACAATTAAGACTACTTTTAATTGGATTTTAATTACTTTTGTCAAGTTTGTCAGAAAGAATTATTAATGGGCCCCACTCAAATGCTTTAAAAGTTGCCTCAGTGATAACATTTCTTTAAGTAGCTCAGCCTAGTTGGCCTTTGAGGAGGTGGCTGGTACCCATTGTTCAACTATGAATGTACTGTCTTCAGACAGGGGGCGGCGATCCTCCGTAGGCTCTGTCATAACTAGCCAGGGCTGGACTGACCAACCTGTAGCCCATCTTCTGTCGATATAGTAGCAAGCTTCACGTAGAAATTCTGTGGCCTGGAATGGCTGGGTTATTAGTAGCAGCGTTTAGTCACTCCATGTCCATGGCTCAAACTGGATGGAGGAGAAAAATGGGGAAGATACTGAGATAACACACACAAGCATTTATGGGGATAAAAACGGCTCAAAATGTACACAGAAAATCAAGCCACAGCAGTTTATAATATCAGGAGAGACAGAGACAATTTCTTCAGAAGTATGGTGGATTTCTGCATGCCAGGCAAAGAAATCAGAAGCATTCTTGGCGTAGTGTAGGCAGGGGTAGATATGATGTTTCTGGGACTCCACCTAAAAAGTCAGAAGCTTGTAGCTAATGATCTGGTTAGCAGATCATGTTGCTTGTATTTAAAATTTAGTGCAGCGACTGTTTTGGGCAAACGTCAGGGGCCCTGCATAAAAATGCATGGTGTGAGTGGTGATGAACACTGCTGCTGTGTGTGTAGGGTTTGCATGCTAAGAGGAACAGTTACCTGGCTCAGCTTAGGAACAGCCCAGAATAAGGAACATGAAGCAGTTTTTGGTGTCACCTGCATTCCTGTGTGGATGTTACATAACTCAGCCCCGCATCTTCATTTGCCCTCCAGTAGGGGGCGACGAAATCGCTGGACTCCCTATGGCGAACGCAATTATAACGAAACGCGGCACCCTTCAATGTTAATTTAATAGCGCACCTTTGAAAGCAAGCATGTTCCTCTCGTAACGCGCCACTGAATAAATTGACCGAGCACATCCACAGCGATTCGGTTTTTTGGACGCCAGACATCAATTGAATGCTTGGCACTCGAACCTGGTGCCTTTCATGTTTCCGCATTGAAATCAGCCATTTTCCCCTCCAGAGCTCAGGGGGCTTGTTAGCCGTCTCCTGTGCAAATGCGGGTCACCCCGTTCCAGCTAGGGCCTTCCTCTTACAGGCCGGTTTGGCACGTCGCAGCCGGCGGCAGATGGCAGTGGCGCCCGCCCCAGCTCCGCTGAGGTTCCCGGACCAGCATGGACCTGGGAGGGCCCAGTCGCGGCACAAAGCACCGCGGCGTGCCAGCTCAGGGGGAGCTGCTAGACATCTGCCGCTCTTGGCGTCCGTCTGAAGCGGCGTAATCCGCCGCGGCGATGGATCCTTACTTCTGCTCGAGGACGGCTGGTGGTTCTCGAGTACACGGGGAAGTGGCCAGGCTGAGGTCCGTATAGATCTCCATCAGGAGCCTGCAGGCTCTCGAGCCGGACGGCGTCTACATGAGTGTCAGCGAGTCAGGGAGGAAATATGTCCGGTGCAGCCTGACAGATTGCGAGCATTACAGCAGCATTCTTACAGCATTCACTGTCATTTCTGAAAACCTTGCGGAGGCCATTATTTCCCATATTCCAATACTCGGGTCTGTTTTTGATGTAACCAAAATTGATCGATTGATTTATTAAACAAATATGCATGCATTTTCGACAGTGAAGGTGCTGTGGACTATACATGTACATCTCACTATCTGAATCAAGTTACAGACATTTGTTAGGAGAAACAGTAGAGCCATATCCATCCATCCATCCATTTTCCAACCCGCTTTTTCCTATCAGGGTCGCGGGGGGTCCGGAACCTATCCTGGAAGCTACAGGCACGAGGCAGGAAACAACCCAGGATGGGGGGCCAAACCAGTGGAATGAAGAAATGCAAGATACCACGTGAGAGGCAACCATCCTCCAAACCAGCACTATAAATATGTTTTATGTATTTTTGTGTTGTCTGCTGGCCTGCACTTGTCATCTGTGGCTTTTGCAAAATTCCCAAAAACTCCCAAAATTCCCATTTAATTTCTCATGCGACTGCTTCAGTTAGTGACCATTCACAAATATGACGGTAATAAAAAAATGTTCCGATCAATTTACAACCATATTTCGTACACCTGGAATTGTTCCACAAAGCAGGATTTCTTATTTGGCTGGGTTAAGTTAAGCTAGAAGTCATGATTGTTCAGTATGAGTTTAAGTAAGGAGCAATCCTATTAGACAATTATGACTTCTAGCTTAAGTGAACCCAGTGAATTAAGAAATCCGCTTCGTAGAACAACCCCCTGACATCAACAAATGCTGGAGTTAGAGCAGAATGCATGAAATTATTTTAAAAATGGTTAAAAAGTGAGTATGGAAGGCTGAATAAAAGTAGTAAGCTTAGCTGCAGTCATACCAAGCAGTATTTTGTTCAAATACTGTGTTCTGTGTTTGGACAAATTCTTCCCTCTTCTGCGCTGAAAAATTACGATGCTACCTAAATAATTACCAGTAACTGAATTCACCAGTGTATGGAAACATTAACGGCTAAAGCAGTAATCTCCGGGGCATTCATTTCAAACAGAATTCACACACCTACTGACACATTTAATTGGATAACTAGTGAAGGTGTGAGCCAATGGGAGGCCAGCACAGATATATTATAGAGCAAGGAGCGCAGTGAATTTACAGAGCCCGCAGTGAATGGAACCTAGCGGAGTGGTTGATGGGCTGTGGCACTGACCTGGCCCCGGGTGGGGGGGTCTGCTATGTGGAATGTTGGATACAAGGTGAGGGATGCTAGGAAGAAGGGTCCTCTTTCTGAGTAGAGTTCTTAGCTTGTTGTTTTGATATTTGGGTTTTGCGTAGATTGTAATTCTTCACCTAAACTGCCCTTGGCTTGTTTTATTTTCTGAGTGGTGGATCCTGGCAAGGACAGGGTGGGCAATAGCCCAGGGCGGCATCTTCTGAAGGGGTGCCGACGCCTCCCCCCCCCCCCCCCAACCCCCCGGGAAATTGGACAGTGAAGTTTGCGGGGGAGGGTGCTGGGCTTGTGAAGGGTGGTCACGTGGGCTTTGACTGCCCCAAAACCTGCCAGGTGCAGGAATGCAAACTCGGCGGTCTCCCGCTGACAGCACACGTCTCCGCTGTCTGGCCAGGCGTATCCAGCGCCGCACGGAGGAGACCAGCGGTAGACGGAAACGCCGGCGGAAGTGCGCGCCTTCGCTCGGCCTGCCCGCCCGTGCTTTGTCTTTGTAAAAGAGTTATTACAGACTCTGAGAAACAGGGAATTATAAAAGACTGGCATATCCCCCAATCTGCCCCGTCCTCTTCAGGGCTAACAAGCACCTCTGAGCTTAGCCTGCACCTCATCAGCACGGCGGGAGAGGTGGAGGGGAAAACTGCGCGAGTTTAACTTTCCAGAAGAGTCTCTGAGGCTTCCCTCCCGGCCCTCGCCTGTCTGAAACTCTACACTGTCTTAAGTCTGACCATCCTCCTGCATAGATATATTGTATTTTTTTTTCCCTTTGCCTCCTTACTGCAATGTTTATTTCTCTTGTTTCTTTACATCGGGAAAAGGCAGCTGTCAATGTAACTGACGCTTCAGAGCCAGCGGGAAAGAAATAATTCATAAAATTGGATCAGAGAATGTGCTTTGACTTCTGCGGCAGGCACATATGAAAGTGTCTCCTTCTAGCATGACCAGTGGCTCTCTGGAAAATCAGACTGACATCCCAGTAAGGCAGCAATGAGAAAATGTATTGGGTGTCTTCTGCTTCAAACATTTGATCAGCCTGTGCCTCGCTGTTGGCTATTCTTTCCTGATAATGATTTTGGCAGCTGTTCACTTGTGGTTTGTTATTGCTAAGCCAGATTTTATTCTCCTCTTCAATATTTGGGCTTCAGTCCACGTTTTGGGCACTTCTGTCCATTCCTTCTTATCTGCCCTTCATCACTTTTACTGCCATGGTAAATGTGGGAGACCTTCGTCATTGCGAGTCATCAGATGGTTCTCATAAAATCCCGAACCCTTTACGATTATATTATGACCGACGGCGTACATCAGCAGGTTTTTACAAAGTGGAATAATGGAGACCTTCTTTAACAGTTTACATATTTTAAAATTATAAAAAATGTTTAATAATGCTCTTTAATGCACGTGTAATGAATAAGCAGCTTTTGTGGGCATGCTATGATGTCATAAATATAAAGCTTCAGGTGAATACAAGCAGGGGTGGATTGTTCTGAACCAGAAAGTAAAAATCCAGATAAAGATTTTGTTGCAACCAACCGCTTAAGTAAAAAGAATCACAGTCACAGGGTATTCAACTGATTGGTTGGAATAAAACCTTGGGCTGGAGGTTTACTTTGTGGACCTGAACAGTCCACCACTGAATGTAAGAGAGCCAATGGGCAGCAGAAGACCATTTCTATGTCAATATCTGAGTGGGAATATCAGCCTCATGTACAGTACAGTATGTAAAAGGGAAGATGAAGCCTTGAGCACACTCATTCATATAATATTTACACATAATTTCACATATTTCTGATTCTTATATATAGGTTTCCAAGAACTATTGCATTGTCTGTTATTATCGACATAAAAACTCATTGACAAGAGAGCGTTGCACGGCACAGTGGGCAAGGCTTTTCTGCTCGTAATCCAAGGGGCGCCGGGTCAAGCCTCACCAGAACAGTCATATCGCCATCGGGCCCTTAAGCAAGGCCCTTAACCTGCCAGAATGCTCCAGGGATGCAAAATAATTGGGTTGACCCTGCACTCGGACCCCAAGCTTTGCTCCCACCTGTATGTATGGGATATGTTGACAGGAGCGTTCCAATGTAACAAAAATCTTATAGTAAAAATTGAAAATATATTATAAAATATGTTTTAAATTTCATGGCACAGCACTGAAGTATCCCAGAAGTTGTTTACATTTATGAGGTTAATTTGGCTGCATTAGAACTGAATGTTTTCCAAGACATCGGGAAAAAAATGTGCATGTCATCATGGCGCCAATTAAGGACCTCCAGGTACTTATTTGCAGTACCAAGGGCCAAGGAAACGTGTTGTGTAACTGAACCCACCCGTAAGTACCCGAGTTTCCCCACGGCAACTTCCGTCTCTATGACGATCCTCCCTGAGTTCATTTGCATATTTTATGGCATCGGGAGAGGTCCAGTGGAAGGAGAGAGAGGGAGAAACAGGAAAGAGACTAAAGCTGGTTCAGAGGAGAGCTGGGCAGACCCAGAGGCATCGGATAGGCACCCTTCCCAAGCAGCGATGAAGAAGAGCTGAAAACCACCACGCCAGGAGGCGAGCAGGTAGGTGTAGGCCGGACCTGTTGAATTTGACTGGATTTTGTTCCCCATCAGCACAGCGGAAAGAAGACACCACAGGGGCACTTCCCGTGGTGACCGAAGCGACACGAGCGTTGAAAAACATGGGGATAGTGTTAGCTAAGGCGCTAATGACCGTACACATGTAAACAACAGTATACAGGAGGTGCTTCTATGAGGGTTACTATTTACAAACATGCCGATGTCAGATGTATCGTTACCTTTAGACTTTCAGTGAGACTCTTAATAGAAATACTGTTATTGAATAAACCAAATACAATAATATTCATACTTTACTTACTGTCATATTTTTTATCCTTTAATGATAATTTTTATTTCTGTTTCTAAATATAATGTAAATGTAAAGGCCTCTCCTAATATTTACAGGTAAACCAAGCCTTCAATGGCTATGCATTGTGTCATAGTTTCATGAATAAGATCCAAAGGCAGGATGCATCAATGTTTTCATTTATGCTTCATTTGGCTACATTTGCTTACCGGTTCGTTGCGGTCTTGCAAAACAGAGGAACGTGTTTAGCTGTGTTTCTCTGGCACATTTATGGGGTACGCTGAAAAAAAAAGAAAATGATAAGGAAATACATCTGGACTCTGGCCTTTAGTGCTGTGTGATACACAGGCCGCTTTTAAATGATTTACCGGTTGTGTGCACATGTCAGTCAAGGCACATATATGACACGGTGATGGAATGACTGGCGTTTTGGCTCATGTGACCGAACACCGAGCAAGGAATTATGGGTAGGGTTGTGACTCACCGCGCATCATACCATCCTGCACTTTTTGCCAGTTTACTGCCTTTCTAGTGCCCTAGTGCCCATGCACTCAATCAAGACTGCCTTGCGAAGGCTTGCTTTATTTACAAAATGGATTGCCGGAAATCTATACGTATTATACACTCTCTGGTGAATCTGTAAGGACAGCATATGATTGGCCCACTTTTAAAACCCTACCATGAATCAAGTCATGTTCAAATCAAAATAGCTCTATATATAAAATATTTATGTCATCTTAGCTGCTAATAAGTGCTTGATGATGTTTTAATAATGTCTTTTGACTAAGGGTCTCATTAGTGTGATGGTGGTTGGTTAATGAATTTACACGCTTAACTTTATGGTCATTAAGTCAGTTGAACCTCGGTCACTTGAAATGATTTTAGTTAGGATGACATGATACAGTATGCTTAAGTAATTAGCAAACTAATGCTGCTATTTTGTCTTTGAATTGATTTTAAAGCTGTTGCTGTGTGATGTAATGGAGAGAGTGAGTGAAAGTCACAGGTTATGATCAGACTAGGAGAGAATCTAAGGGTTTTTTTTTTTCTTGTGCGGTGAAAAAAAAGTAGCTTTCAAATAACATTGATTTACAAATAGAAAATTATCCTCTGCATATTTCATGCTTGGTATTTGTCCAGAGACATCTCTGGAGCAGTGTTCTGCATAATGCCTGATGAAATATTTAAGGTAATACAAGACTATTACTCTGCCTTGCCGATGGCTTTGTACATGGGGACCTAGAGAATCTGGATGACTTGGGTGGTGCAAAATGCACCCACTGTGGCTTCATGCACCATTGGGAAGGCTTTGGGAAATAAAAATATATATTAGGAATGACTTTGGTGGCATGGATAGGGTTGGAAACACCACAAGCCATTCCTGCAATTCCTGGCTGTAGCAGAGGAGGCCGGCAAGCGGATGTCTGACCTTCCGCCTCCGAGCGGCTGCATCAGTCACAGCCGGAGAATCGATTCAGCAGCGACAGCACCCCTTACAGTGCGAGAAGCTCACTGCGCTTTTTACGAATTAGTCTGCGAGTAATAAATACGGTGATTTGGGCTTTGGTGGAATAGATGTGGATACTTTTACTTGCTGCCCTTGGAGAAACAGTATATTTATGATTAATTATGAAGGAAAATATAAGTGCTTTTCTGGTCTAATTCTGGTTTTCTGCTTTGTGCATTGAAGAATTAAAGTATGCGCCTGTGTTAAATCTTTATTCATTTGATCAATATTTTTTTGGTTCAAAACCAGCAAGACCATTTCAACTAATGAAAATCATTTAATTAACTGCCTGGATAAAAAAAAGACTATTTGGTGTAATTTTTAGTCAAACTTTTGTTTGATCTTACGCTTTAGGTTTTAAACTGCAGACTCTTTAAATGTTAGTGGACAAACAATGCAGTGAGTTCGTTTCACTCTGACTGCATGCCTCACAATCTGTGTGCAGGGGTATCATCAAGCTGCCTGTGACTTCAGGACCCAAGCATCACAGCATAGCCCCTGACACTTGCTCAAAAAAAATCAATAAAAGTCATTATTGCTAAAATCATAAAATCTTTTTTAACAAGCAAAAGAGATGGCAATATACTTGCCAGGACTGATTATAGGATTTTTTAAGGCAAGGGTTGAGGGTGGGGGAGGGGGGCGTTAGAGGGAACATTTCATACCGAGGGGCCAGCCTTATACATAGCCAATGATATGTTTTGAATTTGTGAGTGACAGAGTAAGGGGACCAATCAGCTTTCAGCAATACCCCAGTGGTCCTGTCCCCCTGTGTATGTCCTTGATACTCACTATCGTCATAGGCACGCTATATATATTTTATGCTTGTCTTATATCAGAAGCATGGTGGCCCAGAGCCAGTATGGATACGTGAGCTAACACCGTGGCTGTAAAGTCTTCACCTGACGTTTGACCATGACTCATGGCATTTCGTGTCCTTGTTGTCACTTTTCCATGATTTTTTCCCTCCATTTTCCTGCTCATGCCATGCTTATTAACCAGCCGTGAAGAGGCAGGGAAATGCGACGCAGGTGTGATTGAACACGCACCGTACACAGCAGTGTGCAGTCGGGATTGCGGGCCGCATGCACCGCCACCCTGGCCTCGGCTTGCCTCGACGCCTGCTCCTCAAATTGGTGCCAGGAGCGCTTTGGTCCGTAAACGGCGGCGGTAAGGAAGGCTCCTTTCAAGACGCCGTTGTAATTAAAATCCTGTTGGGTTTATTTGCACACTTTCACGCTGTGGCTCGCTCTGACACAGTGAAGCGCCTGGCACCTGGCCCTTTAGTGATTAACGCGCACAAACACAAACACACAAATGCGCCAACAAGGAAAAGAGTGCCGTGCCTTTAAGACAGTTGAATTCACCTTCTGCTGTAAAAAGTAACATTGTCTCTCATTTTTAAATGTTTCCTGGAGCCTCTTAATACTTTTTAAAAAACAGAAACAAGACTTTTTCAGTGACAAACCAGATCCGAAAGTTGCCAGTTCTAATCCCGTGGCCTTGAGTACAGACAGCCCTTATCTCTTATTGCCCCAGGAATGACCCTGATCTCTGCTCCTCACTTTTGCGTCACTTTGGATAAAACCGTCAGCTAAGTAAATAAATGTAAGATTAGAACAGGATGACGGGCAGGAAGTCGCCTGGAAATGAATCGCGGGTAACAGGCCTCGCAGGTCATGGGACTCCATTGGCTCAGAGCAGAAAAATAACACGACCGCAAGTGAGGGGTGCAGAGGACGACAGCCCGTGGTCCTTTAAGCAGCTTCCTCACTTTGTAATTGGTTATGGCATTGGTGATGGATCCACATGAATTATGCCCATGTTTGTTTGTTATGATAATAGCGTCTGGAGCCCAAGGTAGGAAATTCAATCAGCCTGACTTTCAGTCCCCTTTAGCGTCATTAATTAGTAATGAAGGCAGTGTCGAATCAGCAGAGGTGTGTTTGTCATTGACTGGAATGTCGCGGCGACGCGTGTCTGCCACCGCGGCGAGCCGGGAACCGGACGCTGAGGCAGACACCCGACTCTGTCCTGATTGTGTTTACAAGCGCGGACCCGGAGTGGGGGCCCTCGGCATAGTGGGGCGAAACACGGAGAGACACGTGCTGCGCGTCACGGAAGATTTAGGCCATTGGGGGCCAGTGCCTGCAGGCTAATTAAAGCGCCGTTTGCCCGATGACGGGGCACCCGGGCTGCGCAGCGTCCGGCGAGCATCTGCCGGACTCCATCGGAAGCCCGTCGCAGGTAGGAGCTGGCAATGGCGCTCGCATACGACCTCGACATTAACCTTTCCCTCAAGTACCAATTAAAACTTACTGCGCCGTGAGCCGTCCCCTTGAACCGCCTTCAAAGTCCCGGCGATTCCCACGTGCCCCGTTCATGCAAGACGCCATCTGCTCCGTTTAAGCGCTGCTCATCTCCGTCACGGACCTCGGCTTCTGTCTTCAAACATCCGCTACCAAATGTGGGATGCTTTTCTGTGCATCTGCCCGCTGCCCGTTTCGACTTATTCGCCCTGGAGTATGATGTCACCGTGTACGATTTTAGCGCGCCGTTGAGTGCTGCAGGGGACCACAGGAGTGATCTTCCTGGGCTTCCAGCATCCTCAATGCTCATTTTATAAGTGGGCTGAAATTAATAAATGGCTTTTAGGGGTAGTGATGGATGTACTGTAAAAATAACAGGCTGCGGTGAAGTCATGCGACAAATTCCTTTCCTACCTGTAACGTTTGCCAGTGGGTATGGGTACTTTGCTGGTTCCAATCCACCGCATGGTTTTTATTATTGGGCTCTTGAGCCAGGCGATTAACCCCTAAGTGCTCCAGGGACCATCTGACCCTGCATTCACACACACCCACAGACTCATCTACTTATCTAAATGGGGACCTTCCTTTCATTTCTATGGGAAAAACCATTGAAAGTCCAGTCATGACACCCTTAACCCCAACCCAGCCCTAACCTTAACCATAAGTAACCAGCCCAAATACAAGACTTTTGGCATTTTTATTCTTTTGATTTGCATTCTCAGATTTTTATAAAATTGAGGTTATTCAAATGGGGACCTGAAAAGATTTCCCCAAAAGTAGGGACATTTCAGGTTTTACCACACTTTGGGGACATGTTGGTGCTCAAATGTGATCTATGCAAACAGACACACACACACACACGCACACACACACATACACACAAAATCATGTCACTGTTGGCAAGCATCTGCCAAATAAATAAAATGCAAATAAAATCTCCTGCTTGTCACCCTGGCCCACACAACCCAGGCCATGTGTTTAAGCACACTCCCTGTCCCCGGTTGGGCACCCTGTCTGGGATGGTGTAGCCGTGGAGCTGACAGCGTGGCCGAGATGTCTGACCCGGCACAGGGTCACGGCCGGGCCGCTTAATGCCGACAGGGGGGCGGGGAATCCGTCATTGTTCATTAGGCACGCTGCCATCGAAGCCCCCATGGCTCACCGTCCTCCTGCGCGGCCGTCGAGTGCGAGCGCACGGAGACGTGTGTTCCTCTCACGCCACATTCTCCTCCTTCCGTGCCTGACAGCCACGCCTGCATGGTGAAACAGGCCCGCAGGAGGCTGCAGGAGAGCGAGTAGTGGAGCAGCCAAGCCGAACGGGGGGGGGGGGGGGGGGGCAGATGGAAGCGGAGACTGTCAGCGTTCATTGACAGGAGGGTAGGGGTTTGGAGCTCTGAGCTGGAAAGCCAGGAGAAGAGGCGCATAATGTGAACACAACGAGCCTCGCTGTTTATCACGGGCCAATTTCTGGGTCTTTGAGCTGTCAAATGTTCCAGATTCAAATACATCACAACTAGCTGGTAGGCACATCTACAGGCCTTCAAAGCTCAGGATGCCTCTCTTAATAACTCTCCCAAATAACTCTCACTTTGATACATGCTAACTCACCTTTATTATTGACACCTCAGTCCTAAAGCTCAGGAGCTAGAGTGGTAGCCATGGATTCCATCTGCTTAAAAAAAAAGCTTGTATGCAGCTTTTATTTGACCATAATTTTTAAATCGTTTTCAGCCATATAGACATCTCCAAGGCAGCAGTTTCAGCATCTTATCCAGTACAGGGTCGCAAGGGGACCCCGAGCGTATCGCAGGTAGCACGAGGCAGGTGACACTGTGAGTGTGACCCAAGGGATTTAGCTAGGTGATAGCCAGTCGAGAACCTCTGAGATGGCGCTACAGAACGAGAGAGCGTCCCATCAGAAAGTGGAGGGTCTCCAAGGATCATGCAGCTGCATGACCCGTAGATGCAGCTCAGTACAACATCGTCTCCTGTTTAAACATCTCCTGACCTTTGCAGCAATCTGGCTATGTATATAAAGCAGCTGTGTATCTCTTACTATGCGGTCGGGTGTAAAGAGATTAACCTTTTTATGTGAAACACTGATGAGCAAGCCTGTTTACACGGTTATTTAGAATCATATAAAATGAGAGAGAAAATACTCTTTTTATCTTTAATAAGTAGTATCGTTATGTGAGTTCTAATTATGACTGTATTCCCAGAAAATGGACTAACTATAAACCATGTTGTTTCTATATATGAGGTTGCAGTCAAACATGATTCAACTTACTTTGTAACATATGTAAGTTTAAAGAAGACCCGGCCTATTTCATCTGAAGCCTGGTTCGACTGAATACTGCACTTGCAAACCAGAGTGCACACACCTGTCTGCATGATGGCAATACATTCGGCAGCCTGAACAGAGAATATCAACATATACAGAGTCCAGCTGAACAAGAGCTGCTTTGTCATTTAGTCCCAGAGACCTCAGTGGAACTATCCTACCAAGTCAGTGATTGGTGGATTACCCTCAGTGGGATATGTATTTGTGTTTAATAAAACACCCTTTTCCCTCTTCCAGGACTGATTAAGAAGCAGTCGCTATAGTGACGCATGAGCAAGGGACCACAAGATAGCCGGTAATGGGTCTCTTGGCGCAGCTGGGGCTTCTTCTGTGGAAGAACTTCATCCTTCGAAGAAGACAAAAGGTATGCAGACGTGTGTGGCGTCTGTGTGAGTGGAGGGGGTCACTTCGTAGATGCCTGTCCCTGGGCTGGGTCACTGTGTTGATGCCTGCCACTGGGTCACTTTGTAGATACCGGTATGCTTAGCTATATGTAGTTTGTAGATGTGTGTGTGTCACAGTCTGCTTTTAGATGTGCCTTGGAAGTTTTACAGATATAAATTTTTGTATGGATATGTGTGTGTGTATGTGTATGTGTTTGGGTGGGTTTGAAGGTGTGTAAGTCTAGGCCTGCTTTTAGATATGTCTTGGCCAGTTTGTAGATGTTTGTGTGTCTCGGCTGGTTTGAATTTGTGTGCGTGTCTTGGTCTGCTTGGAAATGTGTGAATATGTATGTATGTGCCTTGACTGGTCTATAGGTGTGTGTTTGTGTGTGTGTGTGCGTGTCTTGTTTGGTTTTTAGATCAGTCTGTGTGTGTCTTGGGTGATTTATAGTTGTGTGTTTTGGCTGGTTTGTAAATATATGTGTGTTTGTGGGTTCGTTTGTTGATGTGTGCGTGTGTGTTTGGGTCTGGTTATAGATATGTGTCTTGTTTGACTTGCAGATACATGGAAGCCTTGGCTTACACTGTACTTACACCAGTATTATTTAAATAACAATCTACAGCGAATGACTTTTTCAGTCCTTTCGTTATAACCTCACCTGCCTTCTATTAACAGTAATTTTCTCACACTCGCTCGCATAATGACCTAGCTAACGACGGCCCAAGTTAGCTGTAATCGAGTGCGATGCCACCAGACTCGGGGTGTCAGGCTTGCGGGGAAGGAGATGGGGGGAAGTGGGGGTCAGCTCACAGGGCACTGTTTTCATTAGCCCTGCCATCTGGGGGGGGGCAGCTCCATACCGACTCTGCCCTATTTCATTCCTGGTGGGTGGGTCCACGTTTTGATTTAATTCTATCCTAGATATCTACCTGCCCGTGTTTAAATATATCCGTAGAGATTGGAAGCGCGCGGGAGAGATGATCTCACAGAGCGCTGTAGAGATAAGACTCGCTGGGGACTTCCTCTACACGGGATTCAAGGTGCTAATGAACAACAGCTAATGAACTGCACTAAGGTCTGTCTCAGCAAAAACCAAAGTGAGCTTTTATGAAAAAGGGAACTCAGGGCTGCTTCTTCACAACTCGAAAGCCACTCCTTCGTATTAAGAGCTGTAACAAGCTGCAAAAAAAATTCTATATATATCTCTGGAACATCCTGAAAGGTTTCACGACAGGAAATTTTGCCCCTCAGATGTACCTTGCCGTGAAATCCTAAAATGCTTCGGCGCATATTAATTTTTAAGTGTGGGGGGAAAAATTCTGAAACCAACCCAGTTAGAAGACTATGAATATGAGTCCTTTTATAGTTCAAGCATATTTTGCAAGTTGTTCTCTATCACTCTCCCAAACCACATGATAGCAGCAGAAATCTGGTAAGACATTACTGTGGGTAACACCTGCCCTCTGTCAGACATCCCTGCGGCCACGCCCACCTTACCTAAATTCTAGACACGCCCATTTCCCATTCATTGATTCATAACCTCTGATCAGTTATCCAAAAAAAAAAAACAGACGTCCCACTATATGGGAAAAGGAGAAATATTTTGATTATTGTAATCTGAAATGATGTAAACAGCTACCACTATGTGTAATTATGGCTATTAATTATACCAAATAATACGGAAAAAATAAATACAAAAGAAACGCTGAAAAAAAAGTGACATAATGCCTAACTTGCCCCCAGATAATTGTGTGTCTGATTTTCATCAGCATGCCATTCCAGCAGACAGAGGCATGATGGGAAATTAAGCTGCCAGTTGACACAACCAGAGGAAGAGATCAACAGTGAGGGCGGAAAAGGAGATACAGAGATGAGCGGGTTATATTTCTGAGGATGAAAACCACAGACTCAATTTATTTTGCTTTATTTTATCTCGCTTTGCAATCCTCACACATCCTTAAAAATACATTATATATATATATATATATATATATATATATACACACAGTATTTGGAACAGTATGACACTAATTTTAAAATTGCTTTTTTTCTGGAGTCTGAGACTGACAGAATAGTCAGCGCCGCGGTTACTTTCTTGTGCCGAACCTGGATATGCAATGACATTTGTTGAAGGTTAAGAACTAAGCGAGTTACAGAAAAAGCTCCTCACAAACCGCTCAAAGCGAGTACAGAGGTCTGTATGAAGTGCATCCATCTACCATCTCGCTTTTATTCGTCCCTGAGGACGTCAGAGGTGAATTCTGGGAAATGCTGACGTTATCGTGTAGAAGTTATTGTCGGGGGTCCGCTGGGAACTTTGGGAAGGGGAACAGATCTCAAATGCCCCGGTCAAATCCTGTACATCCACGCGGAAGCTCTGTAAACTCCAGGAATGAGCCAAAACAAGGCAGTCAGCCCCATGGCCCATTTGCCTAAATCATCGAAATCATAGCCTCAGCCCGTGGCCACATTCACAGCCTCCCTGGGGCCTCCTCGCTCCTCTAAAGCTGCCTCTGTGCCCTGGTGTTATCACCAGGATGCAAGGAATGTAGGACTTCAAAAGCCCGAAATTCAGGCAGGCCTGCAAGGGATGTAACTGGGGACCGGCTACGTCAGTTTAGCAAATGAGGAGCCATTAAACTGATAATTAGGTCAAAGATGATGCACAATTAACTGGTTCTGGGTCAGTTGGTAGTGAATCTGTTTACCTGTAGTCTGGGAGATTATGCATAAATTTGCATCCGAAGGCAACCAGCGCCGTCAAGGCTCAGCAGAGGGAAAGATATCTGTCATGTGTAAACTTCTGTTCCACATGCTACGACGCTATAAGCTGGCTCCACGCTTGGTTTCCTGCTTTGCTCTGACGGATTGTGTTACTTGCAGCAAAACAGCTGGTTGCCAGACATGCACAGATTTGTGCAGTCTGAGTGCTTCCTTCCTAGCTATGATTTTTGCATCAGGAGATCCTCTAATGAGTATCAAATTATTGGTCACACGACCCTCTATCTTCATGAGGAATTAATTTGCAGAGTGACGGGGACAGAGCTGTGCAGTATGTTGGCCTTGGCTAAGTGTACCTGTGGTCCCTACACCCCCATCTACATGCGTCTTGCGGGCTGTGAAAACCACATGACAGGTGGCCAGGTAGCATCATCTCGTCTCTGCCTTCAAGCTGCCACACCTAAGAAAGGGTTTGTTAGACCCATCATGCTCAGGTGTGTCCAATTTAATGCTATTTATGCTGGAGTGGTGGGATGCAGTAGAGAACAATCATCTTTTGGGCATTTGCAGTTTCCTGTGACTGAAATTGGCTGGTTCTTGGAGTCTGTTATTGAGGCATTAATTTTGACTCTGAAATGTACTTGGGGACTGGTAAAAATGCGTTTTATAATGGAAAAGAATATTTTTATGGCTCCTCAATGGTTTTGTATACAATTTCACTGGTAATGACTTCCAGCAAAATTAGTCTAATGTGATAATGGAGCCTTACAAACAGACGCAGAAAGCAGAACATAGCTTGGCAACTTGGGTAAGCTTACAGGCAACTCCATCCAACCAAACACTCCATCAATCCATCCATCCATCCATCCATTTATTTCTATGTTTTATTTTATACCCACTTGTCCTATTGTGTTCCAAAATTTTGGTAATCAAAAATAAATTGCCTCTGATGTCCATCCGCACAGTTATGTTTTCCAACCCAGTCTCCAGATAAAAACTGCTATTTTAAAAATCACTGATTTCCACGTGGTTTGGCTTTCGTTTCTAACATGCCGCCTTCCCTCTCTCGCAGGTGCGCCTGGTAGTCGAGCTCATCTGGCCTCTCTTCCTGTTCTTTATCCTCGTCTGGGTGCGCTCCACTAATCAGCCCATCTACCAAGGACAGTGTGAGTACGGCTGTCTTTTTCAAAGCAAATCTTCTAAAGTGCTTAAGTCTCTTCGGCTTCTCATAAAGGTGACCGGTGGTGGGTTGCAATCCACGTACAGTATACAGCATCTTGAGGGAAACAGACAAGGTCGACCTTGACATCTACTGATTCAACAGCACACTGCAAATGCAAAGTAGCAGAGGACCAGTTTAGATGGAACATTAAGTCAATTTCTTTTTCACATTCAAAATGTTCAGAGGTTTGGAATAAGCTTCCCGGTTGTCCAGCAATTTTAGCTATTTATTTTATTTGAAGTCCGAAGTCTATATGTAAATGTTTATGATGCTGTATCATTAGTTGCACGCCAGCGGTTCTGCATCTCGAGCAGATGGATGCTAATCATTAGGGCTGTATTTTAATGATTCGAGGTGTTTTAAGAGTTTTCTAATGGGGTGGAATTGACTTCTGTATCGGATATGACGATTTTAACTTGAAACGTCAGCCCCTGCACCAGCGGAGAAGCATGGAGTCGAATAAGAAGAATAACTGTCTTGTTTCTATATGTGCCCCTCCAGGTCATTACCGCAATAAAGCCATGCCTTCTGCAGGTATACTGCCATGGCTACAAGGAATGATATGCAATATTGAGAACCCCTGTCTGAGCTCCCCTACTCCGGGGGAGACGCCAGGAGAGGTCAACAATTTCAACTCATCCCTGTACGCATGCCAACCATTTCTATTTGCTACATGGCACTTTATCACTTGTGTCATACTTCTCTGTAGCACAAAATAGCTTTTCTATATGTGATAACTTACTGCCAGTTTCGGTATAGATATTGCCAGTCATTTTAATTGCGCCATTTCGTTTCTCAGTGAGATCATATTTAGAATTAATTGTGTCTAGATTCAGTGATATCAACTGATGTAATTATAACATAATTATGCCATGGCTTTTTTGGGGGGAGGGGGTTTGGGGGTTGGGGGTGTCTTGCGACTGGCTTTCTTGCTTGTTGAGTAATAATCGGTAATGACAGTTATCTGTTAAAATATTGAACAGCAGTGGTTGTGACAGCTTCCTTTTAAAAATCCAAGCGCTTTCATTGGTGAGGAGTTTATTCTGATTGGCCTTCTGTAATCTTTCTCTCTGTGCTCAGCCTCAGCATGGCACTGCGTGAGCTCCAGTCATTGGTGCTGGATACAACGGCGCTTAACAAATACCAGGGCATCTCCGAAGACCTGCAGCAGTTGCTTTGGTTAATGCGCAATACCAACCCCCAAAGTGGTATGTGCATGCAAATGTGGGCAGATACCTGGGCTCGGTGATGTCAACGTGTGTGTGTGTGTGATTTTGCAATTAAATATTAGTATTTATTGTTTTCTATTCAGCAAAAAATAGCTTTCTGCATATTCTAATTCTAGTGTTCCATTTATGGACTCCAGATGTCTAAACTTGGTGATAAATAGAGTGAAATGTCAGTGTTGTACAGCCCTTTATACATATTGGTAGAAATCTGCTGAGTGGGGAGGCTATGAATTGGATCGATATCAGGAACAGCTTCATATTTTACGTCTATGTTCTTTGTTTCTTTTCTTTTCTAGAGGTATATATATATATATATATATATATATATATATAAAATATAGAATATATATATAATTTTTATTTGTACAACTGGCTTTTTGTTGGAATTTCAGTTAAGTATCGGGTTTGAGAATACTACAGAAAGAGCCCCATCTGCGATTAAGTAGAAATTTCATGTCCTTAGATGCTATCCGCATACTAGGCTTCTCACCTGCATTGAGTTATTACTGCATGCAGAGTGCGCGATACTGCTCCTGAATCCTAGAAACAAAAACCCCTGACTATTTATTTGAATTAGAATTTGCATTAAGGACTGGCAGGTAATTCTTCTTTATAGTTTGAGCGGAGTTTGCTTAGCATGATGACATTTTCATAAAGAACTTAATTTACAAATAGCCAAAGGTCTCTGTAGTGCAAAATAGACAAGGGGTAATATAATTTAGCCCTTTACAGCTATATGCTTATAATACTGGAGAGAAAACCCATCAACTATTTGCACCAAGGAATAATTAATTGCAAATACTGTCTGTGCTGAGGGTCCCACATTGATTGTTATGAGTATGGGGCATGTAGAGATATCAGTGGAGAAAACAATATTAATGATTACATGATGTTCCAGAAGTAACAATGTCCTCTATAACTTACTGGAGGAACAATAATATTTTTGGCCTTTGCTTAAAGCACCTGTGTTTGATTATAATAATGGCAACGTGAAATAAAAATGCTTTTGCCAACTTGTATTTAGGCCTCGAGACAAATTCAAACTCAAATGTTCCCTGATAAATTTGGGCCTGTATCACAATGCAGGATTTCTTGCTTAGCTGGATAACTTGCGTATATAAGATATAAATGGACTTCACTTACATTTAGACCAGGCTACCTAAAATCTGACAACTTATCCGGATAAGCAAGAAATCTGGCTTCGTTATACAGGCCTATTGCATGAACCTTCACTCGGTTTAGGTTGAAAATCTTTCATTTAGGTTGGAATAGGTTAAACAAAGAAGCAATCCACCATTTCAAGGGGCTATGCCTCTCTGATAAGAAATACCTCCTAAGAGACTTCAGCTTGGCAGAAGGTGACCTTCAGTCTGGCAATCTGGGCACAAGTCGGATGTCGCCCATCCAATGGACGGCAGGAGGCTCCGACTAATCCTCCAACTTGGATAGCACGGCCTTCATGTCTACATCCAGATCCAGTCGATTGTACAAACTGATTCTCAAGCCATCCATAACAGCTGCGGGCCATATCCACTTTAACGGGAGAGACACCTGATAGCTTTATTTTTATTTGAAATATCGGTATTGGCTGTAAATATAAGCATCTCTATACAGGCAGTCGCCAGGCTATGAACAAGATCTGTTCCCTAAGTCTGCCTTTATGTCAAAGTAGTTGGTAAGTCGGGAAAAACAAACAAACTGACAAATAAATGAATAAATAAACAAATAATAATGCAGTAATAATAAAAGTAACTGCATACAGTACTGTACTTTATCTCGTGTTGACAAACTGCTGAAGCCACGCAATCCACGTGTTCATGAGCATCACAATGTACAACAACCATTGTATTTAACCTGAATTTTTTATATGACAGGCCTCATGGCAGTCAGTTCCTATGTCTGCAATTCGGACGTTCTTAGCCTGGAGATTGTCTGTACTTACGTTACATGTTCATCCTGCCACAGTCCTGCAGTCCCCCCTGGCAGATTCTAACATTTACATTTGACTCACTCTCTGATACGCAGACTCACCTGAATCCATATACAAACCATAAATATGCATGAGCTCTGTACGGTACGTCTTATGCATCGCACTGCACCCTAAACATAGATGCCATAAATCAAGCTGTTCCTGCTCTATTCTTATGACAAAAAAAAAGTAATTTAGATTTTGAGGTTTTAGCCTGTTTCTGCAGATAGATAAATTTTTGGTGGTATATAGTGATGTCTGTTAAATATGCATTTTCTGGGTATTAACTCGTGGCCCCCTACAGTGATGGGGGTTGGTTAAATGGGAGGGTACATGCACCATGCTTGCCTTTTGAGAACATCTGCTTTAAGATGTAAGATGAAAAACAAGGGCTTTGGCTATGATATGCAGAAGTTACTCATTTGATCGCACACTTTATCAGCCCGAGGATATTCTTTTTATGTGTTAATATTTCAAAACATACATTTTTATAGTTTTTATATTCTTAAAGCATTTTTAAATGTATCTTAACTGAAGTTTTCAGCTGGATTCTAAATATTACATAGTTTTAAGGTGAGGAGATAAAGTTGAATAGAAAATAGTAAATTAATGCCAAAATGAGTTTGCTCTGTATCAAGTCATGGGAGTCTCCTATTTTTTGCCCCTGTGCTGCCTGGGATAGATTCCAGGATAAGACTTATGTGTTGATAGATGTACAATTTCAGCAACATTTCTTTTATTTGGTTTGTGAATAGTCCAGAAGTACGTTTAATTCTATGAGGATCCATTTAAAATTTTAAGCCGTTTATTTCAATACTACTGGAGTTTTTTCCCCAGAAAAATGCAGTGCCTATAATTACTAAAAGTACTAAAGCTGTTTTCTTACTCTATGTCCTAAAAATCAGAGTTATGGCTTCAGTAAGAAAAATGTCCCAATATATTGATGGAGTGTTCTTCTTAAGGTATAAGTCCACTCAATCTGTCTTATTGCCCTCAACTGTAGATAAAGTTAGTATTGCAACGTAAAAAATATAGTAATATCGATGTGTTTGTTGAAATAGAAATATAAGCATTATAAAGAAAAACTTTTAGATGGATGCACTGGGCCAGTGATACCTGTGTATGTGTTATTGCAGTAGAACATAAACTGAATCGATCTCTTAGTACTGGTAAGTCTAATGCAATTGAAAGATAACATTAATATCACACAAAGAATATTTCTATACAGTGCACATTTAAGGTAGGTTATCTATGTATATGTATATGTATATGTATTTAACTGGGCCTGTGGGGTTTGTTGAATCTAACCTTTTCCTAATCTCCTTTATTCAGTCCAGCCGTTTTCTCTAAAGAGCGTTCTGAAGGACAACGAGACTTTCACTACCTATCTGAGGGAGAATCTATCGGTCCCATCCTCTTCTGTAGAGACCATAATATCCACAAGAATTCGGCCTGACAAGGTTGGTCAGTGCAATTACGAACCTAGAGTATTAAATATTCAGTGTGTGATGGCTCTTGCTAACGCAGAGGATGTAAAAATGCAACTGTCACATAATGAATCCTCAGTGCAGGCTGGTGGTATGTGTGTGTGTGGTGGATTTATTGTAGATTTATTTAATTGCACTTTTGTCACTTACCAGCAGGGGCGCTGTAGGGGCATGGATACCCTGGCTCGGCACTTTACATAGGCTCATGAATATGTAAAATTATTAATTTTATTGGGTGGCTGGGGGCAAGGTGACATATTGTCAAGGTGCCCAGAATTTCTATCTACGCCCCTGCGTACTGGCATCCTGTCCAGCTATGTGGCTGTCATGCGGTACGTAGAGTCTGGATGGGTTGCTATGGTGCGAGGGAGCCGGATGGTCTGTAAATAAATCATTCCGCTTACGCCCTTCATATAGTGCGCTGGGCCTGTGAGTGAGGAGACTTTTTATAGGACTCGCAAACAAGGGTGTAAATGTGAGGCCATGTGTGCTTATAGCAATTAACCCAGTAAGTTAATGCACTATCAGTCTGGGCACTGGGGGAAGCAATGTATTATTAACTCAGTAACCAGGAAAGCTAACATCCTATTAACCCAGTAACCAAAGCAGTAATTGTACTATCAACTGAGGAACCAAGTTGATAACCACTACACACCGAACAGATAACGCACTGGAACGTGACGAGTGAAGCACAGCTTCAGGAGGGCTTCAGCTTAGCTTTAGATTTACATAAATGAACAAGGGTACTCTCAGGCCATTTGCTTATCTACAGTGGTAATAGTGCTACTTCATTCATCCCTGTGGGGAAACTGGGTCGTTTTTGCATATTCCATCACGCTCTCCCTGAGTGACACACACACATGATAGCAGACAGGGGGAAGAAGTGGCAGAGAAGTAGGCTGTAGACCTGTGCTTGGTGTAGTGTAGCTTCTACTTCAACACTGCTTGTATTAGCACCTGGGCATTCACCGGAAGCTCAGCATAGCTGCACTTCTGCCTAGCTGACTCCCCGACAGCACACCCATCCATCCATGCATCCATTCTCCGCAACCGCTTATCCTGTTCAGGGTCAGGTCGATGGATACATTCTGATAAATAACAGAGCAGGACGTTCAAGAAGGTTGAGTGCATCTAGCAGGAGGCATGTAAGATGGCGAGATGGCCCACTGGTACAAACTGGGGGGGGTGGGAGGGGGGTATTGCCAACAATAGAAATAAAGCAGCAATGAGGTCAGGGAGAGAGGCCACTATAGGCTGTTATTGATGTTTGTGTGTCTGGATGAGAAGGAAAAAGTATGTATTGAGTACAGAGTGAGATGTATTGCGATGCCATTATGTTCTGAGAATTATTATCTGTTAGTCATAAGAGGCTGGAAAATATATCATCAAATAATATACAATGCAGGCAAATGTCATATAATTTTGGAAATCAAGCCTGTAGCATTCAATTTCTACTGAATAAGACACCCCTTTAATGTTAAATTGTTTTTCATTGCAAACAAATATAGCATACAGACTACAAATGGCTTACTGGGGCAAAGATGTCGTTATAAATAACTATTTAGATAATGCGAATCGTGGGCGGCACGGTGGCGCAGTGGGTAGCACTGCCGCCTCACACCTCTGGGACCAGGGTTCGAATCCGGCCCAGTTCCA
>JAODKL010000017.1:10441275-10478951 GCA_026780765.1 Petrocephalus schoutedeni
TTTTTTTTTTACCCCCCCCCCCCCCCCCCCCCCCAGCTGACTTTTGCCAAAACCTGAATGAGACCCTGCAGGGCGTCCCGTCCCTCCGTTACGTCTGGAGAACCTTTCGGCCACTGCTGCAGGGCAAGGTGGTGTACAGCCCCGACACGCCTGTGACCCGGGTCCTGGTGAAGGAGGTACGGTTTGTCAGGGCGATAGCGGGCCGGCCGGCGGTGCCGTGCTCATGATCCCCCACCCCCAGGCTCCACCAGAACTCATCCATGTGTGAAGGCTTCATAAATTACCCCTGTCCTCTGTATCCTTACCTGAGACAGATCCTCGCACTCGGCTTCTCCTCTCCACTCGTTGTGTTTCGTCCTTGCTATGGCTAGCAGAAACTAGTAAGCTTGCGCTGCTCGTTTTTTTTTTTTTGCTTATGAGAGTATTTGTACGAGTTGGCCATTCGTATTTAGAAAATATATGTATAAATTCCATAGCTTCAATTATTTACGGAATCTGGAGAAACTAATATGACGAAATATGTCCAAATTATAATATAATCTATATTTTGGAGTGGCATTACATAGCTTCATGTGCTAAACTTGCTCTAAAACCTCTGCGTGACTTGGAACCATAACAAATAGACTACATGAACAATTTGCGATAAGAGTAGCGTCCGTCACTCCTTTGGCCGAGACTCCCTCTGTTACGTGTGTTTGTTCAAACACCTGATGGCCAAGCTTTTGTCAGTCTACCTTTTGTTAGAGCGATTGCTGGGCAGCCACTGATAAGTACCACACACACTCCGCCTCAGTGAATAAAAGTAATCTTGGCCGTAGATTGTCAGTAGTGCATCTTGTGGCGCATACCAAATAGCTTCAGGAGTGGAGGAAATGTCAGGCGGGCTCATAAATATTCAAAACCCCGTTTTTTTGGAAGGGAGGGGACAAATGACAGATCATGTGGCCATTAAGCAAGAGATGTGAATTCCTAAAATCATTCTAAGTCGAAAGATTCGCTTACAGTTTCTTCTTTAATGATAGACCAGCTAACCCAATACGTCCAAGCCGGAATTCAAGTTAAAGGCTAGGAAATTAAAAAAAATAACAAAAAGAATGTTGGATAGTGAATTCGAACTATTCAGTGATACCTGTGCCAAGCAACAGAACCCGTCACATGAGTCATTTTAAAGCATGCACTTTTCAGAGTATGACCTAAAAATATTTGCGCCTTAAGTATAGCGAGAGCGGAGAGCGGGGAGAAAGATCAAGAGGAAATAGACTCTGTTGTCAGATAAGAGCTGCATATGAATCATATGTAGAAACTTCAGGGAATGTGGTCTTAAAACCACCAAGGAGCAATAGTGTATCTCAAAGTTGGGACGTGAATGTCATTGTTTACACCACATAGGGCTGGGTTACCGTTAGTTTTAGGTACGATGGAACACCATGTGACTTCAGTTTAGAGGCACATATAACCCTGATGATTTCTGGGATACCGAAGGACCCAAATGCCCTTTGCACAGTTGTTTACCCCAATGTGATTCGCATTTTAAAGTCGGTGTGGTATTTAGAATTTCACATTCTCTGGTGTCCAGCTGAAATCTTGTAGTTCTTTTTAATAGGGGGAAAGAAGCTGTTAACTGTCAACATAACAAAATGCTTGGTCTCTGTGTCCCGCATTTCATCATGAATGGGGCTGATTGAGTGCAATTGGTACTTTCAGGTAGAAATATTGAATGTGTTTAATCCTCTCAAACCAGGCCTTTACATCAAGCTCTGTGACACAACAACTGCAACAAAGATCTTCTTTATTGAATTAGTTTTTAATAGGCAGCAATAGATAAAAATGTGTTTTCTCAGACTAAATTAATCATGGTAAAAGTAGTTTTTTTTGTCTCCTAGACTACAATGCTGGCATCACTAATAGGCTGTTTGGTAACAGATATGGTACACTGCCCAATTTTATAGTAATCTAGCTAAAACTTTCCATGGAAACAGTGTGCGTTTGACCTCTAAGCTCATCATTACTAATGTAATGTTTTTGATTTCCTTCCCTTTTTAGGCCAATGGGACGTTCAAAGCGCTGGGCTTGTTGAAAGAGCTCAGCGACGCTTGGGAGGCGCAGGGACCAAAAATCTGGGATTTCTTGCAGGACAGCTGGCAGATGAACTCTCTGCGGGTAAAAGCTCACCAGCTCAGAGGGATGAGCGGCAGTGTGGATGCAGTCATTGATGTTGGCCTCTAACTGTTCCACTATTATGTGAAGCTGCAGCACTTGCTCAGACAAAATAATTCTCAATTTGCACCATATAAAATATCGGGTGCACTTTATTTAAGGGTGCTCTATGACAGCTACATGACACCGACATATGCTCTTCCTGACAGCCGACATAATTTGTCATAAGCATTTATAAAGGTTTGTTCCAACTTGTGTGGCCGTCATAAATGCTGACATAGGGAACTTGACATAGGAATCACAGCCACAGAAGTGTTTGTATATAGTGTTTGCATATATATATATATATATATATATATATATATACACACACACACACACACACACACAGTACTGTACAAAAGACTTAGACAGTCAAGCTCTATCTGGCCAGTAAGTGTCTATTTGCTTAGAAAAAAATACAGTTTAACATTAGATCTTATGCTAATTAACCAAAGACAAGAAATTCTTCTGTTCTCGAAGAACCCACTGATGTCTTATTGAATGGTTAGATGAACACCAAACACCACATCAGTTCCTGAACCTCTTCTCAGGGGGACTTCAGGCATTGCATGATTTTTTAAAAACTTTTTTTAGACATCCAGCACAATTAATTATTAATTGAATTAGTTAAATAACTCAATGAAGTATTGATTAGCCAGACATGGTTTGCTAGTGGTCAAGTAGAAAAAAGTGTATTGAATGGATGGTTGTTGAAAACACTAGGGTGTCTTTAGGAGAGGTTTCGAAATGGCTAAACTGAAAGTCTTCCGTAGATATTACATCATAGTTTTACACCAACATGAAGATCATTTAAACATCACTATCTTTGACTGGCTAAGACTTTTACACAGCACCATGTGATATATGTGCACATGGTATATATATTTTGCATCATACTTTTGCATGTTACATACTGTATATTTTTAACATTAATGTTGAAACTATATTGGGGCCTCTGTCTTTAAGGGCATGTGCACCATGGAATCAGTTATCCAATAAGGGAATGTGCTTTATAGATAGAGAAAAATGTAGTTGGTCTTTTAACACAAGTGGAACTGAACTGAATTGCATGTTGTAAGTGTTTAATGTTGGAAGGCTGTGTCTAATTACCAGCAGTGGCTTTTACAATGATGCACTGCAAACAGCTATAATTACTGCTATGCATGCAGAATTGGTTCACCGAAGACTGACGCCTTGCATCTATAATTTGCTTGTCTTCCAGCTCTGTGCAGGTACCTCCACGCTTTTGTGGATGTAGAAATGCTGCCCTATTTGGGCGTAACTCCTGGTTTTTCACTCTGTTGCACTCTCATATGTATGGGAGGTGTGTTGGTGCAGTGAAGAAGTCGTTACCACTAAAGACTGGAATGTTTTGCTACAGGAGTCAGGAGGGGGATGTGTCAGGGTAAAGAGAGGGCAAGCTTACCATTGGCAAAACCCCGCCTACTGTCACCCGTGATTGGCTGACAGACATCCATGGGTTTGTCCTGAAAAGTGGCCTATCACAGAAGCCAGTCAGTATTTCTGATTGACGACTCTACCCTGGCAACCATAGCGACCTCACCTTTAGTACAGGGGAGGTAGGTGGCATAGTAGTTAGATTGCATGAGTTCCTTTTGTCTCCTTCGGCTTTCTGTAAAACATAAAGCGTGAGCACCCAGATCCACCATAGATGGATTTAATATTTTTAAAGAATGTACTGTTTTTTGACAGTTGACATTCAAGGTTTTAGCCAGATGTGATGTGACGTGCAGCTAGTTGGAATTGTGTTCAGCTCCAGTGTTATCCGTCTGCATTGTGTTCTTGTTCACCTCTGTAGCCAGGGATGGCACGGCGCGAAATGTCAATTGGACTGACGTGTCTTCTTGGTTAAATTTTAATAAGTCTTGTAGATTGGAACAGCTGCTCTTGAAAATGATTTTAGTAACTGCCAGTCTGAGCTTGTGGTCAGTGACCACAGACAATGCATTGTAGCACTGTGTTTTATATTTGTGTTTTATATATGTGTTTATATTTTCCATTCATAGTTACAGGCTGTTTAGTGATGGTTTCTATTATTTATATATGTGCCTCCAGTTTATTCAGTTGCTGGTGTGTGTTTAAACCATGAGTTGACTTATCTGCTTAAAATATGGCTGTCTGAGGTCCCTGTAGTGATACAATGTGCTAGAGGGACTTAGAGTTATTTAAAAAAAATTCTTCAGACTATTTGTCCTATGTATTGAATATTCTAGGATAGTTTTGTTATTTGTTGTTTAGGGCTATTTACCACTCTCAGATTTGGCTAGGCCCACACAGGAACATGCCATCATTTGCTATGCACACAGCAGCATTTAAGCAGAGACTTCTTTCGGCAAACTTAAGCTGGGTGAATGAATCAAGCCACTTCCCTGGGGGCTGCCTGTCATGTTTGTCCCTTTGGGCCAAGGCTGACCCATTTGCAGACACATAGCAGCATCCAGGAGTCATGTGGCTTTAGGACGTCCTGTGTGCCAGCCTCAGAGAGCTGGACGAGAAGATGCTCCAGGGTTTGATATGATCCCATCAAGTTTGCACCATAAAGTAGACTTTTTTTCTGTGCTGCTTAACCTATTTGTGTTCTTTTTGATCCTATTCCTTGCATTAATTATAGTTTGTTCGAGCGTAAACTTCCTTATCTTTTGAAATTTCAATTGTCTGCACTTTATTAAGAGAAAATGGTTACACTTTGCTTACAGTTGTTACCTATAATGCACCATAGATATCTTCATAATGCATTATAATGGTCAGTATAAGAGTCAATAAAGCATTACAGCATCTTCTATTGACAGTCATAAGGCATTATAGACCTGATTATAATACTTACGATGTAGAGGAAGATATTGAATAAGACTCAATGAAGCTTTCATCCATAATGCACTCCATAATGCATCATAATGGTCTGTATAAGCATTAATGATATATATATATATATATATATATATATAAATATAGTGCATTATATAGTGCATTATAGATGTGAGCTTCATAAAGCATTCATAATGCATAACAAACATAATAAATATGGCTATAATGTGTTATGCCTTTTTGTAAATATTTGGTGACATTTTACATTAGCTGCACATTTATAATGTCTTTATAATGCTTAAATATACAATAATGATTCATTTTATATGACAATAACAAGCATTATAATCATATTAAATTTGTTATTATAGCTGTTAAGACAAGTTAGGATGTTATGGTATACTTACATGCTGCTTTTGAATGTTCTACGAATGCAGTAGGGAGGTGCAGTTAAATTAAAACACTATCAAATATTTATAGCCATGTCTATAATGCTTTATGAATGCATTATAATTCGTTATGAATGTGTTCATAGATTCTTATAGACATGGCAGAAAGCGTTACAGAGAAGATAAATGCACAGTGATTGTAAAGATTTTTTTACGATGATGAAAGTAGTGGTAGGTCCCTGCAGGAGCCAAGGACATCCATTCATTTTTCCTGTTCCTTAATAGCAATATGTTTTTCCCTGACTCCCAGAACACATCCCAGACCTGATACTCAGTCTTCTTTGTAGTCCTTTGCAAGCTCCATCCTGCTTGCGGCAAGTCTTACTGCTTTGTAGACTAAAATAACTTTATTGTCATTATGTGAGTTGCAAGTAAAATGAAATTCCATTTTCACATACCCCATGTTGCTCTCCTATGAGACAAACATACACTATATACAGGTAATACTGAAGCTTGGGGCCAGAGTGCAGGTCAACCATTTTTTTGATGCCCCTGGAGTTTTCGGGGTTAAGTGCCTTTTTGAAAGGCCCAACAGCGATATGATGACTCTGTCGGCCAGGGAATTTGAACTGCTAACCTTCCAGACACAGGCAAAGGCTCCTACACACCGCTACACATAACCTTAGCTGCTACGAGGTAATGTGAATGTTTGGGCTACATCACCTCATCTATACCCACCAAACCCAAAGAGCTGGTTCCCCATAGCCAGCTAACTGCTCATTTGCTGTGGCTATGAGCTTCTCAAATGGCTTCTGTTAAAACATCCAGGTGTTTAAGGCCTTAAGAGGTTAAGCTGTAAGGCCTAAGTCGCTTCGGATGAAAGGGTCTGCTGAACGACGACTCGTTTTTACAATAAAAGCAATTCCACAGTCCAGTAGCCCTGCTGGTCATAAGCCAGGCTGGTGCCCGGCTCCTTTTGGGAGACCGGTTATTGACATATTATTGATTTCAGGCTGGAAATAAAACGAGCTGAAATGACCAAGGACACTTTAACGGTTTCCCAGAGAAAGAGCGACCGGGATCAATATCCCTCAAACAATTATTATGCCTGCAATTATCACAGCAAGAGAAAAAGTAAAACACATATAGGCAAAAGGGCGTAACAGTTGTATTTGCTCTTTCAACGCCTGGCCTTTGTATAGCTTGTGCATATCACACGTACATTTTTCATATCAAATGAAATAAACATAGCCTGATGTATTATCTAAGAAAGCCCTTGTTTGCATGAAGGAACCTACTTGGATGCTTGCCGGACCCCTGCACGTGACGCCGATGTGATTTGTGTGCCTTGTGTTTTAACAGAAGCGCAAAGGATATGACAGATGGGGCAATTGTACATGATGTATCATGCATTACTTGTATAAATATGGACGGCCTGGTGACTCAGCAGGTAGTGATTCCACTTAAAAGCTACCGGGTGGTGCATATGTGAGTGCAGAGCAGTGTTTCCCAACCCAGTCCTTGGGTATCCCCAGGACTGGAGTTTGACACCCCTGGTCTACATGTTTAGGGAGCTGGGAGGCTGCAAAAATGTGGACTGTCTGCTGGGCCCCAGGGACCAGATTGGCAAACACTGATGTGGAATGTGCATCACACAGATTTAGCCTAAAAGAGCGACCCTGCATATAAAGCATACTGGCATAACAGCGTGTCATTACACTGGGTTCTCTCAGCTTTCATTGGGATGGTCGCCCATTCGACCTGCATGGAGCTGTGTGTAGCGGAAAGCTAATTTGCATTTAGATTAATGTACTTCCCCATTAACCCCTCCAGTTATGGGTGTAAGGCATGAATGGCCGCCTGCCGCTAGTGACCGCAGCCATTATTCCCGGAAATGATGGCGGAGGCTGGGCTTTAGGCGTGGGAGGCAATGAGTGGTGCATGGCAGCTCTTAGCAGAGTATGTGCTGCATTTGTGCAATACAGCATTGTCCAAAGTGATGTACAAGTGTGGAAATCTTGGGGTCAAAGGTCAGGATCAGCCAGCCTCCAGCTCTCCTGGAGCAGTTGGGGCTAAGGGCTTTGTTTAAGGGCCCTGTGGTGATATTGGTAATATTGATCCATTTTTTTTGGTACCCCAATCCAATCCACTCAATATTTATATCTGCTGATTCTTAGTCCTGATCTGATCTTTTGTTAAATATATAAACATATACACATACAGCAGGTGTTAGTGCATTCTTCAGCTGAGTAAGCCTCATGATTTTGAAATATTCTTTATTATGATATGTATGCAGGTGCCTAATTAGACTTGTTGTATTAAACGTGGCTTGGTTGCTACCTTCTCTCGCAAGGATGGCATTGCAGACATTGCAGGGCTGCTTTGAGTTTCCAGCTTAAAGGATTTCCACATGGCTGACATCTCGATGGTTTGTAGTTTCAGGCTGTCTGCCTCAGGTCTACCGCAGCGTATGACAGAACCTTGCAATCTGCACAACTGATGTAAATTAGGTGGGCATGGAGAATTAAATAAATGGGGATTTGGACCAGGCTGGATCAATTTAAAAAATGCCTGGATTGGCCCCAGTTCCGATCTTTGATATTGGCTTGGGACATCTGACGATGTTATTAATTTACTACCCATGGGATTCAAACCTGCGGCCTTCCTAACCTACTACGCACTGCCCAGTTGTACTTTTAGCGTGGGGCCTTTAGTGCACGTTGAGTGATGTGACCTCCCTGACTGTCTGGCTGTGACTGTCTCTCTGAGTGTTAGCTTGTGCATGGTTGCACAAGGTCGGGGCTCAGATCACAAGGGAAGCTCTGTCTCCAGTAGAGCATGAGTAACATGTGCCAATGACTGCTGATACCTGGTTGGTTCGGTACCAAGAGGCCAAAAGTGGAATCTAGTTGGGAATCTGGTTAGAATAGTAAAAAAAATGAAAACGCATCACACAAGGAGTGACGTGTCATCGCTAGATTCTAGGTATAGAATAAGTTCATAATAGACTGCTTCCCACATGTTTAGGTTTTAAATATGCAAGCGTGTGAGGTTGGCTGAATGGCCACCTATCTGTTTCTTACTTGATATGCGTATCTTCTTGGTTGCATCTCAGGTCCTGTTGCAGAACCCCACATTTGCCAGCACACTGAACCCGCAGCTGAGCCGGGCCCACTTGACTGCAGAGGCGCTGGCCAACTTCCTGTACAACGGCCCCCCCGAAGACCGTCCCCCGGGCATGCCGGCCTACGACTGGAGGAATGCGTTCAACAGCACCACTGAGGCCCTGCGCATGCTGGCGCAGTTTGTGGGGGTGCGTGTGGCCGCCACCTTGCATTCGGCGCCTTGTCGCATGGGTAACGCTGTCTGGGAAGGTTTCTGGGAAGGCCGTGATGAAAGTGGCACATCTCTGCACTTATTTCCATAAAGTTTTTGGTGAGGACGGGCCCCATGAGCCGAGAAGAGGCATGCTTTGTCACCCGTTACTAGGCCCGAGGAGCGTCTCGGGGTTTGGGAGGAGGTGGCCGTGTCAAGCGATACCTCAGATCTGTCTGTTACACTTGCAAGTAGTAGAAAGAAGTGTTCCATTCCCCTTTCACTGCTGGGTGTTTTCAATACAGCGCGACTCTTGGGGCATTATTTTGCAGAACACGGATGATGCATGGTCATGTGACCGTGACGGATATAGTACTGAGTGTGAGCTCATTTTAATCTATTGTGCACAGATGTGTGCTGCACTGGGATTATTAACAGGAAATATTAAAAATGCAGAGCCTAGGTCTTGATTCTGCATCCACCATAAGGCCTGATTATTACCGGTACAGCGCAGGACCCTATGGGACCCCTACATCCATCATCTGTCACATAACAATTGCCATTCATTACGTTACCCCATTGCTGTGTGTACATGGATGACTGTGTTTCTGTGGATTTTACACATTACTGTATATTTCATATATATGCTGCCTAGATAGGGTCCAGGTCGCGCCACAATCCTGCTCAGGAAAAGTGGTTGTAACCAGATGGATGGATGGATGGATAGCTGCTTATTGGTGGCACTGTAGCATTACTGCTGCACACCAGCATGGTTGTGTGTTTGAATCCCGCTCCTCCCACAATGCATGTGGAGTTTGCATGCTTTCTGTCCCTTGCTGGTGTTTCCTCCTGCAGGCCAAAGATATGCAGGTAGAAGAATGTGTGCTTCTGATTGGCCTACAGTGCATGAGCGGGCCTGTACACATGTCCCTGCGGCCTTGGTCGGTCCGCTTGCCCGACACCACTCCCCAGCCCCCTGCTACATACGAGGTTCGAAGATGGATGGATTTGCAGCTTGTATATGTTGCGTACACGATATGAAACACTATATTTGATCCACACAATACTGTATGTGGATTTGTGTTGTTTTTCTCCATGTGTGGATTTGTTGAGGCGGGTGTAGACTTCCCAAAATTGCTGCCTAGTGGTTTTTATAATCCATCTGTAATGGAAAACATTATTTGAATAACTGAATATTTGTGGGCTGTGGCACCAGGTATTGCAATTTTTCCTCCATATCGATGCATTCGGCTCGACATATTGCAGGTAGAGTATTACACTAATGTTGTACTGCCATCAGGAAATGGCACAAGCGAGGTCATGTGACTGCAGGCTCACATGCTTCAGATGAGGAGTTTTACGAAACATATTCCTTTTGCTGGCCTTACTGATATTGGATCAGGTAATTGTCTGTAAAAACCCAAGTTCCCAGTAATTGTCTGTAAAAACCCTAGTTCCCAGTATGCATGCTGTGTTGTGTGAGCGAGTGATGGAGACCCATGAATAAATGGTACAGTTTTGTATGACAAGTATAATACACCATCTTACTGCAATAAAAATCAAGGTGGGCATAGCTTTTAATGTATAATTCATCATGGCCCTTACGTGGCTTTGTAGGCTGTGTCTTTGCATCCTAGCAAATCAGAAAGCTGCTCCTTCAATGCATTGCTAAAGTCACCTACTGAAGAAGGCCATCTTTGTCTTGTGGACTAGCTATAAATATGTGCTCCTGTTCCTCCCTTGCCTGGGCCCCCTGTGCTGGTCGCCGTAAAGTTTGCGTGTTATTTCCAGAAAATCCCAACACTCCCAAATTTTGTAGCCGCACCAGAATACCTGTGGCGCGAGGAGTGCCTGGAGAATTTTGCTGGGACGGTGTGCATGTTGGCATGGCCGTCGCTGGCGCTCGGGGACTGTTTTCTCAGCAGAGAGTGATGAAATCCCGGCAGAAACAGAGACGCGCCATGTGGCTCTGTCATCTGTCAGGTATGGCTCACCTGCTCGGATATGTTGTGTGGCGGGGGGGGGCGCTGGCTGTGTGCAGAGGAGTTATGCACGGATCCCGAATCCCCCAGCTTCATCATCGCATCCATCCCAAGACAAGGAGATAGCCCCCCCCCAGGGCTCTGACCTAGTGGTTTCTCCTACCTCCGCCAGCCTTAGCTTTTGTGGCTGTCTCTATTCTGTGGCCACCTTTCTCCCTTCCCCTCCCTCTGTTGCTTCTGAGATGGGATTAATAAGTCATATATAGCTGGAGGGGAAGACACAATCATTCTCATTCCCCCCTGCTGCGGACCCCCTCTTGTCCAACTATCGGGCAAACTCAGACCACTATAGACTGTAAAATGAGATTTTTCACCAAGGATTTAAGGCTTGGTGTGACACAGCCAGACCTGTGTGTTTGGCTCCCAGAAATATATATTAATAGCTCTCTTGTTTTTAGGGGTTTAACACATGTATGACAACAGAAACAGATGTAACAGATACCTCTATGTATTAATAGTGTCCAGTATTCATCTGCTACCAGGTTAGCTGTTGTTTTGCGGAAGGAAGAATTTCCAAAGATACTGAGGAAGCAATTTGACACAAGAATGATTATTGGTCAACATTTTTATTTAATGTAGCTCCTCAAATGTTCTGTGGCTGATTATTTTTGGTGGAACAATTCAGGTTAAGGTTCTCGCTTGGTATACAAGTGCTCCTTAAACTTACGATGGGGTTATATTTCCGAGGAACCCATCGTAAGTGGAAAATATCATAAGTTGAATATGAATATGAAATGATTATTAAATAAATAGCTACTGTCACTGAATAAATAAATACTGTATAGGAATATGAATTAGGAGTAGGATACTGAATAGGAAATTAATTAATACAAATTTATTTGGTTGAACATAGAAGAAAAACACTATGATACTTTATTAAACACTGGTTGAGATGTTTACATTCGCGCTTGCATCAGAGATGGGATGCATGGCTGCATGGGTGCTGCCATCGCCTGGCATCAGTGCCCATTATCATACGGCATATAGCTAGCCTGGGAAGAGATCAAAATTCAAAGTTTGATGAGTGATGAATCTGCATCGCTCTCGCACAATCATAAAATCCATCCATCCATCCATTTTCCAACCCGCTTATCTTGTTCAGGGTTGCAGGGGGTCCGGAGCCTATCCCGGAAGCAACGGGCACGAGGCAGGGAACAACCCAGGATGGGGGGCCAGCCCATCGCAGCATCATAAAATCGAAATACCATAAGTTGAATCGCCGAAAAGCGAGGAGCATCTGTATAGTATAGGCCACCTTCCTGGCCTTTTAACAGCTCAGAAGACAGCAGTTTAGCTCTGTCATCGGAATCGCAATGCTGCTTTACGTGCTGACCAAACAGGAAACTTCTGCCACTTCCACTTCACGATTTCCTGTATCCGAACTGGCAAAAAAAAAAAAAAAAAGACATATCGACAAAGCAGAAATAATCGATATAAACAAAATCACAAAGTCCCCCGGCAGTGAGGATCAGAATTTGTCTCACTGTGCCTCTGTAATTGCTCTGGGGAGAAGTTGGATGAGATTTATAGTTATTCAAAGTTCTAGAGCTCAGTTTGGTGACAGGCGGTTATGGATAATAATGTGAAGAACTGCAGTATTGATCCGGGTTTTGGGCTACAAAGTAGTGAGGCGCTGTTATTCAAGGTATGAAGTGAGTGCAGCTGGATCTAAAACCACTATAGAATGTGTAGTAATATACACCGTGTATAGTACTGTGCAGTATTATGTGCTGGAGGAGTTACCCCAGTCTGTTTATATTGAATCTGCATGCTCTTCCCCACATATGTGGCTGTGCTCACCGCAATCCAATAACAGCTAGTTGAGTTGAATTTGTGACTATATCCCGCCCTTAATTCATTACTCTTGGGGTGAACAATGTATGTATCTGCCTGAGTGTGTGTACTCTCATCCTGTACTTTTCTATAGCCTTAGCTAGATATGAATTTCCTTATAATGTGTTGATGTGATGTATCCTCCTTCATTTTTAATATTTAATGATAAAATTCCCCTTTTAGTCCCATTCCCAAACTCCCTAAAATAATTACTGAATAATTTTCACTCGAATTCACAAAACGATAAACATACTGCATGCCAGTTTCCCCAGATAATATGGACCTCTTTGACCATACTCCTTTGTCTGTTGCAGTGTTTTGACCTTGATAAGTTTGAGGCCGTCGCTGATGAGGGCACCCTGGTATCCAGGTCCCGGAAGCTTATCGACGAGAACAAGTTCTGGGCAGGAATTGTATTCCTGGATATTGACCCTCAGTCCAGCCAACCTCCACCGTTTGTGAAGTACAAAATAAGGATGGACATTGAAGATGTTGAGAGGACAAATAAAATAAAAGAAAGGTATGCATAAGTACAGTACAGCGGTTTGTGCCACAGTTTCACTAGTTTGCAGAGATATGGAGTGTAGAAAGGCCATATCTTCTGCTAACTTAAATTTGTTTTCATGCCACGGTTTATTTTGTGCTTGATCTCTTAACACCCCACGTGGGCCGTGTTTGCTATCTACCACTGATCAATTTTGCATCAAGAGTTCCTTTGAAAATGACCTTTGAAAATAATTTTATTAAAGCAACAAACGGAAAACAATGTTCTCTGCCTGGATCGTGGTCTGGAATCATGACACAGCGGCATGAATTTTTCATCGCGCCCTCCTGGCCGGTCACGTCTCGGCCCATCGTTTACCGAGCATCTCTGAGGAGGCTGCCGGTGGGCCCACGTTCTGGAGCTGACTCGTCTTTCTCCCACCAGGCTCTGGTCTCCGGGGGCCCGTGCCCACCCCTTCAACGACCTCCATTACGTGCTAGGCGGTTTCGCCTATCTGCAGGACATGCTGGACCACGGCATCATCCAAGCGCACACCTCCGCCTCCCAACCCCTTGGGGTGTTTGTTCAGCAAATGCCTTATCCATGCTACGTCAATGACGTGTGAGTACAGGGCTTTTATCCATGTAGGCATGATTCGACCAGCAGGTCCTGGGGGGCTGGAGGAGGGGGGTGAATTAATGCAATAAACATGAATCTTGAGGCGCTGTCAGCCTCCAGTCCTACAGACTTGATTAATGTTCTTATTAGTTACTCAACACCCACAAATGTCCCAGCAGAAACTATTGGGAGCATCTCCTTTGTTAAAACAATTATCAACGTCTGATTTAGTCTGCTTGCAGCGGATAGCGGGCCCAGCCGCTCAAGAGGAACATAAAAGGTCCCACCTCATTAAAATGGTTTCGCCGCATTTAGTCCCTAAGCCCCATTATTTAGGGTTGAAGGACCATAATCACGAAAACAATGTTGAAAAACTGTGAAGAAATGAGACACGGGGAAAAAAAGAGGAATGAGGAAAAAAAAGGAAAAAGAAACGCTCCGTTAATGTGAATATCAGCGAAGGGCGAATGCCGTTAGCAAGCATTTGGAACTTCAATACGACATAAACATTTAGCCAATTCGAGATGTTACGTTCAGCGGCTTCTTGGACTGCTTTCTTAAAAGGAACAACCTTCTGATGTTGCCTTGGTTTAAGAATTTGGGAATTTCATTTCTGGCTGCGTGGTGCAGTGCAGCCCTGTGGTCTCCCACTGCCACTCTGTGCCTGTCAACTTTCCCGTTTCTTCTGGCATGTAGCCTATCTCCTGCACTCTGAAGACATGCAGCTAGATGAATTGGTGTCTTTGAGTTGGCCTGTGTATGATTGCCTTGTGACTGGCAGGCATCCTACCCAAGGCGTCCCCTGCCTTGTGCCTGATGTTTCCCTAGAGGGATTCCCCGCACTGTCGTTAATCAGTTTTGCAAAGTAGATAAGCAGAGTTTCCACCTTTTCTGTCATTATTTGTATTCACCGTAAACCGCACGCAATATGAGGCCTTGTACCGGAAATAGCAGGCTTGCTTTGAAATTCCACTTCAAGGTGACGATCTCTTATGGACTTGCGCTGGCATGGTAGGACAAACCCACTGCTTTTCACCCAAAGCTGGGGGCTCTCAGCATCAGGGAAGACTCGTATCTGAGAGCTTTCAGGCAAGGGGAGACACCGAAGAACAGATCTTTCTGCATGTGTCAGCAGTTTCTGGATTTTCAGATAATTAAACTCTCACAACCTCGATGCGACATGAGTAATAAATGACAAATAACTACAGCAGGTCCAAGTCAGTGTGGATGGGATGTATTATAGGACTGTACATTTACTTTAGACATTTGAAACAAATTGCCAACACACCTAAAAAAACAAAGGCTACCAAATGGCAGCAGTGAGGATGGGCGGATCACTGAATTTGGCACAGAGGAGTTCCTCACTATAATTTTTAAGGCTGTAACCTGCACTGTTACTTTTTAGGTTGAAAGTGAGTTTTTTGTCACGTCTGTATGATACTGAGTTCGCCTAATAGAAGCCTTTCAGATGTCTTGCCAGGAAAGTTTGAATTTCGGGACCGAGTTCAGACGAACTGTAATAAAACTTTATTTGAACTGTAGTAGGGCAATGGCACATTTGTGCAATATACCAAAATGCACGGAGCATCCTATCACTAAGGGCGGAATTCTCACAGCTCCATCCTAAGCTGTTTTTAACAAAAGAAACAATCACACAAGAAAGAGAGCCATGAAAACGGCAATGTCTCTAATCCTTAACACGTTTATTCCGCTCAGTGTGAAACTGTAAATTATTAAACTTTGAAAAACTCTCATTTCTTTTATAAATAATTGAGTGGAGGGGGGGGGGGGTGGGTGAGGGCTGGATTTGGAGGCACGATACGGGTGGTAGGGGCTTCAGGTTTTTGTGCTGGAACATAGCCGGGGAAATATCAGCCGTGTGCAGTCAGACAGGCAGCTTGTGCGTGATGTCCCAGCGGCTTCGGGGGAACCTACTCTGATGTGTTGAAGGATCACTCAATTTTATATCTGCAAAGGAGGAAAAAAAAATCAGCATTGTTTACAGGTGAATGAACCAAATACCTTTCGTCATACAGACATGTCAAGATTCAAGCGCAGTTAAAGAAAAAAAAATGTGCAAAATGGATACTATATTTAAGGTATTGAGTTTATAATTTCACTACAAATACAAAGTGTACTCATATAACATAGTACACAGATATATTAAGCATACTAGTTAATGAACCAGAAAATCATTTGTATTTTTCATTCTGAGGCAAGTAAATAAACATATAACCTGTTTGTAGGTTGCCTGAGATATGCAGCTGTAATGCTATATTTTGGATTTTTATTATAAGCTTCTCTGGCTGTAATTTTCTGGAAACATCTGTTTCTGAATCGGCCTTCTTGCAGTTACCCTTCCTCGACTCATGTCTTTGATAAGATTCCAGTGAGTTTGCAGAACGATGATACTTTCAGGGATTTTACTCTCCCTGTCTGTTTTTCCTTCGCTCTCTTGTGTTAGCATGCACAAACGTGCAGAAAACGCTCCTGGACAAATGATCAGTCCAGAAGAGAGACACATTTCCTGTATTTGTCACATAAAGTCATCAAATAAAGTAAGTTGTAGGCAGCATATAAGTGCAAAGGAACACAGGTTCTGCGGGGTTTTTTATTCTACTATACCTTGTTCATCTTTCAAGAAGATTTAAACATGACTGAAGTAAGTCAAACCGTTTCTCCAGAGTTTACATCGGCCCTGAATCAGCTAGGGTCATCTCTTAAATGCCTAAGATACATAGACTATAATGTAACTGGAGCAAGAGCTTATTGCAATTTCCTGTGTTGTCTGTCCTTATAAGCAATGTTTGGTGATGCTTTACATTAACTGCACCTTTGTAATGCATTTATGCATTCGTAGAGCATGCATAAGCAGCATGTAAGTATACCTTACCATCCTAACATACCTTAACAGCTTTAATATAGATTAAGAACAAACAGTATATGATAACAACAAACTGTTATAATCTTATAATCATATAATGTTTGGTATTAATTTATATTAAAGCTGTTAGGGTATATGGCTGATTATGAATGCATAATGACTGCGTTACAAAGGTGCCGGTAATATAAAGTGTTACCAAATGTTTTATATCCCAGGCTGGCAATTTTCTTCATTAAAAGATTTGTAGTAATAAGAATGTCTATTTTTTTTTTTTTTTTTGGGAGTTCTCAGATTTACATTTTTCAAACTGTCGGTTGTAGTTTTTTAAATTAATTTTAAATGACTATCTTTAATTCTTTGAAATTTTACCCAGGGGTGGGGCAAGGTTTGGAGAATGGCCGTGGGACAGCAGGGCTCTTATAAAATAATTATTAGTACCAACAATAAACAAAGGTACAGGGTCCCTTCCGAAGCAGAACATATTATGCGGTACAAAATAAAGACCCTTGAAAAGCAACAAACAAAAATACTCAGGACACTACAACAGTAGTGAATCTTCCTTGAAACCCTTCCAACTTCCAAACCTTCCTGAACCCTAGTAAGGTAATCATTTTCTTGAGTGTCGGCTGGGTTATATTACCTGAGTCATCCGTGGAATTTGCGATCAATTGTCATGGTAACGCAAGAGATCACCCAACCCCTGGTCAACATATGTCAGATAGCTAACATCTTAAAGAGTGAAACTGCCGACTGCTGTGCGCAGCACCTCCCCTTTGCGGCAACCAAGTGATTTTTTTATAGCAGGGACCTGCAGGCTTATCACATGCTCAGGCCTACAGGTCAGGAGTCAGCAGCACCCTGTGCTGCTTTGTTGTCGCTCGGCGGTAAAGGCGAAATGGATTTAGCCAGAATCGGTAGCCGTTCTGACACTGTTTTTAGAGGCAGGAGTGTTGCGAGCTGGCAGGATATCCGGAAACGGAACAAGGCTGGAGTCTGGTGATTTCCCATTGCCATGGCGATTGATCACCAGCACTGAGCCCACAGACAGCTCAATTAGTGAAACCCAGCTTCCCCCCCTCCGACTGAGCAAATTATACTGCTTAGGGGAAAATGGGGCCAGCTGGATGCGTTTCAGAAAAGTGGTGAGACTAGGGACAAACTTCTAGCCTGGGATGTAGTGCAGAACAGTTCGCTTTTTGGTGCTGGAGGTTTTATGTGTTTTTATTAATAGAATGTTTTTGTTTATCTGAAGCTCTTTTGTCTTCAGCAATCCTCCCCAACAAACCGTGGCATCCGGCAAAGTTGATGGGCGTCCAGCAGAGTTGATGGGCGTCTAACAGAGCGGAATGGGTTTCTGACAGAGTTGAAGGGCGTCTAACAGAGTTGAATGGGCATCTAACAGACTGCAGTGGGTGTCTAACAGAGTTTATGGCCATCTCATATTATAAATCAATGCTGTAGCATCTGGTGCCGCCCAGTGCGCGTCACACAGGGCGACAATAAACACAATTTTAGATGTGTTTTCGGGACTCTGTCTGAAATATGGCTCAATTTGAAGACTTCTATTAAAAAAAAAAATGATTCATCTACGGACACCATCTAAATCCCTTGACAATATTTATGTTAAACACAACTAACATTCCTGACTTTCCCACCCAAAACTGGCCTTTGGTGTTATTCTTTAAGCTTCATTGACTGCAGGCTTCTCAGGCTATAAATTATATGAGGCAAACCGTGCACGTCACCCTAGTTCAATATTGCAATAAGACAACTAATTATCTGAGAAAAATACTCAACCTCTAGAAAGTAACAAATGTATTGAGGTCAGGCTTTACCTGAGAGGAAATGAGAGAAATAATCAATGGAATGTTGTTCTTTAATATTTTATGAAAAACATGAATTGTGGGAATTCAGCAGCGAGAATGTGGGTTTGTCTGTAGATCCCTTCATTCTGGGGAAGCGGTGAGTCTGAATTGTCCTTATTGTGTCTTGTGTCTGAGTGTGAATGCACCTGGGGTATACTCACAGAAAGCAGAGAAATGGATGAAATGTAGCACTCCCTGCAAACCACATAAAAAGTGAACATTAATATTATGTAGCTCTCTCTGAATCCACGATATAAAAGCTTTGTTTTACAGACAGTCGAGCATATTAATGCCATGGACTTTGGTTAATTTACAGTATTTCAAATATGCCAGAAATCACCAGAATTACTTCCCTCTGGTGAAATCACATTATATAGATCTAACTCACAGAGGGATAATTACTTACTAAGCTCATTTTTGAAGTGCGTTTGCAATTACGTTTGATTTGCAGGATGGATGATGACAGCCTTGTGCTTACATGCTTGCTATTTCTGCTTGAAAAGTAATTATAAAGGATTTGTGAAATAATTACTACACTATTGTGTGTTCAATTTTGTGTTTCTCTTTTTTTAGATTTAATCAGGTGCTAAATGTATCTAAAAGCTGGAAAGAACCATTTAAACCCACTCAGTTCTTTCTGAATTGCTTCATACTATGTCATTAACTCCAAATGTTCTCCGCAGATGGTATACAATGGAAGTGATGTGATATGTAATTTAAATATAGGCCGCGCTATAAGTAAATTGACTGAATCTCTTGGATTCAGATCTAAAAATGTGTTCATTCACTCAAAATTGTGGCAAGGTCTGCTGTGTCGGAGACTGACTGGTCATGCAGACTCACTTTGGAAAAATAATAATGATAATAAAAACAATAAAACACAGGGCTAACTGTATTCAAGCATCCTGAAATGGGCCAGCTACTGTTACCTCCACTTTTCAGTCTTGCTTGATTTATAAGTATGGCAGGTTTGGAAGCCTGCTGAATCTTGCAGATCTGTCTTGGGCCTGCCAGTGCCGTGTGCCCAGTCCATCCTTTCAGATAAGCATGGCTTGCTGGGATGAGTGCACGCATTGGTATAATAAAGAACCTTAACAGCCGGTACAGATGGTACGGAGTCATAATTGAGAAGAACGTGACCTTTCATTGTTGGGTCTGATCTGTTGTCTGGGAAACCCTGTCGCGCAATCGGCAGAATCTCGCAGCATGTTGGCACACAGCCTGGAAGCTCTGAATCTCATAAAGGGAGAGTTCTGACCCACAGCCGCTGGTAGCTACTTGGGCTATTCCTTAAAGGGGATGCAAATACATGTCAGCTGACCAGTGTCCGCCTCTCGACATAGAGCACGCGCCCGAGTCTTCAGCAATGACTCTGGGCAGGGAGCTGCAGGAATCCCTATTAGCGAAAGGTTAGCTTTTATGGCGCGGCATTATTGCATTCTGCTGACGTGCCTCTCTTCGTCTTTTCTCCGCCGCTCGTCGGCGCTCGCCGTCGGAAGCGTGCGGAATCATCCTGATGGGGTCGCGCCTCTCGCTGGAGGACGCAGCCTCCTACAAAGGCTACCGGGAGCAAGTCCGTCTCCCTTTACGTGCCAGAATGGCCGGTTTTGTCGTGTTATCGTCCACGTAGCTGTTTGCTGGCGGGTGGCGGTAACATATGGCGACAATGCACTATATCTATGAGATAACTGCCTGAAACCTTCCGCTTGCCACTGACATCCTAGACGCATGGTGGTAACCAGAATGGGCAGGTGGGATCTCCATAAAGGGTTCCCTCCATCTGCTAAATGGGACAGAAGTGCCTTTCCGGCCTGTCTTCTAATTCACAATTAGCAGGAGGCAAGGGCCTGTGATGTCCTGGGGCCTGAAAGTGTTTTGTCCCCTCGGGTGGGGACGGGGGGCTGGACTGGACTTATTGCTTGCAGAGAACTTCATGTGCATATCTCCTGCTGCCCCAGCTTTTCTGAACGTGGCGTTTTTTTTTTTTTCAGTGATAGTTCGGGAAGAGTTGTTATGCTTTAGTAGGAGGTGAGTCTTTTGTCTCGTGTGACAGCAGTTGGTGGGTAGCACAGAATAACAGGGAGGAAACATGAGAATTCAAGCAAGCAGCTTTGGGGTCTCCTGTGTGGGCCCTCCCCACGGTCAGTGTTTGTGGTCTCTCACCGTGGTGGTTTATAATGGTCCCCCTTTGTGGTCATGATGTTCATGACTACTTTACTTCCCTACTCTGCCCTGTGTGGTGATTGCTTTTTATTTATTTGGTAGTCCATTTATATGTTTTATAGTCTTTTAGCATAATTGATATGTCTAGTTTAAGGTTCAATACATTAGTCATTCCTCAGTTAGTAGGACAGAGAGAGGACTTCCTAGGAATATTGGAATTATATTTAGTTGACTTTATGAAGCCTGTTTATTAGTGTCTCTTCCTACATTGGTAGCATAAAATGATGTATTATCTGTCCCACGATCATAAACGCTGAATGGCTTTTGATAATGCTCATCCACTCATTTTACAGCAGCCTTGAGATGTAAAACTCTGCCATGTTATCCCACAATGCTTTGCTGTTTTACTACAGCATGTCCAATGGCAGACCAGCAGCCCTGATAACAGCAACGTTATATGCTGTGTCAACTCTGTGACTCTCCTTTATGTCCTTCATTTGATATAACCCCGCGGCTCATTTCTAGATAGCAGACTGAATTGTGAGGGACAATTTCCTGGACTTTCCCTTGGGGCTTCGCTGTGGATGGGCAAAGTCCTCAATGGACAGAAGCTGTGACACGGCTCCTTTGAACGGGAAATGTGTCATTGTAAAAGTGACACTTCCCCAGTAGAGTAGCTGAACCAGGGTCAGTATCATTCAGGCTCTTTAATTGTAACAAACATGTATCTACAGTGCAGTGCGGGCACCTCGGTAAGTGGTGGTATTAAAAAGGACTAGTTAATAGAGTGTTTCAGGCTCAGCTAGACTGCAGCTAGAAATTCTAATGAAAGTTTAAAAGGGTTTAAAAATAATGGCTAATATGAAATGATATAATATAAAATAGTCTATTAGCCTGTTTATTGTAAGCCACAAATGATTATTATTTAACTGGGTATTCGTTTAGTGCAAAATATTAAATTTTATTTGCTCAATTTATTTGCTTTTTGTTAAACCTGTGTTTTGTATTATTATTGAACTAGGCTGATTTGATTTGTATGCCTTCTCTATTGTAGACTGTTCTATCTCACACACACACACACACACATTTGTAATATTATCTTTGTGGGGACTCTCCATTCATTTCTATGGGGAAAACTCTAATCCCAACTATGACACCCTTAACCCCTACCCAGCCCAAATCTTAACCATAAGTAACCAAGCAAAATACGAGACTTTCGGAATTTTTAGTTTTTTTATTGCAGTCACAGATCTTGACCTGTGACAAATGGTCCCCACAGTGCCAAAATGGCTTTTTATCACATTGTGGGGGACCATTGGTTCCCACAATGTAATATAAACATAGTCCATACACACACACACAAACATAACAGTATGACACAGCACCTCCTGCAGTACCGTGTTGCTCTGGTTGCCTATACACACCCTGAGATTGTGACCTTTCCGGTTGCTAGCTTCATCTCCAGCATCGGGGGCATCCTGCCCATGTTCCTGGTGCTGGCCTTCATGTTCTCGGTGTGCCTGACCATCAAAGGCTTGGTGCTGGAGAAGGAGCTGAGGCTCAAGGAGGTGCTCCGGGCTGTGGGAGTGCGCAATGGCGCCCTCTGGTGCGCCTGGTTCACCGAGAACATGGTGCTGCTCGTCGTGCCTTGCGCGCTCCTCAGCGTCTTGGCAAAGGTCAGTGGAGACCCACTCAAGCGGTCAAGGAGATGGGCCAAATTCACACCACAAAGCACTACAACGGCCCGCCTGACCAACAGAGCCTACCTTCAAAGGGCTAGTTGCAATTAGCGTCGTGTTATCTCGCTATAAAGTGTGGCAGAGATTGCAGCAAAAAAGTTGGGATTCTTTAGAAGTCTGACGGTTTTAGTGCTTTGTGGTTGGATGACCTTGATTTCAGCGGACTCAGCAATCACCTTGGGGGTAATCCTGAATAAAAACAGTGATCAAGGAAACGGGAAAATGGCCAGAGCTTGATTGCACTCAAATTGGTCAATTTACAACAGCACTGGTTGATTGATAGAATATTTGAAGAAATTTGGTGTCGAAAATTTGTGTTTAACCTACAACCCGTGTATTTAATCTTTCAGTTATAACTCCTAGTATATTTTTCATTTTTTTTTCCTTGCTCCTTGTCATTGATTGTCGACTTTAAACATGAAATTGATTTGACGTTTAATGCAAAATGACAGCTGTTTATTTTGACTATGATTTGAAGAGTGATTAATCCTGTCAACATTTCACCTTTGATAAAGGTGAAGTGAAATCACTTAAAGTGACACAAAATCATATTTGAGGTACATTTAAAAAAATGTTAAGGTAACAGAAGGATAATGTACAAAAGCAATACACTGTTTGAAAGTATGGCGGTATTTACCATCCATCCATCCCCCCATCCATCAATCCATTCATCCATTTTCAGCCACTTATCCGGAGTCGACCCAACCTGACAGTACTGCACATTTTAAAGATTACTCTGTTCCATATTGTTGGATTTCGCTGATAATGGCCAACTTTGGAGATGGTCAATTTCGGCAGTGATTAAATGTAACGTATAAAACTGCAGAGAAGCATGAAACATAAGAAAATAAGGTGGCGCACGCACTTGTATCTGTGAGCACAGAGTATTTGTCTCAGGGTCTCTGGGGCCCTCCACAAAGCGAAAGCTATGCTGTAAGCTCATATCTCACTGGCTTTCCAGAAAGCTCTGACTTTGCATGGGGTGCTTCAGTTAGCTTAGGGTGGCCTCTTCTACACTAGCCAGTGGGTGTATTTTTGCTTGTTTTCTTGTGGAAGTTTGGGGTTTCAGTACCCGGCTGCGGCCCCTCATTTCAGTCGACTTGTCGGCTTCGATGACGACATTCTGCTTTGGCTGAGATAGTGCGTTTTGATCCCAGGTGGCTACCACCACTTAGACTCACAGCAGCCCCCAACCCCCATCCCCAAGACGGACACCAGGCCAGGCAAGCATCTGGCCTAGAAAAAGCCCTGAATTAAAGTCGTGCTAACATCTCTCTTCAGTACAGCCAGTAATGAGAATTATATTTTAAAAGATACAGCTACAGTCATTTCATGCTAATTAAGTTAAATTAATTGAAATGAATTTAAAGGTGCCTGAATTCCACATGAATTTGCAGTAATGAATATTGAGCAAGACTAAAATGCAGGACTTCATTCTAATAAACCAGTGTACACACTAGTATGTTTCGTTAAATTTTTAGTTAGATAGATATTGGATTTAGAGGTTTGATTTACTCTTGAAACTTTAACGTCAGTTTTTTTTAAAAGAAAACTTTGGGAAAATGTCATACGAGAAAAATAAAGAGAAATACAGAAACGTGTTTACACACTTATATTCATTATTTATTATTGGTAATTACATTTATAATTAATATACAAATTGCGTACTAACTTCTGTAGTACAATTAATATACAAATAAATTCAACTTGAAGATTGAGTGCAACTGCTTTAATAAATATAACCATGTAATTTCCGTGTAGAGATATGCTACTTCATTTTAAAATATATTCCTCTTAAGCAGAAAGACACCTGTGTTTGACCAACAACTATGGATATGCATATAAATGGCATAATTACTTAATATTACCCCTCTTATATTGTATTTAATTGCACATAACTAGCTTGCAGCTTATAATCTTTAATTATATAGTTAGGCTTTTTTATGCAATATAGTGCTCTCTATAGTTTTCTACAAAGGAATATGTATTTTTTTCTCATTTAACTAAGAATTACAATAAGCCAACAGATGCCCTGTGCATTGTGTTAATTTATTACATTATTTATTACAATTAGCATAATATAATTGCAAAGTAACTAGCCTTGATTGTTGTTCTAGGAATATAATTGCAACAAATTAATTAAAAGGCACAAAAACAGGCTGCAAGTCTGGATGGTCCAATTGCATGAAGCTACTTAGCTGTGTGAATCTAAGAGATGCATTTAGACGTATCTGATTATGTAAAAGAGCGGGCATAAAATGTCTTAGAGGTTTCACTCCAAGACCCGGAAGTCACTGGCCCCGTGACCCGGAAGTCATACGCTGTGTGGCATTCTTACTCCGCCCCCTGGCCCCTAGGTTCCTCCGCTCCCTGTCACGCTCACTGCCCCTGTATATGACTCTGGCCTGGATCTACTCAGTGGCCATGATGGTGAAGGGGGTGGTACAGGAGAAGGAGGCACGGCTGAAGGAGACCATTAAGATGATGGGGCTGAAGCACACCACCTACTGGCTGAGCTGGCTGATCAGCAGCGTTCTCCCATTGGCCGTCAGTGCCCTCCTGCTGACCCTAATCCTTAAGGTGATTCCCCCTGATTCATTCGCATTCGGCCATGGCACTGGACAGGCGGCCGGCTACCTGCTGGATGTTTGATCGACAGCCCTGTACGATCTCACTGGAAAGGACTTGCAGCTACGATACTAGGGAGACCAGGTATGCCATGTCAGAAGGGACATTTTGGACTAGGCCTGATTTTGAAACCGCCATTTCAATCAAAAGGACCTGGATTTTACTTAAGCACGGAGTTCTTGCTGTGTGCTGATTGGTCAGCCTCCTGTAATCATGCACATGTCACTAATGTTAATGTGAAACAGCTGGATGAGTCTTTCAATCAAGGAAACAAATGAGTCAAGAAGAACTGAAGAAGAACTGAATGATTCAGCCAAGCACAGGAGCCTTTCAGTTTTAAAGTATTCTGTAAAACCTGAAGTAGCTGAAAGCATCCTTTCTGACATGGATTAAGTGGTAACCCTATACAATACATGCATGACGAAAGTAAAGTAATGTATCAGCCTGATTGGATAATGAATTAATAGAGAAAAAAGAGTCATTGCTGTATGGGCGACTGTTGGCCTAAGGCTGTAGAACTGTCTGCGCTTGGGCATTAGGTCAACCAGTAGTGTGGAGCCTTTTAGACAGTGTCTGAACTTTTTTATACACTCAAGCCTTGTTGATGCTTGAATGTCTTTTGTTTCATTTCCTGTGAAGCCCCTTATGACATTTATTATCAGAAGGGGATATATAAATAAACTACTTAAGCCTATTTACTTACTAAGTTACTTACTGCATTGTCTAATCAGGTGCGATCAGCAGGGCCAAGCGAACAGACAGTATGTGACCAGTTCCCTGTCCAGTCTATGTGCAAATATACAATCAAAACCAATTAATACCAATTGTACCTTATAATCATGTGCTTTTATGCTAAATCTGCCACTTTTCATTTGTGGATGACACATCACTCGCCTCACGTGCATTGGCTCGGCCGACTGACGCGGCGTCCAATGGCGGTGGGCGGGTTAAACCAGCTGTCTGTGTCTCCGGTTGGCAGTACGGAAAGGTCCTGCAGTACAGCGACCCCTCGCTCATCTTTGTCTTCCTGCTGACCTTCTGCGTCACCACCGTCATGGAGTGCTTCTTCATCAGCGTGTTCTTCTCCAAAGCCAACCTGGCCGCAGCCTGCGGCGGGCTCATCTACTTCGTCCTCTATCTGCCACACATCCTGTGCTATGCCTGGCGTGACGTCATGAGCTTCCGCCTGAAGATAATGGTGGTAGGTCTCCATTTGCTACTGTCTGCGATGCTCCTTAACAAGCTTGTGGACAAAAGTGATCATTAAGGTGGATATACAGGGGCTTGGATGCCCATGTAGGAGGGTGGAATTTGTATCCTCCAATATTCAATTTGCCTTTATTTGCCCCCCCCCCTCCCCAAATCAACATATCTTTGCATTTAAATGAATAAGTTTTATCCCCCATTAAAATATTCATATTTCCTATGCTCGTTCAAGTCTTCTACAATATTCATACAACCGTACTTTCCTTGATAATGACATATAGTAGTATATATATATATATATATATATATATATATATATATATATGCTATATTATTTTGCTTGCATTGTCCTGTATAAGAATATTGTCTGGTATGCTAACATCTTCAACTGCTTCAAGTGACTTTGCAGGGACGTCTTGCAATTGCGATTCTGTACCATTTGCGGTGTCAGATGGATGAGACCCTGCACTGATTCGCTTGATATGCCTCAGACCAGACTGATGTCTAGTTCATCATCGCTGTAGCATTCAAGAAATGTGTTTTTGATCCAAAGGGACATAGAAAAAGTAATTCTGTATTCTCAGGTTGTACACATACAACATTTTTATATTGCACTAGACGGGATGAAAAAACTTGCTTTTCAAGCCCGGTGGCTCGTCACTTTTTGCACCTGTGACACGCATCAGATGATTGATGCTTTGGGCTGTCATCTTGGAGGGCCCGTGTCAGAACAAACGTCTCACTCTACAGCCAGCCCATCACGCAGAGGTCAAAGGCCAATCCCACACTCACCCGCTGAGCTTTCTCTGCTGACGCATAAATTCTGTCCGTATGGGACGCTTGGCATCAGTTTGAGAAACCCTCAGCGGAAAGCTGTCCTTTGCGAGGCGAAAAAATGAGCAAGGTTAAGCCCAGGGCTCACCTGTGAGTAGGGTCACCTGAGCTGGATTATAAGTCTTAATATTGCCAATATCATCCCTTCTGACATCCTGTTGACTGTGTACTTTTCCCTAGCCTTCTGGTGCGAGCTGTGTCCTTTAAAGTCTGGTTTGAAATGACTGTTCTCTGTGTCCAGCGAAATGTTCTCTGTCGCCCCCTCAGAGTCTGCTGTCCAGCGTGGCCTTTGGTTTTGGCTGCGAGAACTTATCCCGCTATGAGGAGCAGGGCGTGGGCATTCAGTGGAGCAACATCGGTAAGAGCCCCGAGGAGGACGAACGCTACAGCTTCCTGGTTTCCATCGTCATGATGCTTGTCGATTCCCTCATCTACTGGGTGCTGACCTGGTACATCGAGAACGTCTTCCCAGGTACACGCTCCTTCCCTGCCTGTGTCTTTTGCATCACCGTTGCATGGGCAACGTTAAGCGAGCGAAATAGAGAATTCCAAAAGAACAAAGGCAAGTTCTACCTGAAACTATTGGCGTTATTGTTGAGGCATGAGTACGCATGGGGCTTCAGTGAAGATGTGGAGTGGCAGCTACAAGCAGATGAGTGTGGAGAGCCGGTGTTTCCCGGCCGATTTGTGGCAAGAGCTATGCGAGTGAAACAGGGCCAGGAAACGCTGTATTTCAGTTCTGGAGATTGCAAGCCATGGAAATCAATAGTTCGAACGAAACCCATATTTAATCGTCTACATTTGCAGTTGATTGTATCAATTAATGTATTGCGTTTGATGAAAAGTGATGGATTAAGGGATTCCATTATTTAGTGAATGTCCTGCATTGCCTTTTTAATCAGTTTCAGACTGTTATCGATGGCTTTATAAGGGGAAGGAGGAGGTGCACTGGGACCTCACTGCTACTGATTTCCCAGCTGGCTTTCAGTGAGGCTTAAGCCTGTTCAAAGCACAGGCCCTAGAGCAGCAGAAACCAGCTTAAGAATGTCTTCCTGCGCGCCCTTCACAGGCCAGTACGGAATACCCAAGCCCTGGTATTTTCCCTTCACGTCTTCTTACTGGTGCGGAACATCCTCAGACTTTGATACCGACCAAGATCCACCAAAGGACCCAGAACGGCACAATGGTACGTCGGATGTTACTGATTCTTCTCCAGGAAGATGCCGTGTCCATTTATAGATGGTGGTCTTCATAGCTCATTTCCTTTGCTTAATAAACCAAACCGAAATGCAGGGGTGGGCTGTCTTATTTGCAAAGGGTCAGTGTATATGCAGGTTTTTGGGATAACCTTTAGGTCAGCTGTTCAAACCCAGCTGTGAGGACTCTTCAGCCAATCAGCCCTCTAATTAGTAATCCGATTTGGGAGTTGCAGTAGAACCCACATGCACAAAGGCCCTTCCTGGATAAGATTACCCACCCCTGCCATAATAGGTCTGGTCCATTTGTTGTCCTCACTTATTTTAAAATGCAATGGTAAATCTGTTCAGTTTAGACAGTGAGCAGCTACTGGTTGAGTCTTAAATTAAGAAACTGGAATGTGCAGTAGATCAAGTATGAAAGCAATGTACCTCGGACCATTTCAAAGAAAATATGAATGGGAATGTGACAAAATGATGCAAAAGAAACCTGATAGTACAAAAACAGCAGGAGGAAATGAGCATGAAAAAGAAAGCACATATATAACGCAGGACAGGACGTGGAGGTGGGAATGATTGAATGTGATCTTAAACTTGTCTGGGAACATGAACGCTTAAACCTTTGTAGCGTTTTAAAGACGATGGCTATTTATTTTCCTGCAAACGTCAATGTGCATTCAACAACATATTGATGTATGACTGGAGTTTAAGATGAGTCCAAAACATTGCATTAAAAAGTGTTTAGTCAGATGTGCAAAGATGATGAATTTTAGCCTGTGAAATTGTTGCATCCAAATGGGGCAATGTTCAGGTTTAATCTTCTGTGAAAAGGCAGAGGCAACTATTCCTTGCAAAAGGTGTGTAGCCTAAAAATGTAAAATGCTGTAGAATATAATAACTATGCAGCCGGATCAGTCTATCTCAGGGTCTCAGTAGGTAGATAGTTGGTTCAAATGCAGGTTTGATATGGTTTTGATGTGTAGAAAACAAAAAGTGAAATAAGGAATATCTATATTTCATGTCCTATCCATTGCTAAATATGATTTTTTAGTTCTGTGTGTATATGTACATACACACAAATGCATAAAGAATGAATACAAAAGCTGGTGAAATTCTATCCGTCCTTCAGCTTATCTTGAAAAGCTCCCTTCCAATCTGAAAGTCGGAGTCTCCATCAGAAACCTCGTGAAAGTCTATAAAACGGGTAAGAAGCTGGCAGTGGATGGGCTGAGCGTGGATTTCTACGAGGACCAGATAACTTCATTTCTCGGACATAACGGAGCTGGAAAAACAACCACCATGTAAGTTGGGAGTGTGTCTGTAATAATAAGCAGCGTCTTCTTCAATGAGCGAAGTCCAGGGCCCTTCTGACTGGTGCACTTCTCATTTTTCCACTGACAACAAATTCACATATGGAACTGGGAAAAAATTTTAAAAAATCTAAAAATATGAAATGAGACCGAGTGATTTACTGAGTGATAAGAATCTGTTTAGTTAGACATCTGTATTATAACAATTAATAACTATCAGTTGCTATTTTCAGTATGTATTATTTTTGTTTTAAACATATTTGTGTTTTGAGCCATGTGTTTGAGAACAAGTTTACACTGAAATGCCTGAAAAAGTAAACTGCTAGCAGGTGTTTACATGGAGCAGATGAGTACAAGCTGACTAATTATCTCAAATAATCGTATTTCTGTTTTGTATTTTTTTTGCCACCTTTTTTTGGCACGCAGTACAGTATGTCAGGGAGAGGAGCAGGTAAATGATTTTGCACCTGTTTGACAATAAGTATGAAACACGTGCTATTTATAATGTGCTCCTGTAGATTTGAGAATGAAGCCCCTTGACGGTATGAAGAGGGGAGGAATGTCATGAATTCATGCTAGTGCCTGAGATGATTCCCTAACAATGAGACAAGTGCTCTTGGGACCGTTGTGCGGTCGGCTACAGCTGAGCATTTGATATGGTGCAATAGGGTCAGGCAGGAGTGCCGTTTTTAGCAAAAGCCGCAGTAGGAGAAAAATTAGCAGGTTAAAGATGGTTCAGGTCATTTCCTTCAGGGTGGAACAGACCATTTCCTGATGCCCTGTGACTCAGAATGGGACAAGCCATTAGCTGTGGCCCTGCTATATGTCAGGATAGGATGAGATGGGATATTACCTGTTTCACTGTGACCTGCCCGGATGGTACGGGCTATTACCTGATCTGACAGAGAGACACTGTATGTGATGTAGACCAACTCAACTCAGGGACGGGGCTTTTACATGAACAACAAAGCCATGTTCCTAATACAGCCAGTGTTCCTCCAAACCATCTAAACATAGAGACACAATGAAAGAATAATCACAAAAAAGTGGACTCGTGGACTCTCTTTGTAATAAAATGTGAAAAATAAAGACTGTTCTCCAAGCATGAGTGGTTGTTGTCACGATAAGTGACAGATCACTGTAAATTAATCGAAGCCTGTAGTTCACTCCTCTGCATTCCATTCATCTGCCTGAGAGTCTTTCTCTGTCCGCCTCCATTCTGGGTGTCTCTCTTATAGACCCTGAAGCAAAAGATCCTCAGCTTCAGATGTCTGCTTCCGATGCCATAAACAGCAGTTTTCTGAGAATAACTTCACATAGTTACATCAATGTATGAGGCTTGTTTGTGAATTATTGACATAATAACAATATTATCTTTATATCATTCAGAAGTAGGTCCACGTGTAGCTGGTATTTTTTTCTAGATTTCTCGATAATGTTGCAATCATAATAACACTTCAGCTGCATCCTGTAATTTTCTGCAATATTGCAACTTGCTCCTAAAACCTGCATACGTAGTGCAGTGTGCATGCCTGTCGTTTTGTTTTGCTAGCTATATTTTTCATCCTTGCTCCCATTTATTTGCTGTAGTGTGATAACCAAGCTGGGCGGCTAGTGCTGAGATGCAAACTGGGGAAGCTTTTACGTGAAATGCGCTATCCCAGACAATTACACGCTGGCAGCTAATCCTGACAAAGTTCAAAGATCACTATGTCAGCGGTGTTAATGCCCCCACTGGCCATTTGCACTGGCCCCAGCTCCGGTTTTACTCTGCTCAGAATACAGCTGCTATTCTGAGCATGTTGCTGTATCCTCCTTCCCTGTACCCTTCTTTTTATTTCCTGACTTCTCTGCCTCGGCCTCACGTTCCTCTTTTTTGTTGGCGTCTGTCCGTCTTTCCCTAAGTTACTGTCCTGATCTAGCCACCAAACAAGTTCGTAGGTGTTTGGTTTTTGAGGTCCATTTTTGGCAAACTCAGGCTAGACCAGGGCTGGCCAAATCTTATCCGCAAAGGGCCGGTGTGTATGCAGGTTCTTGGGATAACCTTTAGGTCAGCTGTTTAAACCCTAGTGTGAGGACTCTTCAGCCAATCAGCCCTCTAATTAGTAATCTAATTAGAGGACTGAGTAATCTAATTAGAGTTGCAGTGAAAACCTGCTCACACAGCTGCCCTTTTTGGATAATTCTGCCTACCCCTGGGCTAAACCATCCAGTAGGTGCTACTCATTTTCTTACCTGAGTTACTGAGCACAGAGACTTGGTTGGATCTCTCATGTCTTGCTGGCCAGATGGGTCACCAAGGCACTTTCATAAGCATGATATTGTTAGCCCACAGTAATCAACCTGAATAGCCAAGACATCTCGCGATGCTCCGATTACCACTACGTCGTTATTGATATGGATGACACAGCTGGAATGTAGTTGAGGGGGAAAAAAATATTTTATATGGAATTTCAGGCAGGTTTGATGTCTTACACAGTTTGATGTAATGATGTCATTGCGACCAATCATATCTTAATCGCTGTTCTGATGCAGTGCCGTTGCTATATGTGGAGCCTAGGAAATCTTCTATTCAGGCTAAAAGCAGGTGCAGCGTGATTCGGGAGCCGATAAGGTTGTACAATGTGACCGAGAGTAGAAGCATCTTCTCCTATTTCCTGGGTATAGCCTACCAGTATGAGGTGGATGTTTTTAAGCATAGCGATACACATATATGCCCTCATGATTATGTATGTCAATAACAGTCCCGTTTCATATCGCCCTGTTGTCAATTTCAGGTCAATCTTGACCGGACTTTTTGCCCCGACGTCTGGAACGGCTTTTATAGATGGGAAGGACATTCGCACGGATATGGATGCCATCAGAAAGCATCTGGGAATGTGTCCTCAGCACAATGTGCTGTTCAATGAGTAGGTGATTTATAGTACCACTTATCTTTTCGATGAGTAGGTGTGATGTGGTACCAGCTATCTCTTCGATGAAGAGGTGATTTGCGGTGCACGCTGTTACGATGTTCCGTGATTACGAGCGTCGTGCTGCCAGTGATCTGTTCATTGATTAGCTGCATTGCAGTTCCATTTTGTTATTTGTTCGGAAAGTAGGTGCTGTAATATCTTCTGTGCTTAAGTGCTGCCTCGGTATTACTAAAGGTCAAAATTACACCGTTTGTTGAGTCACATCCTGGGTCCAGATATAGAGTTTGCGATACATTAAAGTACCGATAAGTATGTAGTTACTTTTTTCTTCCTAACATTAGCCCATATATTAAGTACCATAGTAAAGAGCATAGACCTGTTAGCTGGCCATTAGGCTCCCAGTCAGCTCTGCTGAAGTTGGCTATTCTCTTTGTTATGTGTCTAATCATCAGCCTGACCGTAGAGGAGCACATCTATTTCTACGCTCGGCTGAAAGGCAGGAGCGCGAGCCAGGTGACGGCCGAGATAGAGCAGATGATCAAGGATGTCGGGCTGCCACACAAACGCAAAGACCTGGCCAAAAACCTGTCAGGTGAGCACAAATCATTTTCTATAAAATTAACCTTGACTCCTCCCCCTACCGTGCATCTAATCTTCTGCAAGGAAACCATGACTGATAGTTGGGGCCCCGGACGTACGAGACGCAACTTTTAAGGCCCAGCAGTGACACAGCTGATGAGCTCCTGGTCAGGACTATATGACGTGGCACATTGGACCCCTTGTGAGCTGCACGTTTCACATGCTGCGTATGGTGATCAGGATAGTGCCGTCAGGCACGCATCTTGGAACTCTCAAACCAAAGCTAAATTCTTTTATTTAAAGTTAGTGGTTATCTTCAGCTTCTGCCAAATCTTTTAGTGGTTTATTGGTTTAGCATTATCAAGTTAAACTGGAGTTAGTGGATAAGCTAACAGTGGGTCCCACTCCCAGTTTTGTGTTTGTGGAGGTTCCATGTTCTCCCACAGTCAAAACACATGTGCTTGGGTGAATTGCTGTCTTTAAATAGCCCTTTTTGTGAAAATGTGGGTTTCTGTACTGGCATTTGCTCCAGAGTCTCTCATGCTTGCTGGGATTGGCTCCAGGGTGACAGTGACCCTGTACTGGGTAAAGTACAGTTCTGTAAAATTGATGGATATATCCAAAGAACCATTTGAACCTTTCATGGATATTGAAAGTTCAGTGTTAATAATCAGTGTTCAGTGTTAATTTATTGTTAATTTATGGCTTCGATATGGTGTTTTCTTTTCCATTTAAATATTTATAGTGAATGCTTATGTGTTTGTCTGCCGTATGGTATATTGCAGATAAAAAGCAAGAACTTATCAGTGTCAGGAAAGTCTTAAAGACTGGTGATGTCAATGGAGTGGTGTTTGTTTTCCCAGGGGGAATGCAGAGGAAGCTATCGGTGGCCATTGCTTTTGCAGGGGGGTCCAACATCGTCATCCTGGACGAACCCACGGCAGGCGTGGACCCCTACGCTCGCCGGGGAATTTGGGACCTGCTGCTGAAGTACAAATCAGGTACCTTCCGACACGTCCCCGTCCTCTGGTATTCTCATCAAAGTCATCCCAGGGCTTTAGAAGAGTATTCCTGCTCTCCATCAGTGGCCGGGTATTAATTATTCAGCGACGCGAGCATTTTTATCCCTCGGCCGCTGTACTTTTTAATGTGCGTTCACAGAGCAGAAAGATGTCGTCTTTTCAATCTTATCTCTTATGTAGCCTTACATCAAAAGAGAGCCGTGAGAGAGGCTTTGTCATACAAAGGCCCGGCTGGCAGCAGCAGAAACGTCTCTTTTGTCGATGTCGCTACATGGGCTCATCTTCAGGAATTTTATTGTCTGTCACTTTGTTGATCGTAATTTGATTTCCCTGTGCCATTGTCAAGGGATGAACAAGGGTCATTATTATGATATATCTTTCAAAGGTGTCTCTTTGGTTAATGTTCAGCACTTGGCTTTCATTCTCCCCGAGCCAACAGCCATTAGCTTTTGACTCTGATAGGCTTCTCCCTCTATCCCGAGTTTTATCTTGAGTAGCAGTCTTTCTGAATAACGGCCTAGCAGACTGAGTCTGTCTGCACCTCCGGAACAGCCCAAGAAATGATGGTCTGTCGACGACGAACGTCTGACAGGCCTCTTAAGTTATGCTATATGCAAGTCCTTTGTCATCCATCGTTTAATGCATTTTACCGCTGGGAAGTGGCTGAAATAAGAGCCGAAAATGCTTCTGACTTGTGCATAAGTGGGGATTTCTTTTGAGAAACGTCAACGGCGCGGCTGATAACTGTAATTGTGTTTTTGGCAATAAGCTTTCTGTTTTAGCATTTCCCTTCAGTTAATGGAAGCACATCGAGAGAATATAGATTTCTTTGGAAGCATTTGGATTAGTCTTTATATCAGTAGTGTGAGAAAAGAGGACATTCGCACCATTATCTAATACTGTCCCTTTTTTTGTACAATTAACAAAAAAAGTATATATGACATCATATATTATCCTCATCCCTGATAACACCCAACAAAAATCCCTCTTACTGGATGCAGCACCCACATCCCGGGGTAATGTGCTCTATAAGCTCCAAGGAGCTTAGAAGTAACATGACATGCTGAGAGTGACACTTTATAATCTGTAAATATTTCAAGCATGTTGCTGCACTAAAATGATTGGCTGTAGAGATAATGGCTTCGGATGATCAAGACGCTGCCTGAAGAATAAATTCTCACTTTGCGTGGGGAGGTGTCAGCATGTTCTAATCAACTTTTTCTTTAAGGTTCTTGCCTAAGGTGTATTCCCCTAGGTTTCTCAATATGATATTTTATTAGCAAATTAACAACTTTGGACAGGTGCTCATCATCCAACCTTGTAACAAGGTTGAGTCTGTCAATGTCTTGGTTCACACGTATTCAGCTGGCCTGCTCCCAGAGCATGCTGTTTTATTTGATTGCTTTGGTCTGTCTCTTCACTGGAAGGAGGCTGAGCTTTAGGTGAATGTATCATTAACAGTGCTGAAAATGGTTAGTATATAATCCTGTGTGCTAACACAGACTAAAGATACATTATGCCTTAAGCTGACTTGCAATGGAAAGATGGTCCCTTTGACTACTGATGCTGTATTATGCCTAGGAGATTTCCTTTATACCATAACAGAATACTGGATAAGTGGTGTGTGAGATGGATGGATATTTTATGTTGCTCTTAATTGTTTGCATTTGTCACAAACCAGAACAGATCCCTGTTATTGTGATCGTTTGCCTGGTAGGTATAGCGTTTTTGCCAAAAATAGCTCTTTCACACAATGTTTTATCTTTTTTTTATCTTATCAATTCCTGAGCCAAATGGACACAATCAGATTGGACCCTCATGTCTGTGATCAGTCTAACTATACAAATCAATCCCTCCATCCATCCACCCATCCATCCCTCCATCATCCATCCATCCACCCATCCATCATCCATCCCTCCATCCATCAATCCACCATGCATCCGTCCACCATCCATCCCTCCTTCCATCATCCATCCCTCCATCCATCCATCCATCCATCCAGCCATCATTTACTATAACCGCTTGCACTATGCAGGGTCACAGGGGTCCAGGGCATATTCCAGAAGCTACAGTACCAAGGGAGGGCTGCCAACCCTTCATAGGCTATGAACACAACTTCACAAAAAAAGTCTATAATGTGTAATGTATATTATTATGTAAATGAGGATTTTGTTGTATACAATTAAATGTATATTTAATTGTACTGTGGCGTCATACATAGTAGGTAGGATTAGACAAAAAGATTAGTGACACCAGGGGGATCTGACAAACCGAACAGCTTGTTTTGTTTTCAGGATGCTCACGATTTAGGTAAAAAAGGATTTGTTTCAGTCTTAAGAATTGTGGCGTAGGCCAATGTAATTCTTGAAGCTGACCTCCTAGGCAGCGTGCATCGCAGTAAGTATCGACTCTTGGAGAACGCAGACAGCATGCATATTACGTTGCCCCTCTCCTCTGAGAGTTCCTTTCCGGCAGTTTAATATCTCCTCCGGCTGCAGTTGCGGAAGCCGTGCACAGGGGCGTCGGGTGAGATTTGGATCAGCGAGGTATGCAGCACCATATCCGAGTTTCGCCGTTTTCGTGTTCTGCTCAGAGTGCCAGCAGAGGGCGGGTGACGTTGACTGTTAGAGTAACACTAATGGGGACAGGGAAATGTATTCAGTGCCTCTGTGACCTGACCTTTCAGAGAGGGGGAAAAACACAAAGCCAGCTGTGAATAATCTCCAAGTTCGTAACGTTATTCTTGATTGTTCAGCCATGTCACCCTCCTCTATAGTCCTCTCCCTTGGCTTTCGCTCGATTATTTATGAAGATGCTGCCGCTAACGGCCTGTCTTATCTCCACACTGCTTATACTTGAAGAACAAGTTTGAAAATGGTGTTCTCTGAATGGCGCTTAAGTGGCGTGAAATGCCAGCACTGCGGTAAATGCCGTAGCCCTCTTCAGGCGGTAAACCTCAATTCTGCTGTGATAGGGAGTCTGCAGATGGATGGGCCAACCATTGTATAATCAGACCCAATTGTCGGTCAGTTTTCTAATAGTACCCAATTTTCATTTCATTGTTAGAAGATTCTTTGGTCATTTCTGTCATTTCAGTGTTTCTCTGAATCCAAAGGATAATATCCCATCAGTGATATATAAATTGCCCAGTAAATGACACTACATTTATTTTAGATGTGTTTGTATCATACACATTGCAAAGGCTGTATGAGCAGAAGTTCGGTGCTTCGGCTTTTCAGTAATAGTTTATCAGTGGTTTAGCAACTGCAGATCAGATTGGTCGATAATCTTACTCCAGTGATGCTGTGTCCAGTAGCATTAATGCCTGTGTATAATAAACCAGACATGTTATTCTATAACTTTTCTTGAAATTCTAAGTATATAGGCTTGGCATAAGAAAAATGTATGTTTGTGTCTGTGTGTGTATGAAGCTGCACTCACTGGCCACTTTATTAGGTACAACTTCCTAGTATTGGGTTGGACCCACTTTTGCCTTCAGAACTGCCTTAATCTTTCGTGGCATAGATTCAACAAGGTACTGGAAACATTCCACAGAGATATTGGTCCATATTGACATGATAGCATCACGCAGTTGCTGCAGATTTGTCGGCTGCACATCCATGATGCGA
>JAODKL010000017.1:10479196-10513148 GCA_026780765.1 Petrocephalus schoutedeni
CCACCATGTGATTGGCTGATCAGTAATTTGCGTCAACGAGCAGTTGGACAGGTGTGCCTAATAAAGTGGCCGGTGAGCGTATATAGGTTATAACTCTCTTTGAAAGTGTCCTGGTTGTGGGTACATGCTTTCGCTGAATACCTACACTCACTTGATTTTTCTTAAATAGTGCTGGCATTGTAAATCTGTCCCCTGCGTGGTAGATACGCAGGTATACAGGCCTCCTGTCTGATGGCTTATGGAAAATGTAACTATTATTATTATTATTATTATTATTATTATTATTATTGTTATTATTATTATTATTTTCAATGTATTATTGTAACATTATTAATTTTATTTATTATATTTGAAATTCTTCAATCCCGCCAGCTAGCTTTGCCGCCTCGCAGTTAGCTTGCCGACCAGCTGGTGGGTTATTGGAGTATCGCTGAAGGTTTATTTTCTTACTGTTCTGGTTCCGGCCCAGCGTCGTTGACGGTTGCCAGTTAACGGCGAGACGCGCCGCAGAGGTCCCGCTCCGCAGAGACGGAACCTGGAGTGCCCCTCGCACTATCTGCGCGGGCTCCGCGTGGCGGAGATTGTTCGCATAAAGCAGATGCAGAAACGGCCCTGGACTTCAAATTAAGAAGCAGAGCAACGTGTGGGGGCCGGAGCTAAGGGCGGATCGCGTGACCTGCGGGGAGCACACGGCTGATTGGCCCTCCCCGGGAAATCGAGAGCCTCTCGGGGCCCCCTCCACCCGCAGCATACGTTAGATTTTCCAGATAAAAACCACTAGGGACTTATTGCATTTACGGTTAATTCACTCAGCAGACACTCTTATCCAGCTAAACATGGCCTTGGCAGGAGCGGCAAGCAGCCTGACAAGCACAAGTCTCCCAAAAAGAAAAAGAACCCCCCCCCGCCATGGTAATGTGAGTTACAGTGGAACGCCTGTGAAACCAAAACATGGTAGTTCTGCCATAACTGCTCCCCACACGGTTCTAAGGGGGCGGCGGGGGTGGGGGGGCCTTTCTCTTTTGTAATCCAGCTTCAGCGGTGGAGCCGTCAGCAGTGAATATGTGCTGACTTCAGCGGGACTCTCAAGCTGAATGAAATTACCCTCTCCTTCACGCCCACTTTCATCATTCTGTTGGGGGAGAAATCTCCATCCACTGGCTAGTGATATCATGGACTGTGGGACATACACCAGCATGGCCTCTCATCTCTCTGGTTTATGAGAAACAAACAGGCACTGCAATCTTAATGATGCTGCAGCAGCTGCCCTGGCCCATAGGTGGCATCCCCGGACTAGGAGACCTCACAGAGTAATTAACTGCTGAAGGAATCTAAAGAACAGTCGTTGCAAGGTAAACATGTAACATATAAAATACAGCGTGTAACCGAGTCTGATCCCTCTGTAGTACACGTGTGGGTTTGCCTGCATGTAGACGCCGTCCTTGGATTAATGTTATACGATGCTCTTCCTGGCATCACATTTCTCAAGCCTCTTCAAGCCGTTAATGGAAATTACACGGAGACATCGAGGGCCTATTTTGGCAAAATAAGGCACCACGCGACTGTAATGACGCCCCCTTTTTCTTCCTCTACGCGTCTCCCTGCCTAAGGGGCAGTCAGGCTTCTGAGCATGCCCAAACGACGCGGTCTTGTCATCGGCGATTTGCTGATCGGCCCGTTAGATGAATCCATGATTGGCAGCAGTTTCGGCGATGATGCGGCTCGGCGTGTCACATGTCCAGGCAAATGGATCTTCTGTCTAGGGTTGCTGGGAGCATAGTGCCTATGGGCATAATATGATTGCTTGTTGATGTTACGGTGGTTGCTTTAGTTCGTCGGGGGGGGGGGGCTCTTCAGATTCCAAGGCAATAAAATGGGTGAAATCATAAAGCTTGTGGAAGTGTCACATAAGCAACTAAAATGTTAATAGCCAGCAGTATAAATGGCTAATAATATACTGTGCTCATTAAACTCATAGTAGAGTCGACAATTCTGTATACTCTGATAGTAATTCTAATTTGTAGTAACTGTATTTGTACACTCTGATAGTAATCTGATAGCTGATAGTATTCTGATAGCTGATAGTGTTCTAGTAGTAACAATTAATATAGCTAATAGCTTAGGTAGTATTCCCCTTGCTGCCTGCAATACTATTTTCTTATTTATCTTCCTACTTCCTACATCACAAAGAGGAACTGATATAAAAACTGCAAGATGGGAATGTGCATAAATTAGCGAGTTCTGCACCCAGAGAAAAGTGCTCGCTGTCGCTGGGATTTCATTGGTGACAGCTGATGACGTTAATGTAATTTCCTTCACCATTTTAAGCTAACATCTGCTTGTCCCCCCCCCCCCAAGCAGTTTAGAAGCTGAGAGCACTTTATCCGCTTTGCTTCCTGCATGGGACCATGTGCCATTTATTTAATATCACTGTCTTTGCCTTACAATCACAAGGAGGGCTGGTGTGGCACCTTAGTGGAAGGCGAAGAGGAAGAACCTTTTCCTTAATGCATGGATCTCTGAAGTAGATCATGGCGCTTCAAAAATCAGCACCAGTCTTTTCATGTCATCTCGTTGCTTCACTCTTACTCATGATCAGCTGACCCGGCATTTGACCTCTGACCCTTCAGGCCGCACCATCATCTTGTCCACGCACCACATGGATGAGGCCGACATACTGGGGGACCGGATCGCCATCATCTCCCATGGCCGGCTCTGCTGCTGCGGCTCCTCGCTCTTCCTCAAGAAGTGCTTCGGCAGTGGGTACTACCTCACGCTGGTCAGGGTGGGCCAGAAGAGCTTGTCCACTAAGCACCAGGATCTCCCCCAGAGTCAGATGGTGCAGGTAACTGGGCTCTTAGCTGGCTAAGGGGTTTGGTCTGTGGTGTAGGTGAGAGTGTTTCTAGTGTGCAAGATTGAGCATTGGATGGGGTAACATGTTCACGCTGTGATATACAGTAGGTGTGACAGTAGCATGTTTTGTTCTGAGTCTGTGTGTGTATGTGTGTGTAACAGTTCTAGGTGTGTGTAATAAGTTGGGGTGTTCTCGGTGTGTATGTGTGTGTGTATAACGGGTTGATGTTGTGTTCTTGGTGTGTGCGTGATGGGTTGAGTCTATGTCAGGGGTCTCAATCTCCAGTCCTGGAGGGCCGGAGCCCTGTACATTTTTGGGTTTACCTTCATTTAACACACCTGATTCAACTCCTCACAGCTTGTTGTGCTAATTAACATCCAGCTTCAGCTCAATCGTTTGAGGTGGAATAGGGAAAGAACTAAACTAAGAACTAAACACAGGCCACCGGCCCTCCAGGACTGGAGTTTGAGACCCCTGGTCTATGTTGTAGGTGTGTGTTGAGACTGTGGTATAGATCTGTGTATTTATGGCTTGATTTCTAGGTGTGTGAAATCAGCTGTTTTCTAGGTGTGTGAAATGGGTTTAATCTGTGGTCTAGGTGTGTCTATAACAGGTTGAGTCTGTGGTCTAGGTGTTTGCATGTGGGTTTCCATGGTTCAGGGGAGTCTTACCCAAACAAAAATGTTCTGAGGGCAGAAAGAAAAATGATTGGTTCAAAGAGATAACCAATCAGATCTTATGTCAGATGTCAGAACCACCAATCAAACGTTTTGGTCCTGCCTCCTCTAGTTACTTGGACGCGCCTCCTTTACTATCTGATTGGTTATCTCTCTAAACCAATAATTTTTCATTGTACCCTCAGAGCATTTCTGTCTAAGTAAAGCTCCCACAAGCATTTCTATGGTTTTATTGATTAAGGTCACTTCTATTAATTCGTACATCAGGCATATAATCTAGCTTAACGTGTCTGTAGATTCCCTGCAGCTGGATTCAGGAAATCCCGCGTTTATTTATTTCCACACATCGCGGTTGCATGTGTTTCGCAGTTGGTTTGAATTAGTGACAGTCATGAACAGCAGGGATGCGGGTTCGCCCCACGGCGTCATCCCACTTTGGCGTCTAGCAGCAGACGCCCACCGCACCGTTCCCGGGCCTCGCTGCTGACGGGTGCCAGCTGTTACTAGGGACGCATTTGATCTGGCACCTCACAGGGCATCTTGCCCCTAATTGTAGTCAATGCCGGCAAATGGCAGGCAGTGGAAATAATTAGTGGAAATGAGGTGCCGCTGAGCTGCGCGTGGGGCCCCACGTGGCAGGGCCACGCGGCGCCGCTTCCCGGGGCCTCGGGCGCCTCCTTTCACAAGACGCCGCTTCGCGGCTGGAATTAAGAAGTACAGACGCTGTGCCTACCAGGAGATTTGGCGGCCACGCTTGACCGGTTTAACCCAGTAACAATAAATGTAGAGCGTGGCGTTTCCTGTTCTTACTGACGCGTGTCTCGCTTTAGGGGACAAAAACACACTGAGGATTATGGGAGTGCTTCACAGCCATGAGTGGCTTGACTGTTACGGGGGCGGGGGAGTATTTATCAGCAGCTGGCTATGCCTGTGCACTCCTGCAATAAAAATTCAGATACAAGCGACCTAATGCATAAACAATTATATACTTTAAATAACTGAAAATAATAAATAATTGAATTGTTGCAGTGAGATAAAAATTACACAAGCTGTCGCACCCTCTAAAACATTGCACCAGTATTTCTGTGCAGCCAAATAGTGTCATTTATCATATTGTGTTATTGGGCCATTAATCGTAATTAATATATGGGCATAATTAAATGTAGTTACGATAAATATCAGCGGTAAATCATTCCTTTCATTTTATTTTACTACAATGTGCTATTAGCAAGTCAACCCTCCACATCTCCTGCCAATCAATGGGTGCTTTTGTGGAAATTGGTAGCAACAAAAACGTCCTTCTTAAAACAAATTTCTAAGTGATTAGTCATAAAAATTTTAAAGGGGCTGAAGGATCAGATATTCCTTTGTGACGAGGAACCACTCGTTATGGACAAAAAGTGATGTCTGATTTAATTTTTTTGATTTTCTTTTTTTTTTGTGGGCACTTTAATCAACCTGTCTGTCACGTTTGGATAAATCGGGTTGAACAATCACCCTCATCCATCTCTGTCCTGCCATTCGACCACCAAGCTCACGAGAGTGGGGAGATAATTATATTTAGCTGAAATCTAATACAAAGGCAAATGACGACAAGTTGCGTGTAATCTGTCTTTTCCTCTATCCCGATATTGCTTCCCCTGCCATCGTCCTGACAGAAGATCAACCCACCCCGGGGAAGCAACGAAGACGAGGGCAACGGGAGTCGAAAGTCAGGTACGGGCCGTCCCACTTTGAGAGGTGACCCTTCGGCCTCCCGAGTGCTCCACATCGCCCTTCCCCGAATCCTGGCAACAGCCCACACACCCGTATTGCCTAATTTCATCAGAGCACGTTAGTGTCCATGCCTGGTTTAACATCTGTAATTATCTATGATAGGCTAAAATCAATAGCCTGGGATATGCTTTTCCTGAACAGTGCCCAGAAAGATTAGAACTGAAATGTTGCCTGAGTATAGATGAGGGTAAATCTATTTACTGATCTCAGGGGATCCAGCCAGCATGAGCTGGACAGACTGCCTAGTTATTACAATCAATCACTGTAATTGTTATGTCTCCACTGAAACATATTAAGAAAGGACACCAAAAAGTAGTGCTGGGCACAGTTCATTACAAGCTGGCCTATGGTGAACAGATTGAGTTTTGATTAGTAGACAAATGTATGCATTGTGTCCTGCTGAAGCCTGTAATGAACATACTGTGTTTTGCCTGCGCCATCTCGTCGAGCAAGGGAACCACCACGGGATGAAATGGGGCTTGGGGCTTCGTTTGCATGCTGCACAGCTGACGTTTCAGCGCAGTCCAAACTGGAGCGTTATGGAGGAATGTTAGCTTTACTGGATAGCAACCCCCTTAGATAGAAACCCCCTATCACCACATCCCCTCCTCCACAGTAAATGTCATGCAAATTAGTCTTTTTTTATAATTCATAAGGACAGAATTTGTCGTCTTTGCCCCTCGTTAGTATGTTTCGTACCAGTGAAGTAAGAGCAGATTAAGGAGAAAATTGACACAGAAGCAAAACGTGATTCGCCTTTCTCCCTGAACGGGGATGTGGAGGAACTCATTTTGCCTCCTTATGCCCACCCCGGACCCGTCCCCCTGCCAGAGGAGATGCCTGGTGTGAGTGCCATCACCCTCCTACTGCAGAAGCACATCCCAGCAGCTGTCCTCCTGGAGTGCATCGGACAGGAAGTGACCTATATCTTGCCCTACGCGGCCGCCCACGACGGCACTTTCGCCCCACTGCTCAAGGAGCTCGACCTGGAGATGTCTGCCCTTGGTGTGACCAGTTATGGGATCTCCGACACCACACTGGAGGAGGTAACAGACTCTCCTGGTCCCTTTTCCAATTTATCAACCTCGCTAGGGTGACAGGTAATGTGTGCTCAGGCAAACAGTTCTAGCCAGCCAATATAAACAATGCTCAGTACCTATTGGGTGAGTAACGAAACCCAAATTAATTGATTTGTGTTTTTATTGCTTGGCATTCAAATATGAAACTGCATGACTGTTTCACTGCAGCGTTATTAAATGCTGCTGTACTCATTGCCAAGGTAATGGCTTTCTGGATACACAACAGTTCATTATGTATTTTTTAATTTACCGTTAGCTGGAAAGTAAACCCATCTTTTTTTTTATTTGTATGCAAAGTCCATTTAGTCATTATCTGTGAAATGACTAATATATTGTCCATAAAAAAATATTTAAAAAAACGTAAAATCCTTTCCATGGTAAGCTTTTCAAATATTAGTATATCAATGAGGAATGTGTGTGATTTATTTATTGTAATGTAAAAGATACATTCAGTGCTGAGTAAATGTTATTTGGATAAAGAATTCTCATAGTTCAATATCACTAGGGTGAAATCAAGCTTGACGCAGATGTACAGGAGGAACACCATGAGAGACTGCTGTTTTCCAAAACATCTGTTGTTGATCCTACTCCATTTAGCTCCCTTTTGCACATATTTTTTGGCTTAGTGCTTTGGTTTTATTGCCATTCGTCTTATTTATTTCATCCCTTTACAGATTTTCCTAAAAGTGGCTGAAGAAACGGGGGTAGATGTAGAGTTAGCAGGTAATAAACATGCCGAGGCCTTCCGATGTCTCCCAATGAGTCCAGCTTGTTGATTATGGTTATTCATGAAGCAGAAGTAGCTATCTAAATGTCAGAGTTAGCAACCCTGTTAGTCTGCATGTCGAGAATACGAATGCGAGCACGTCAGCTGCCTGTAAGTGGCTGGATGCGTCGCGTGGGATCTACCACGTGAGAGATGTGTGTATGGTAATGAAGCTCTAAGGTCAGGTCCAAAGACATTAGAGCAGAATTTTGTTAATTTTTAAAGTCGCAGTAAGGATGCTCCGCATCATCTACTACGAAATATTTTACCAAAAAGCATTTTCCTTTAAAGTTTAGCGATGTACTACTATGTATATATTTCAGTTCTGTTCAGATAAAAATGTATTTTTATAAATACAGTTTGTATAATCCCTAAATGACGCTGTAAACTGGATTTTACCTTTGTTGCAGATAAAAAAGGCCCGTTCGTTAGGGACTGGAAGAGAAGTTCAAGAGAATCCAGGCGTCACAGTATAGCCAACGCCAGAGAGTCAACAAAGACTGTTTCTGGAAAAGGTACCGATTCACGCCTGCCCAGATGTTTTTTCGCGGAATTACGTTTGTGGTGAATCACGCTGGTGGCAAACCCTGGCACTTTATTTGTTTTTCTCAGCATCTCTTCCCCCTGCCATTTGTGCCACTGACGCGGATGTGAAAGAGAAGTTTGTGAACAGAGTCGAAGGTACGAGAGCCGCAGAGGCCCCTCGCCGAGCCTCGGCGGCATGCGCAGGGGGCCTCTCGCGTCTGCCATGCTATCGATCGCCCCCGTCAGCCGTTTTACGAGGTAATGAGTCGTGTCGTGCGGATCGTAAAGGGCGTCGGCGGCCGCCTGTTTGCTTTTCGTCCTAAGAGGGCGGCCCCGTTTTGCCCAGATGTAGCCGCGACATGTTATGTATTGATAAAGGCATGTGTTCTCGCCCAAGGGAGGCGGGACACAGCAATTACTTCAAATTGCACTTCAAATTGCAGATTTGTTCTTCAATATAAACCCCTGCGATCAGAGGGGAGGGGTTGCTACTGTCTAGGCAGTGTTTTGGTGAACTTAAAACTCCTGATACCTCCGGCACACCGTCATACATATTCTGCACGATTCCTGTAACGTTCTAGAAGGTTCACTTTTTATGGTGATGCGTAGTAGTGCTTTGAGTCAGCCCCAGTAGAAGGTCTTTTGATCTGTTAATAAATATATGACATCTTCCTACTACATTATTAACAGCAGTTCTTGAGGGAAAAGAGGATTAAAGAAGGAAACCCTTCCGGAAGTGTTTTTCTGAGGCGGCGCCTTGCGTCCCATGCCTTTCAGACTCGACACGAGCGGCCAGCCCCCACGGGAAGGGATCCTACGCCATCACCGGAGGGAAGCTGATACGGAGGCAGTTTCTGGCTCTCTTCATCAAACGGTTCCATCACGCCCGCCGGAGTCGCAAGGGCCTCGTAGCACAGGTACCGGCACCGGGAGCGGTGGGGGGTGCATGGGCGTGTCGGAGGCTTTGGCGCTGACAGGTGAGCTTCCTGGAATAACGGCAATATTGCAATTCAATTAAAATAATGAAGATTGGGTCCAACTCACTTGGCTTTCCTGGTCTTATTAGAGCTCCCCCGTGGGTTCTGCACAAACATTTTGTTATTTTGTCGTTTGCTTTGCATTGTCTACAAAACCAGTGGTATCTATCTATCTATCTGAATAGGCAGAGTGGTTTATGAAGTATTTTTCCTGCAGTTTTTCCACACCAAACGTGTTTCATCAGGTCCCTCGTTAAGTTGTGTTCCCTGTGCTTGTTAAATAGCCCTGCTGCCTGTCCTTTCATTCAGTGACCCATTAATGTTTCCCATTCCTGCCATCAAGCCCAAATTTGGGATGCACATCAGCTCTGTATGCGCGGCTTGTCTGGAATGTCTTATTTGAAGGCTTAAGGCACACCAGCCCCCCCCCACACACACACACACAATCCCAAATGCCATCAAATGGAGCCTGGGAGGCATACCTTATAAGCTGCACACCCTACTTTAAGAATCTACTCTTAAAGTAAGAAGTGTCATAAGTAAGTATGATACATATGTACAGTACTGTGCCAAAATCTTAAGCAGGTAAAGAAAATTACATTTATATCATCTTCATGTTGGTGTATGACTATGATATGATGTCTGTCAAAGTGTGTTAGCTTAACCATTTCAAAACCAAAATTTCTCCTAAAGTCACCCCTGTGTTTGCAGCAACCATCCAATACACCCATGTATTTTTTGACTCCATCACTTTCATAATTCTTTTGGCTGATCAATATGTCATGGACTTTTTCAAACTAATTGAATTTAAAAATTAATTGAGATGGTGGTGAATACATGGGATGGCTGAGGTACCCCTGAGGAGTGTTCATCTAGCCCTCCAACAATATAGGAATGGATTTCTGGATAGCAGAAGAAATCCTTGTTGGTTTTTGTTGTGTTGCTGTTAATTTGGATACATTATAATGTGAAATTGTGGTTTTTGTCTTGCACAAATATGCTTTTACTACGTGGCTTTCAACATTTCCATTGACTGCCAACAGCTTTTGCACAGTACTGTAATGGTCAGTTATCATGTAAAGTCCTTCATTCACATGCAGAGATCCTGGCTCCTTGAGTCTCTGTCATGTAATTTGGTTTAATTGTGTGTATCTGCAGTAGCAGAAGATGCAAGATGCTGGTGGGGTAATCTGCAAGGCGTACTTATGCCACCTACTAACCTCATATAAAGAATTATGCAGGCCGTAATAAGGTTAAAGATTGAAAGTCATGATGGTGACTGTCACAAGTGCTTAATGGTGACCATATTATTGTCATGGCAATATTGTGATAGTTCTCCTGACCTGCTTTTATGAGTAAGTAGTTTTAGTAAGATAATACCACCACATTAAGCCACATGCTACCCCGTATTTATAAAATATAAAGCATGTTCCGTAATCCATAACATCATCCATAATGGCTTATTGAGTGCTGGGGCGTGACAACCCTGGGGCCTTGTCAAGCCCCTGCAGACACGAGGCCAGAGAGCTCAACCCCTTAGCTATTTAAGTATCTTCTATTCTCCTTAACTCCTTGTCTCCTTGTATTGTATCTTCTAATTTCCTTGCATTTCAAATGTGTGCAGATAAGGCCAGTGTTTCCCAATCCGGTCCTCAGGGACCCCACAGACTGTCCACGATAGGGAGCTGGGAGGGAGTGAAAACATGGACTGACTGTGGGGCCCGGAGGACCGGATTGGGAAACATGGAGATAGGGCAACTGGTGTTTGTAAATTGCCCATAGCCTAAGACCCTGGGTTTGTATATGTATATGTCCTGTGAAGTACTGGCATCCCCTCCAGGGTGTACCCAAGCTATGCTGTCTGATATTGGCTCCGGGTCCTCCCTGGTAGACTGGTCGGAAGATGCCTGTCTTCCTGTTGCATATGGCAGTTGTTGAATAGACAAATGATTGAATGGAAGCTTTCGTTCATTTCGGGATCCAACAGTTTCCTGCCAGTACCATTGCAAGCTCAAGATGCAGATACAGGAGGTCATGTTTACAGGTAATTCCCTGCAAAATGACGTCGCCATCGCCGTTGGGCTGACACGGGGCTTCGCTGGCACCCCAAGCGGGCCTCCTGTTGTCCAGCAACTCCGCGGCAGCACGCTAATCTCTCTAAACGGCGCCGTGGGAGAATGTGAAGCAGATTAGAGTGGCAGCGTCACTCTGGCTTTTTTGAAAAAAGTTTGCAAAGTTTGGCTCGAAGTTCGGCGCCTTGAGCGCACACGTTGACTCGGGGACCAGCTCCGGAGCCCTCTCTGCTGGGGCCCAGGTGTGTCATGACTATCCCATCTTCCCGAAAGTCGGCTCCGCCCCCTCCCCGCCTCAGGCCCCAGATTTCCACCCTGATGCAGGAAACAACACCAGTATCAGTTTTTAACTTTCACCCGCGTCTCTTCATCTCCCGCCCCACAGCGTCCGAGGGCCGACGCCGCCTCCCCTCCACACGCCGATGCGCTCCGCCAAGCACACCCCCACCCTCGAGACGTGGGGTGCTGCTCACATAAAGCGAAAGCGGGGGCTTCAGCTGGAAGACAAGCCTGACAGATGAGTCAGACAGAATACAGAGGAAACACGTAAATAACAAATGGGAGGCAGTGTCTCCTAAGGACCAGTTACTGCATCTCTGGCTAGTCCAGCATTAGAAAGATGCGTTATTCTTTTACTCGGCCTGTACACCCTAGGGTAACAGGACACGTTTACTTATAGGGCCTCTCTTGCAAATCCTATAATGTGCTCCATACACCAGACCTTCTTCAGTGCTACTGAAATGCAGAGTTTCTCCACTAGGGCAGTATAGGAGAGCCCAGCGTGATACACAAGGATGACCCTCCAGGGTAGAGTTCAGTACCACGCCTGCACCTCCGTGTAGGGGTTACAGAGGGGTTTCACGCACTTAACATTCACAAGCGGAGTGATTTGGGCAAGGGCCATGTGTATTGTTTTAATGTGGCATTAACTTGTTTATCACGTTTACACTTCTCACTGTAATTTTTAAGCTCTAAACATAAATTATCTGTGGGTATTCTACCTGGTCCATTCGTTCTTAGCGTGAAACATTGTGAATGGAGAAAAAGCATGTAATGCCCAAGCCAAATGATACCATCCCTAAGACTTGTATGTATACCTCAAACTCACATCCTGTTTGGGAAAAGAACCCAATCCGTATGATACAGTCATTTGAGGATAAAATCATTTACATACATGTCTCTCTGTTGCCGTGAGAGTAAACGACTTACAGAATTATCCTGCAAAACAGCGTTTTGACATGGAAGAAATTGCGACTGAGGGAACGTTGGGAAACGCTGGGATGATGTTCAGTGGGTGTCCCGCCGCCCCTGTCGTAATTACGTGCCCATTTGAAATTTATCCACGGAACTACAATTTACATTTCGCTGCTGAACAGCACATAGACTAATCATATGCATTGCTGTGTAATTATTTTGGTTTGTTTAAGTGCTGCCGCACAATTGCATGCAGATTAGCTTCTGTAGGTAAGAATACTTGTAAAATCATCCAGCAGCCACCTGAAATCACAAGTTCTGCATTGCTGTTTGCGCTCTAATTGCGATTTAATTAATGCAGCCATGCACTTCAGCATTAAACTTCAGGTTGTCTGAAACTTTGGATGGATTTGCAAATAAACCATGTCTGATGCCTTTTCGATGTCTACAGCGCTGGGAATAACAGGGGGGACAGAATACGATTAATCAAGCTGAGGAGCCACTCTCACGTTGAGTGCCAGTGATTAAACATTAAGCATATTGCTGGTTCTTGCATCAAACTTTTTTTTTCTTATTTGTCAACACAGGGAAACAAAATAAGCATGTGTCGGCATGGGGAGCGCATGCGAGCAGCACAGACGGCGGACGGAATGTAACGCAATTAATTATGCAAATGCACGATTGGTTGGAGGTGCTTTATCTGAATGCAGCCACATTGATGAAAACAGTGACTCCCCAAGCATTGTAATTACTGTGGGTCTGTCTTATGTCTGACTGATGTCTTTCGGATGAGGACTCCAGACTTTTCCCCCAAATGTTTTGTGTCATTTCGTTCTGTGATGGGCAATAATCCGTCCCTTCACCTCCTGCTTGTTCAGAAACTCTGATGTGAGGAGGTGACACGAAGAAATGAAAGAAGCTGGACCCCCAAATGAGGCGGGAGGCAGAAATGGTTCAATCAAGCTAGCGAGCTGTGGTTTTTCCACACTGATTACAGCATTTCAGAAGCCTGGCTCAGATATAGGATAACCTAATAGCAATGACTAACGGTAATGGCATAACACTTAATGTGAATCACAATCAGTGACTTGTGTTCCTACATAGATCAGGAATCATAAGCTCTCCTTAAACTGCCTATTATCATCACCTCAGATCACTATGCAAACATCTCCTAATTTATCACCTTGGAAGCTGAATTAAGAAAAAAATACCGCCCAAAAAAGTATCCCACAGAAATGACTTACTTAAGATTTCAATCCTTTCTGCATCTTATGGCGCTGCTTTTCGTGCCATATCCTAGTTGTGGACTCGCAGTGTGTCCTGAGACAGTGCACGGGCTGTGTTAGTCACCACGGCAACTGATGCCCGCGAGGAGGCCTTGACAGTCACTCAACCAACAGAGCCTTCTGAAACATTCAGGGCATTGTCAAACTGCGGGCGGCTGGGAATTCTCTGCCTTGACGACTTTACATTTTTTTGACAGTTGTTAAATGGAGTTTAAACATTTCAGGAGAACAGAGACCTAACAAACTCTTGTCTATACCTTCCGTGTGTGCACTCATTGCAAACCAGCCGCCATGATAGTCGCCGTCTGCCTTGGGAATGCGATTTCTGGACTGGTAGCAGTCATCTCCGATTTGTTTCTGCCCTCTGCCAGGTGGTGCTGCCCGCCATCTTTGTCTGCCTCTCCCTCATCTTCTCGCTCATCGTGCCCCCCTTCGTGGAGTACCCAAGCCTGGAGCTGCATCCCTGGATTTACGGAGTGCCACAGAACACCTTCGTCAGGTATGGAGCTGACCGCTGGGGTGCCTCTGCACCACTCACAGCCGGCTGCTTTCTAGCCGGACGTGCTTCAGCTTTGAATGTGTCAGCCTTCATTTATACCTGCTGTTATTCTCCTAACAGCTACCCAGCATGCTCTGGGCTTCTTTGTCTGTGAAGGCCGGGACAGACTGTCAGGTTTTCGGGGTGAGAGCTTGCAGCGTTCCAGGGGTGACTAAGTCAGTGGTCGTGCCGCGATGTGCAGCGGCGCAGAGCTTCTTGAATGTCGTCTCGACTTCCTGTAGCACTTTCTGTAACAGTTCCGGTTCTGACTCGGGGCTCATTTCAATTAACGTGCTTAAATCTCAGAGTCTATGTTCAGAAGACTTGTTTCCCCGTTTCACACTGCAGGCCGTGGCCCGTTAATCTAGCCGCAGACGTCTTCGGATCCATCCTGAGATGGACTTATATGCTGTTTGCACCAAACCTCTATAGCTACGCTTGAAAGACCCAGAGTTGTATTGTGATGCTGCTTATAGGAGATCTCAGATGAAGTGAAGGCTGCTCTCAAGGGGGACAAAACTCATAACAGCCACAAGTCAAAGATCTGGCTCTGGACCTGAGTCTCTGCTGTTTCTTTTTTTTACATCTGGATGACAAAGGGAGCAATGTTTTCTGATGAATGGCTCAAATAAATATCATGTGGTGCACACTCCATCAAAAGCAGTCCCGGCAACAGTATCTGACAATAGTTCTCTCACATCTGCAGTATCATCAGCAGTTATATATATATTTATCCACCGCTTTCTTCAGGAAATAGTTTTGAGGGCAGACTGACTTTTCTTTATCAGATCGATAAGTTGGAAATGGATTTGATCGCGTCCTTCCAGACTGACATAAATTTGTGGAATTTAGAAAGCCTTAGTGTCTGATCCACATAAATATGTTTTGTTATTATAATAATACAGAAATCAGTAGATGTTAATTCTTCCATAATTATGACCCATTTGTACTGCCTCTCATTAGCAGTGAGATAGCTTCGCTCAGCGATGCTTTGCGTTGTTATTACCAGGTTATAATACTTCATTCTTCGCTTTTTCCCCCTATTGTGACAGTAAGCATCAGCAGTCCCCAGAGGCTTTTTAAGTCATTGATGACTTGTGGCTTAAGCCGGCATGTTGACAGCAGGTTACCCTGCTCTCCTCCTCTGCCGTTCGGACTCTCTGTTCCTTCATCTGCTCCTCTTCAGACACGTCACCGCTCAACTACCATTGCTAAATAATTTAGACGCAACAGTAGACTGTAGGTGACTTGTGAATCATATCTATATTTTATGATTTTGTTGTTTTTTTTTTTACATTTTAACCTTGTTGGAATAAAATATATGATATCCCTGGCATTCCATCTGAATTCATCAGAAGCGGATAAATGGATTATAACCTGTGGAAATTTACAGGTGTCATTTAGAGCGATTTTAACCAGAGCCAGGGAAGCAGGGCTACAGTATGTTCCTGCCTACTGAACTGCATATATGTCAGTGACAGTCGGGGCTCGAGTTGTCATGGGATACACATGGATGCCATTCACCCGTGGGAACAAATGAGAAGCACCTTCCCCTCTGAAAATATACCCCCCCCCCCCACCATCCACATAGTTTAATGCAATGCCAGTCACGTAATGGCGAATCAGGGGCACTCAACTGCCGGAAAATTTTATTGTGGGCGATGCCCCCCCCCCACCAAATATTTTCACAACTTGACCACTGGTTACAGTCAGGAAGCGTCAGACGTAGCAAATGGAGAAGTGGCGTGGCGGCCCCGTCTGTTTGTGTCAGAGGAAGTGGCGCGTGGCGGCTTTTGTTCTCCTGGTCGGCGGCAGCCAGTCGCCGCTTTGTGCCGAAGGTGAAAAGGACGCGGGAGAGTGCGCGGCACGGCCGCAGGGGCCTCACCTCGGGCAGGGTGGCCTTTTCTCGCCCGCTCCCGCCTCGCTCTCTCTCTCCCGCGGTGTTTTCGCGTCCGGCCGCGCGTGCCAGGGGCACAGCGTGCGCCTGCCCTCGGAGGAGGTGCTGGGGGGAAAATAGCCCCTTTGTGCTGTGCCTTTGCTTGCCGGTGGCTCTTTGGCAGTGCTTCTCAGCAGGCCTGGCACTGCGATGTGTCTGTGGAAGAACCTCTTATTGTTTCCTGGCATATAAAACACTATAACACCTTTAACCCTTGATGCTGAAAAAACTACACATATCCCAGCACTCATATGAGCTGCCTTTGTAATAAAAATATTCTTAATTGAAATAGTCAGTGGGGGATCTTTATAGCACGTTCATGTCTATAAAGGCTTTGGAAGTTGTATTTTGGCCAGCATGCCGCTGATTCTTCTGCGATTTTCACGCGTGATGCTCGTGGGGTGATATTGCATCGTTACCAGTCGCCTGCCTCGTAAATCTTGCGTAAAAGTGAAAGGCAGCCTGCAAAATCCACTTTCAGCCCCCGGTGGGATTTTCGCTTTCCTCCTATTGGCTGCTGTGAATGAGTGCAAACTGCTCGCAATGGGGACAGTAGGATCTGTGAATGTATCACTATCCCTAAGTCCCAGAAATGGGGATCGTACTGAAGAGGTGCAGTTTTACTATATCACTAAGTGACAGGAAGGGGTTAATGCCGTATCCGTTTAAATGAAGTTGACGAAGTTCCAGTTTACTTGTGTTCACAGATGCAATAAGATAAAAATGTGAATTATATAGTTATACTGTATGCACACTTATGAGTCCTAGAGGCATATTTCAAGAATAAATTATATGAAGTCGTTGTCTGGGGGTTTTAACCATTTTGTCGTCCAACATCAAAGAAGGTACGAGGTAAAAACCGTGGCCAGATGTATTAGAATTATATTTACTGAATAGTTACTGTCTGCCATTTGGCTTGGAGGATTAGGCTTTGACCATTAGAGAGCGGGCTCTAAGCTAAGAAGGGAGAGAATTATGCCCGGCTCTCTGCATCAGGCAGATCTGTGATCTATCAGCACTTCTGATTAGATGCATTGTCCTTGTGGCGATGAATGTGTCTTCAGAGGCCTCTTTAGATGTTGTGTTTGAATGTCCCGGGGAGAACAGGATAAAGTATAATTGAAAATGATGGTTTTGAAATGAGGATCTGATATAAACTAACAAATGGAGCATGACTTTCCTGACCATGCTAGGCTGTTTAACAGCCACCCCCCCCCCCCCCCCCCCCCCCCCACACACACACACACACACACATACGGTATCAACTTTTTTAGAATAACCGAATTGAAGATACACTCACTATTACGGTGCCGCTGTTCGTTGCCGGGACGTGGGGCTGGCTACCACCGCGACCACCTGGTGAATGCCATGGATGGAACACTTGTGAAAATAATATTTTTTAAGCAGTCTGTTGTGTGAACTGTTACTAACTAAGCCATTATTGGAGGACCAGATTTTTCAGTGTGAATAATTTGCCAGTCTAATCTGTAAACTGGAACTTTTTTTTTTTTTTATACATTGGCCTAAATCTTCCAGTTCTTCAAGTAGCTGGACAATCTGGTGTGTTTCTGAGACATGGCTTTTCCCTACACTTAAAACACTAGATTGCAGTCATGGACTTTGGTAGTGATTAGACCTTCTCTAATTCATCTTGTTACAGCAATGATGCCCCAGACCATTTGGAATCCTCTCGTGTGGTAGACTCCCTGGTGAACACCCCAGGATTTGGAACACGCTGCATGAGAAACGACCCCCTGCCGTGAGTATAGTGGGCTGTCCATCTTCAGGGCTCCCTCGGCGTCCTTCAGGTAGCCACAACCAGCTGTACTGTGGGTAACCAGTCTGCATCTAGCCAATCAATCCCCAGTCTTCTAAGTCAGTTTAGTGCTGTTTGTTGACCTGAAAATGACCACGTGCCCGTTTTGTATTTCAGCGTTGGTATGATATATAAGCTAATGTCAAAGTAACCTGATTTTAATTCTTAGGAGGCCAGATCTTATTAAAAATGTATTTAAAGTCAAAGAATCCCAGCTCATGTATGCTGGCAGATCTGACATTGTGCTGTTGAGGTACTGTCAGGCGTCATTTGAAATAAGCTGTTTCCTTTGCAGATTGTTGTCACTGTTCCTGGGCCTTCTTTTAGTAATTTCAATAATCGCCTAAATCCATTCATCATCGTGCTCTGATTATGTGGAACAAAATGCCTAATATTTAGGTGTCTGAAAGTGGATTTAGTGTATCCAGATTAGCATGTCTTTATTTTGCTCACTTTTCCATATGCAAAAGAACACCAGTGCTTTCATGTTGTAGCATCTCTTTGATGTTTTATAGCATTTGAGTTCTCTAGAGCAGAATTTCCTAATCCGGTGCACGGGGACCCACAGACAGTCCCCGTTTGGGAGAAAAAACATGGATCGACTATGAGTCCCTGAGGACTGCTTTGGGAAACATTAGTCTAGAGGCTTCCCAGAACATGCAGGGGTAATGGAAAGTTCTATTAAGGAAACTTGCTTAGCTGGGGTGTATGAATATTTGAGGCCTCCAGATGTTATCTCTGGTTTTCTGGAAAGGAGGGCTCACTATAATACATATTTAAATCATGGAGAGAGGCCTGATCAAGGTCATTGGTCCATAATAATAGCCTTTATTACTAAACTTACAAATTGATATTACTATATTACATTTTTAAAAGATCCTTTTGCCCAAAGTCAAGCCAATTTGCTAGTGTTACCATGCTGAACTTCCAGTGAGTGACCAGTAACAAGGGTGAGATCTATAAAAGGGATCACTAGAACTTAATGTAAAAAAAGATAGAAAACACAACAACGACTAGATTCCTATTGGATGAAGGCAAAATACAAAAGAAGAGTCTTCAGAGAGCAAGTCAGTCGTAGGAGTTTAGTTTGCCTGGAAGATATGGGTCTTGAAACATTTCTTGAAGCTTTTGAGGGACTCTACTGACCGGATGTGGGTAGAAACATCTCTAGTGGAGGGACTTCTGGGGATGTTAGCTTGTTGACTATAGGGGTTGGGACATGACCTTGGTACGTGTCATTTGAAGGTGCTGGTGAAGGAACATTTCAGCTGATTGATTAATAGCACTAGTAGGGATAGGCAGTAGGTAAAGTGCATTTGGCTAGACAGAAATATTAACCTGAATGTGCATTAAAAAGTCTGATGACTTGCAGTATAAAGCTGTTGCACAGTCTGGCAGAAGCAACACACATGCCAAGGAACTCTATGCTTTTAACCCTCTCTACAAGGGTGCCATGGATGGTGAATTGTGGGTGGACAGTGTTTGTTCTTCTGAAGTCTATTATCATTTCATTTTTTTTTTGTCAATGTTAAGGGAGAGGTTGTTGCACTTATACCAGATCTAAAAGGTCTCTACCTGATGTTACCTAAGTAAATAGGACATACCAAGTCAGCGGGTCATCTATCATCACCTTGGGTTCCTAGCAGACCTTGATGGAGACAACACCAGGGGTCCAAACAGTAAAGTGATGTTAATGAATAGTAAGGTAGGCTGGGAAGACAAGACGTTTCAAACTTGCCTTTGAAGGGTTCAGCTAGAGGTGACAATCCCTGATCCAGGATGCAATGTCAGCAACATCAGTTACCTGGTGGAACTTAGACCTCTGCACCTCAAGACCCATGAACAGGTAGGAGCTGGGCCATCTAAGGGCAGTCGCTGTGATGCCAAGTGGAGAGAGGGTTAACAGGAGGATCTGCCAGCTCATCTTGTTGATGGTTGAAGATTGCATGGCATCCATAAGTCAGGATGGCAGTCTCAACGGAGTGTCCTACTTTGAAGAAGATTACTCTGTGCGAGTAAGTCAGAAACTTGATTGAGGGTGAAGGTGAAGCATATCTGTCGTGTATCTGGGGTGGTATCATGATAGTTGGTTTTATCAGCAGTAATGTTAGAAGAGAAAGTGATTGATAGCCTACCAGATCCATGGGGTTGGTTTCCTACACGTTCTTGCACTCCTCTGCTTTGTCTGTTGCTCACTAATGGCACCACAGACCTAAGCCTGAGGGGGTAGCAAGAGAGCGTACTGGGACAGAGGAGAAGAGACAGAGGGGGTAGGGTGATGTGCGTCAGAGTCTTCATTTGCATCAAGTGAGCAGAGCTGAACGGGAGAGGGAAAGGTGGAAGAGACAGAAGGTAAGGCAGGGCAAGTTTATTTATATAACACAATTTAGATGCAAGGCAATTCAGAGTGCTTTAAAAAGACAGAAGAATACATTCAAATAAAAAATAACATTTATAAGACAAGAAAAAAAAAACTAAAAGCCAAGACAAATAAAAAATTAGTTAACTGAAAAGAAGTTCCATTGCAGTGACAGTGTACGGCTAAACTGATTTAATTTATTATAAAGCTGTAGCAAAGAGTAATGTTTTAAGCCCTGATTTAAATGAGCTGACAGTTTCAGCAGACCTCTGGTCTTCAGGAAGCTGGTTCCACAGACAGGGAGCATAGAAACTGAATGCTGCTTCACCCTGCTTGGTTTTTATTCTGGGGACACTGATTAAGCCTTTCCCAGATGACCTCAGGGGTCTAGATGCTTCATAACTTCGAGTAAATCAGAAATGTATTTAGGTTTGAGACCTTTTAGTGTTTTGTATGCAAATAATAATATTTTTAAATCAATCCTGTGATGCTCAGGAAGCCAGTGCAGTGATTTAAGGATGGGCGTGATATGCTCTACTTTCTTGATACTTCTTGAGAAGCTAGTATTCCAGAGACTTCAGTAGGGGCAGCACAGGGACATGTCTACAAATTGAATAGTGATCAGATACATGTAAAAGGATGATATATTGTTGGTCTGCGACACAGTTACATATCAAGATGAAGTCTAATTTGTTTCTGGCCCTGTGAGCCAGTGGATTGCAGAATCACCTTAGGCTAAAATGAGGTCAAGAGGTTAAGGAAGTCACCTGGCCGGTACCTTATCGGGGTGGATATTCTGGTCACCAAGGTTGACAAACAGTGAACCATCCTCACAGACCACTGGACTGCCCTGGAAACCCATGAAGATTGGGATGGAAGGAAGGGTTTGGCTGGGCAAAGGGTTACGGAGCTGAGCAGAGCCTCCTTCAGTGGACTCGTACCGGAACTGATGCTGCAGCTGTATTGCTTACTGTTAAGCTTGGCTAAACAGAACAGGTGCTATCTGCTAATGTTGTAAGCAAATCTCCTAAACTCCTTAACTAACTCCTCGCAGACCACCTACTGACTAATAAGATCATAAGGATTTTGTTTAACCAGCTGAACTTCTCTGGCCCCATTCAACCATGTACTTATCTGCCGTGCTTCCTGTAGCTCCTGGACATTTCGGAGAAATGAAAAGTTCTTGATTCATTTGAATATGTTTCCCCCAGGAAGCTGCCCTGTTCCCCCAGCGGATCCGACTGGTTCACCCCGCCCGTCCCCCCTTCCGTCTCAGACATCTTCGCCAATGGCAACTGGTCCATGTCCAACCCCTCCCCCTCGTGTCAGTGCAGCACCCCCAGCAGGACAATCATGCTGCCAGACTGCCCCCCAGGAGCCGGAGGTCTGCCCCCGCCTCAGGTAAGTTCTCTTACAGCCCTCAGTGCTCAGCTGCCCTGTGTGATGCCGTTTAGTCAGAAAGTGGGTGCTTTTATCCGGGCCCCTGCACAAAGCAGCCGTGCTCCCTCTCCACACAGCTCTGCAGTGTAGATTTCAATTAAGCTTAAACATCCTGCATAAAAGTACAACTGTAGCAGCTCCTCCTTCAGTTATATTGAGTCATTTGCTTCTCCTTGGCTTACATGTTGTTTGTTGGCCTTCTCCTATAAACCTGTGCCAGCTGATGTATGGCTATTACCAATAAGGCACGGGAATTGGTTAAGTGCCATCTGTCTGTTGTATTTAGTTTCTCATTTTATCTGTCCTGACATCCGTCCGTCAGCCAGAGTCATTCCGTAACCCCATGAGCCGTCGCCCGAGATGCTGGCGCTCGACCTGTCCGTTAAGAGCGCGGGTTTCTTGAACGAAAGCTAATCGAAGCTCTGCTTGTACCGCGTCCAGGAGGGCGGCCCGCCGCTCTGCACCGGCGCGCACTCAGAGGCGCGTGTGGAGTGTGGGATCGGGCATGTCCGGGGTGCGAATTTCACGCCGTCGCTTTAACAACATACACAGCTTGAGGGCCCAGCATGGCGGCTCGGCATTACTCTGCGCCAATCAATAACAAGGAAGGCCACAACTCCTGCCTCTGCCCTTCATTATCCGCGTGGACAACTGGAGGCTTTAGCTACAAATCCATCCCTTCCATTTAGTATTTATAATACTATATAAAATTTATGGGCCAAATTCCTCCTACGTTCGGTTTTACCTGAAGCTAAAACTCTACTGTTTTTTTTTTTCTTTTTCTCTCCCTTTATGCCGCTGGAGTCAACACAAGTATGAGGATGATTCAGTCGAGCAGGAAGAAAAACATATTAAAGAGACCAAAGGCGACCTAACTGTGTATAATGAGGCCGAAGGCAATCTAACTGTGTAAAGCTCATAGATTCAGTGATTGGGGGGGGGGGGGATTCACATCTACTGTGAATGCAAGGTTTTGCTGTGATTCACCACATTCAGAACTGCTTGACTGGATCTTTCCGTTGACTACAGAAAATTGGAAGGCGGGGCTCCGCACTAATAGCTGAATCAGCATTCAGAAAAGAGATCTAGCTGAATATGACCGAAGCAACATTTATTCATTTTGTTGGACTATATTTTGATCTGTGAGGATCTTCATCCATTCTGTCTGTTGGGATGAAAATGGTATTCCGTCTACTCGGTAGCTGTGCGTGCACGTACCATTTCTCCACTGTCTACCCACCCGCCGGTCATAACCTGCTGCTCTGTTACGTGCATGGTTACCCTTAATGTAACTTGGGTATGAGCCTTTCCTTGCAATACCATCTATGTGTGTTCTGTTTGTGGTACTCTTCCCACTGACGCTGAAAGTGTCATTCTGATTGGCGAGTTCAGAAGCCAGCATGTCTGGCAAAGATGTTGCCAGCTTGCTGTGGCAGACCCATTTTTACTTCTGGACTCTGACTCTGTGCTCAGATGTACATTTTTTATTATTATTTTTTAATCCAATTATGCTGTATTCCCCATGATAAGGTCGATTTAAGCACTCTTTCAACTTCTGGCGAAAACAGCAAGGAATTTTGTTGGATAACATCAGCTGTGGTATTATTTATTGGATAAAGTTTATAATATAATTTCACTAGAACTTTTTTAATAAATGTGTGTCTGGGAAATTAGAAAAGTACATGGCAAACGTGTCTGCGTACTAAAGTTTATAGCAACAAAAAAAAATACCATCTCGCAGAATTGATTTACTGTTACAAAAACAGCGGCAATGGTTGTAAGAATAATTATAGATTATGCATTGTTATGGACTTGCAGAGATCCATTTCAAGTGGTGAAAAGGTTTCGACGAGTAGAAAAAAATATGCCTGTCATTCCAGTAATAGTCTTTGTTGTCTGGCTTTGTTTTGCTATAACCTCTGTCTGCACATTTGGGGATCAGATTTGTCAGTGTACTCGCAGCCCAGACAATTTGTCGCGCTATAACCTGGAGATATTTTTTCCCCTTCGTATTGACAGATGGCGTCCCGTGTCTACTGGCGTTCGTCTTTCCGGAGCGGGGAATATGTGGCTGCATGTGCTCGTGTACCACGGCATGCAGACGGAAACATGTTCCTGTCTGCCTGTGAACATGCAGAGAGGATCGAGGCAGATTCTGGGTGTCGGTATTGAGGGGCTGATAGCGCAGATAGCTAAGTGTGCTAACTTCTACAGGTGGATAATCCCAATGCTATCAATTCCCCAAATCCATAATCCATGGCTACCCTCTCTGTGGTGCCCTTTCTGTGATTCATGGGCACAGTTACAGAGAAATACGGAAAGTCAGGAAGAAGTGTTGCCCGTTTTTTTTTAAAACTCCCTGCTTCCTGCTGATAGATTTATTCATAGGAAGAAGAGAATGGATTTGACAGTGTACTCAAGCCTTCGCCTCAACCTTGCTTTGTCTGTGTCGTTGTCGTTATTATTTCTTCAGCAATTTTTTTTTTATTCTCGGTAAACGACGCCATACTTTCCACAGCCTTGTTCGTTTTTATTGAAATATGCAAGTGGGGGGAAAATGTGTTTTTTTTCAAGCAGCCATTATTGGTGTCCTGAAAGAGTTGTGGAGCCCTGACAAGCTTTTCATCCGTGACAACGTTAAAGTGGCTGTCCGCGGAGGGTTCCTGAGTGGAACCTGCCTATAATGCACAGCATTCTTTTGTCCGACTAGAAGTCATTTGATAATTATCTTTTAAGTGAGGGATTTTTTTTTCCCTGCGCCAATGATACATTGCCTACTCATACCCATAAACTTTGTGACAGAACGGGTCTGATGTAAACACCAGACTTGACCCAGTTTTTATTTTATATATATTTTTTAAGAGTTGCTGTGACTCAATCTGACACATTTGGAATAATTTGCGTCCAAGAAGTTATAAGAGGACGTGGTCTCATTTCTGTAAGTGCTTTTTTTCCCAGCTCTGGGTGCATAACTTTGTCTCATCAACATAATAAATAACTTTGTTCTTCTAAGGTCTTTATTTCCCTCTGATTATTAGTTGGAACATCTACCAAAATCTTGAAGTTTAAGTAGCTTGTTAAAAATAAAAAAAAGACTATACACTTAACATTAAGGGCTCTTTTCTCAACATAGCTTGTGTGTGTGTATGGTGTCACTGTGCACTCTCGGAAAAAAAGGGTACCAATTTGCACCTTTGCTTGTCACTGGGGCTGTACCCTCAAGGGTTGGTTCATTGTACCCTTAACTGTAGGTAATTGTACTTTTTAAGGTACATAAATCGACTATGAGGAATGTCTCTGTACCATTGGAGGTACATTAATGTTGTTCGTAGATTGAGAAGGTTGTACCTTAAAAGGTACGGTTACCAACAGCTAGTGTACAATTGGCAGACCCATAAGGGTACAGCCCCAGTGACTAGCAAAGGCGTCTACCTGTGCCTCCAGGTAAAGGTGCTCCTCTGGGATAAACAGTGATCAACGAGAAGAGATGATGACAGTTGGACTGTGAAGCACCAGAGATGAACCAATTCCAGGCAGCGCAGTCAGAGATCCGCTCCTCGGCGGCTCCTCTGCATACGTCATCTTGCATTTCTAGGGTTGATGGTCTGCAGTCTGGTAACAAGGGTTAAAGGTCAAGCTAAGGAGAGTGTAGAATGATTCATAGCCTCAAGTGCCGTGAATGATGCCGATGTGCGCAAAGTACAAACCAAATTACTCAGCAACAAATCACTCATTTCTTATGCCTGATGCGCTCCTCTGTTTCACTTCGTGAGTTTTGTTTGATTGTTAGTAACCCGATTAGTCTAATTAGTTGTATATACAGTGGGAATATGAAATAGTTATAGTTACTCAGATGGATGAGTGTTATGACTCCTGGGCTTAAGTTGCCAATTAATTTTGTTGCGCACTTTGGGAAGCTGGGAAACGCGTCTTTTGTTAGATTTTGCCGTGTGCTCCTAAATGTTTAGCCTCAAATCACGTGTGTAAATAATATGGCCATTTCCTGTGTGGTGGAAGCGGAGTGTAAGCGCTCTATGCCAGACTGAAAGAAGTGTTACAAGCTAAGTGCGTTTTGATCGGGCCGCAAGTTTTGTTATATAATAAATAATAAATGACGAAATCGAAAGCAAGGCCAATTAAAGTGAGATGTATCTATCCCACTGCCTGCTGTGAAGCAACCTTTTATTAAGTGAGGAACCTTTGGAGACTAGAGTGTTTTGTTCATTCTTATTCAGCGTGATGGGCTGTGGGTTCCGCCAGAGTCCTGCGGAGGTTCCTGCGTGTGTGGGTGCCTGCGTCTTTGTGTTCATATCTGTCCGTCACTGCGGGCGTTTGTCTCTCTGTGTTTGGCGACGATTATGCTCGTCGCCGCATTCGTGGATGCGTGCGTAAGTTATATTTCTTGTCGCCCCGCATTAGATCCTCCATCTCGTTTTTGTTTTTTTTTTTTTTTTATGCCGGCTACAGAGATAAGTCGCAGACGGTCCGCAGTGGCTGGCTGGGCACGGGGAAAGATTTGCCGTGTGCACCACCTAGTGACAGCCGGCTGCTGGAATGGAGCCGAAGGCTGTGGGTGTGTTGTCAAGGTGATGTGCTTAAGGGAAGCGCACCCCCGGCGGGCCGCCATTGCTGGTGTACTGGTGGGTGCGGAGTCTTTTCTGGCTGTCCGTGTCCTCCCACTACGCTACGCTCCGACCTGCCGCAGCGCACCTTAACGCGCCACGTCTCTATAAACGTCTATCCGGCTTTGAATGCGACATGCGGCAACCTTCTTATAATAAACAATAATAATTTTTGCCATGTCTCACAAAGTATTTGTAATATATTTCATATTAAATTTGCAGTCTTTTATTATGTGCTGAATTATCATCAAAGATAATAATACTTATTATAGTATAATAATAATGATGGAAAAGTATTTTTCTCGACTGTGTTGACTATGGTGATAAATGCGTAGCGTTAACTAGCTATAATTGAGAACCAAACTCAGGCATTTGATGAAATGGAAAGTCTGCGTGTTGTGCTTGTCCTGGGATAATCGACTGAACTCTTGAGGTCAGGTCCTGTCCTTCCAGTGTTGTGATGTGTGTCGACCTCTTTCCAGGTGAGAAGGTCAGGTTCGGGTACCGCAGGCTGTTAATCAGAGAAGACATGCATATTTACTTGCCAACCAGTGATAACACTGAAAATTAAGGAAATTGCATCATTATGTAAGAGGAAACACATCTTTGGCTGCATATTATGGAATTATTTGTTTTGAAGCAGGGCAGTGAGGGCAGTAAGGACACCCTGGCAGACTCAGGGGGGCTCGCACTGTCCTGCAGCCTTTGAATATGTAAAATTATGCATAAAATGATATATATATATGTAAAACTGGGCAAAAGGGCTCAAGCCAGCATTTTGTCAAGGAGCCCAGAATATCCAGCTGTGCCCATTTTTAAGAAGGAAGGGTGGTAGGAGCGGCTTCTGTCTTGGGGTGGGGGGGGGGGGGTGTAGCAGAGATGGTGCTCTGCTTTTCAAAAGGCCGCAGAGGGGCTCTGGAGTCAGTGTCACCTCCACCCGTCAACAACCTTGCTGTTGTTGCCGTGGGGACATCGAGCTGGTTCACGCGCGTGTGCGGCGCTTTAAATGGGCGGGTCCCGCAGGCGCGGCATCTTCCGCGGCTGGGAGAGAGAGGACCAGCGGAAAGCGGCACGGTCTCAGCAGGGGCCCGGGACCGCGCCGCATGCCGCCCGCTGATCAAACGAGGAGCCGCCGGCCGCCGGGCAGCCGCGGACAGCCAGAGCCGCTCGGCCAGGCCTCGTCCACATGCATCCTGATGATTTTTTATTTCTTTCGGGCCTGATCTCAGCGGCTCCTGTGTTGAATTAACCATGACATCGCAACGAGGTGCTAGAGGAGATTCTTTTATCTCATTTCCTTGATTTCCTGCATGGTGTCCTTCAAAATTGTGGGCAGGGAAGACATAAAGGAACACAGCCGCAGAAGAGAACTTGTTATAGATGAATGGAAATGCTGTTCCCATGGATACCGCATGCATCATTACCCTTATTATCAAAACTTTAATATTGACCAATTTAATTATCTCTTGATATTTAACCTTGGTAGCTGAATAGGTATTCATTCTTCATACAATGGCATATATCTGCCTTTCTTTGGCTGTTGCGATTGATTGCTTTCCCCAGTGTAAGCTGAATGAAAAGCTTTGCTTTTTATTGCCCACGGTGGATGGTTCTGTGGCCGAGCTGTGTCCCGTGGATCAGGCTTTAAAGAGCTTTTGGGTTGTTTTGTCTGTGCTTTGCTGTCGCAGAGACCTGCAAGGGCCTGCGAGGCCAGTGATTTAGATCTCAGCGTTTGTTGTTAGGTTACTGTCTCAAATAGTTTACCTAGCTTTCAATAGTGGAGCATTTCGACCTCTGAGAGCCCGGTGGAACTCCCACGGCTCATGGATGACACCTGGGTGGCTTCATGCAGGTTTGGCACGAGGGGAGTGCGGCACGTGATCTCAAATGCGAGGATGGACTGCCTGCCTGTCTATCGTGTGCATTGTATGGATGACAGTGGGGCAGTGAGACTGGGTAAAGTCTTATGGCCCACCAGTGTGAGAGAGGGCTAAGCCATTAATGACCCATTTGACTGAATGCTTCTTAATCCCTGTCTACTTCCTGCTCAGATGCCAAAGAGGAATGCCACAGATTCTCGGGGAATGTGTGTTTTCCCCGTCTGCCTGCGGTGGAACAGCAAGCCGCACCAGGGGCCTTTGTGTAAACCTCCACAGGGACGTTTCCTCAATCTCGCTGTAATTCGAGGATGTTTTTGCCCTGCAAGCTCAATAGGTGCGTCAGTCTAAACATATGCAAATCTGGGCGCGCGTGTGCGTGTGTGTGTGCTCGCAGGCTGAGATGATTATTTCCAGCTTCCACTCTCCAGCTCCGAGGACACCAGCGTGTGGCATCGGCTCGTCTTTCAGCCTCACTGTTATCCTACATCAAAGACTTAAAAAAAATCCTTAGTAGATCCGTAAAATAGCCGACGACTCAAAACCGAAAAGTTTTTAATTGAGGTGGCCATAAGTTACTTTCTGAGACATTTACAACTTCACAAATGTAAATAATTCCCAAATAATGACAGGATGTTGTAACCATGAAAAACTGAAAAATGTTAGCGTATTACCAATTAAAATACCAAACCTGGAGATGTACTGAAAGACTACAGGGTTTGATTCCAAATAAATTGCTTGGTAATTATGTAGAACAGAGATATGATTGAATAATTAAACCTGCAAAAAGCAAAAACAAGAAGTGGCAGAGATGGATTCCTTAAACATTAGCAATTAACAGAATGGAAATGTAATAAGTCAATTGCAAAAATAGGCAGGCAATAAAAACACACTTCAGCCTTTTGCTGAAGTATACAGCAATCGAACAATCAAGACTGTTGAAGGCATTCATTTTGAAAAATGATCTTTATATGGAATCTATTTTAAATGCCTTGAAGGATGTGAGATATCTTAATATGTGACTTCTCAGAGTAACAGCAATGTGCGATACAGTTTTCTAAGGAGGTCTTTTATTTATTTCTTTTTAATATTTACCATAGTGGTTGCCTATAGTTAGGGGTGTGGCTTGAAATTCGGGTACCCTGACAAAATGTTACCTTGGACCCCCACGCCTGCAATTTTCAGCCTAAGAGTAACCTGTTCCATCTACTGTATGAGGGGATTACCCTGTATCTACTCATAATTCATAATTTAAGGTTCTATAGAAAAAGCTGAAGGCTGGACATCTCTGGGTCTTCTGAAATGGTCTGCTGAAATGCATCGTCAGTCTGCTGAAATGGTCTGCTGAAATGCATCATCTTTCTCGTCACCTGTTCTTTATTAGCGAGCCTCATATCAGACTGAGATGTGGTCTCTCTTCCAAGGAGAGCCTGATCCCTGAGCTCGCATGCTGCTGTAACTCTTTCAGTGACTCGAGACTTCTCTCTCTTGCCCATTTTCCCTCCATTTTCTCTTCCTTTTTAGCTTCTCCCTGGTGTTTCTGTTAACCCCTATCCCGTGTTTGGGGTCAGTCTGACCCCAGAGCATCATTAAACGGTAGGCAAATTTCACATGGGGAAATTATCACGGGAAAAGGGTTAATGCTTTCTGTGGACTGTGACCATACTACCGACGAGCTTTTAATCTGCCAGGGCCAGGTTGTGCCTTGTGCTTCTCTTTGGAGGCAGATCGCATTCAGTACAGCATGATGACTTTCCAAAGGCCGGTACATCCTTCCTGTTTGACTGCACGCGTTTAGTACAGAATAGTATGGCTGTGATGGGCTGACCGGCTAAATGTGTCACTTGAATGTGGCTATGAAATGTCTCAATGGGGGTTTGACTGTCAGAAATAGGCCACATCGCCATTAACTTTGATAAACTACAATTTCCTGATTCCCTCCAAATGGGTCCTCACAGTGTTTCACCACCAGGCAGGTGCAGGCCTAGGCTGACAAGTCTCTCTATACTAACCTGTACCTTACATTTACCCGTCTTCTGCACTGACCCTATTAGAATCACTGTGCTCTATGACAGTCCCATTTTTTACCAGCTGATTTCTCCAGATCAAGGTTTTCTCCGTCCTCATTTCTGAGCCTGAAGTGGCAACTGCTGTTTATTTTATTTTGTATGTTTGCTGTTACTCCGCATCTTGCCCTGGGCGGGCTTTGGTCCACGATTACTCTCCGCTGAACGAGGGCTATGGAAAATCGGTGGATGGATACAAACATGACCTTCAAAAGTGATGCTAAAAATGAGTTTATTAAAGTATGATATACGTATATATATATCACATTGTAACTGAGGTCAGCATTGCATTACTGTATTTGTATTCTTAATGTCAGATGATGCTGCAAATGCAGAGGGCTCCTTACGCCTGAGACGCTTTGACCAGTTAACCATTTCATGGTAAATCCTACCATTGTGATGCTGTAGCAGGTCCCTAACGGTGCGCTTGCTTGACATGTGAGCCTCAGAACAGGAAGCAGTGTTTGGGTTTAATGGTCTGCCGAGATTCTTTTTATGAGATTAAATATATATTGTTTTTAAATGTGCCATCAGCCTGAAATGTTATTTCTGTGCTCTGCAGTGCTGAAGGCCTGGGACTAATACTGGGGTGACCGACGGGAGAAACCCAACAGTGGGGAGGCGGATTTTAAGCAGGAGTGATTTAACCTTGAAACTAATTATTTATAAGAAAACAAATAGGTCCTCCCCAATTTTCAGACCTGATGTTAAAAGATGAAAGATGTCTGTTATTGTAAGTTTAAAGTCTGGAATGTTTCACTGTTCTGTTCCATCCCATCGACTGGAAGCGTACAGTATATCACCTGAAGCATCACTCACTCTGATGCTGTGTGAGCTTAATTGGCACTTATTGCATATCAGGTACCACACAGCTCAGTCTTCTCATAAAAAATGCCCAACACAAAAACAAACCTCCAGTGATAATAAGAAAATTATTTTCTGGGTTGATTGTTTCTGTGTATGAGTTGCATGTGTATATATTGATAATCATGATAGTCTCCCTTTGTAACCTCAGCCAAATCCAGGGCATTACATGAGTCTGTTTTGAGGCAATGCTGAGTAGGAAGTAATAAATATAAATGTATCTACAGGCCTCTTTGTTAAGAGAAGTCATTAACATGCATAAAGTTATTGTCAGCTAAAGCTAATTTTGCCAGCTGAAACATGCCAGATAAAATATAGTATGAACTTTACTTATTATTTATTTTATTTAGATCTGGTATTTTAAGATTCAGAACAGGTTGCTCCAATTCTAGTGTCACAAAATTAGCTGAAATTAAGCCTTGCTGTGATCCTGCTTCTGGGCCCAAAATAAAATAAAATAAAATAACACAAAGAAGCATTTTGATTAATGATTTTCCTGCCTGGCGCTATACTTTGTAATCAGAGCTGGTTACTTGCCAGTTGTCGTTGCGCGCTGTCATCCTGTCACCATCAGACCTGCTCTTATTACACAATATTTATGTGAATAAACCAGGAAATTAAACATTTTGATTAACTACGGCACGAGATGAGCCCTGGCGTCATTGTAACTGTGGCTTTCATAAATGATTGTGTTGTTTGTTCATGCAAATAAAACACAGCCATTTTAATTTAATTAGACAGTTATAACAATTACTTTGCATGTAATCCATTCAGGACTTCAGTGCAGCTTGCTGCTTAACAGTGGCGTCCTGCCCCTTGGGGAATAGACTGGGACGCGTCTTTGCCACAGTGTTTCCACAGCAAATGCCAAACTTTGCAGACACTAAGTCGTGCTGAAAAGCGGCTCGGGCGTCCCAGCTGACAGGACTTCCCGAAATACTCTTCATTAAAGTGCATTACTGCAGTACATGTCTGAGACGGGCCGTGGGGATGTTTAGAGACGGCGGGAAGGCTCAGGATGCGTGATGTCACCAGGCAGCGTCTCGGGGACACTGGCACAGCCACTGAGCTCGCCCAAGACGGCTGTGTTTGCGTTCTGCTATGAAGAGAGCCATTTTAACATCTGTGTGCCAATTTTCTGTTAAATAACTCCTAAAATGTGCACTGTAATATGTGCGCTGAATTGTAAAAATATAAATCACAGGACAGAATGAATAGACACATTAAAAAGACTAGCAACTTGAAGACAATGACTAGTATATCATGAACTATATTTTTGTGTCTGCAGTGACATTTAAAATGTCTAATGCCATAAATTTCACTGCCACTATTGTAATTATCACGATAACCCATGATAGCCAGTAACTTCCAATCCTGTTGAACTTGCAAGATTCAAAATAGCAAATTTAATCTTATCTTCAAAAGTATATCAACAGTACATCTGAATTTCAATCTTGCAAAGACAGACTAGAAAATCAGACATGGAACTCCTAACTACTGACTCAAGCAAAAGATTGTCACAGTAGAGAGAAAATGCTGTGATTTGATAAGGCAAAAAACACACACACAGTCAGCATGTACCACTCGCGCTTAAGGGTCCTGTACTGTCCTGCATCACGGGGACCATCTGCACTTGTCTAGCTTACAGGGACAGCTATGGTTATCTGGTTATAGGGTCCCTACCAGTTACTGTGGGAGTGCCGTGTGTGTTTGGGGAGGGCTGCGTTGATGCAGACATCATATCACACTCTTAGACCAACAGGAAGATCATTTAAGGATGCCTGAGACATTTGCCTAGTACTGTACACACATATTTTTATTTTTGTTTATTATTCACTGCTGCAAAAGAAAAAAGACAAAGATACAATAACCTCATTCTTCAGGCCGCACACTGCAAGCTTGAATGAGGACGCACAGATATTGAATGAGGGGGAAATTTAAGAAGCAGTGCCGTCAGGAGGTATCAGATATCAGTCTCCAGCACACATCTCTCTGTGGTCCCAGAATGTAAGGGTGCTTCTGTGCAATCTCTCCAAAGAACCTCTCCACTTCTATTGGAACCAGAACTGGTCTCCCAGAGCAAGTACTTCTCTGCACAGTGAATTTCCAAGTTTAGCCAACTTTTAAGTTTCATCATTTTGTTTTCTTTTGTTTTTAATATTCAGCGTTTCATCTGACCTGTTTCCAGAGACAGCTCGTCACACAACCAATTAGGAAACTCCTTCATAAACACAAGGACGGCGCTGCCCCGACTTAGCAGATGGAATTCCTCCCGACCGCTATAATATTCATTTCCTTAGTGTACCCTGTTATCAAAGAATATATTAATGTGTTTAATTATTGAAGATTTCACTCTGTGATTTTTATGAAAAAAAAAAAAATTAAAACAAAACAGTTTCACTTTTATCATATGTGTTACAAAAACTTTGTGTATCCAAGCATAGGGGAACAACTAAAAATCTGGTTATTGAAATCCAGCCAAACAGATACTAATGCCCATTCAAATAATTACAAGAAACAGCATCTCAGTCCAAATTCAATATTTATTGATCTTCTGATTAAAAAGAGGCACTTTCTATGGTCCATGTTATTTAAGGATTCTTGCTTAATATTTAATGTGATTTAACTGGGTAACCTACTTCAGAATGTACCATGGAATCCAAAATGTCTCATTAAAGAGATTCATTCAGAAATTAAACAAAACAAAATAGATAAAATACATGAGTTCTTTTCCAAAAATAAAATACTAAAGTATATATTTATTGCTAGATATATTTAGCCCTTCTGACCATTTTATATTTTACAATTACAAAATCCTCTTCAGCCATCCATCAATCTTATATAACTACTCATGCAGCACATAGCCAGGACGAATCAGAAGGCTCGGAAAACACAAGGCAGGCAGTGTTAAGGCAGAATCGTAAACGGCTACTGACAGTGAAATCGAATGCAGTGAATGTGTGGCTATATCCGGCCCATGTCACTGCATTATCAATACGCAGTGTACGGGCGACGGCGAATGGCGCGGGCAAAGCGGGAGCCGGGCGCACTGCCTAATGAGCGGCCTGCAGCCCCAGGCAGCGCCGGTCAGCTGCACTCACTGCAGAACGAGGAGGCTGATGGCAGCTGCATTATCAATACGCAGTGTACAGGCGACGGCGAATGGCGCGGGCAAAGCGGGAGCCGGGCGCACTGCCTAATGAGCGGCCTGCAGCCCCAGGCAGCGCC
>JAODKL010000017.1:10535828-10558907 GCA_026780765.1 Petrocephalus schoutedeni
AGCACTTTTCAAAAAATGTATGTTAGCTTATTATTATTATTATTTTTATTATTATTAGCAGAACCTTATTATATAAGGTTATATATATTATATAGATTCTATTATAAGAAAATAGGAAAAAAGCTAATAAAAACCTCTCACTATTATATATTTCGTAATATTTAATTTATTTATCTAAGCTATTGTTCTGTCACCTCTTCAGCAATAACGTCAGCATTGATTTTTGTTTTTCTTGTTTTTCGTTTCTTTGCAGTACTCATACATTCATCCTCCGACCGGCCGCGTATTCTAGGCAGGCTGACGCTTTTTTTGGTCTGTTTTCTCTGTAAATAAAATGAGCAGTGGTGGTGAAACAGATGTGGCAGATTCGGCTGTGCTTCTGTAACACCGGTATCGGCTCTGCTGTTTAAGGGCAGCCCCTCTTCCATCGTAGCGGCTGTGTAGTGATTGATGTTTATTAGAAACATCAGCTAGGGAATGAATCCCACATTATTACCATTGAATTAACACACTTTAATCTGCTTTCCCATTCTGTCAGCCCACCCATTACTGGATACTTTGTTTTGTTACTGATGAATAATGGAAGATAAAGCCTCATTCCTTCCTTCAAAGCGGATCATTTTTCTGTTATTTTCTTCACACCGCAGCTGCACGGGTCAGCACAGCCTACGAGCAATGCCAAGAAGGTTTAATGACATAACCTACAATTCCCAACTGTTATTAATTATCTTAATCCAAATGCACCCTATTCATCATGAGCAGATTGGACTCCATTGCTGTTTAACAGATTATCTTGAAGGTTCACCCATGATTTTATTTAACTGACACTCATACATAGTATTGGATGTAATGGTAAGCAGCTGTTTATAAACCAAAAAAGACCCAGCATTTGTCATTTTTTTCATATGTCAGTGCAAGTATTATGTTTATATCTCGTAGATGAGACGGTCACTTCATTTCTGTTTTATTTAATTCAGTGGATTTTTGTGGGGTGCACCATCAGTTGCCGGTTCATAGATGTGGACTGGAGCACTGTGGCGTATTCAGGATATGGGGACTGATAACATCCATGCCAGCTTTGTTATCAGGCACATGTAAAGTGTGAAATGGTGTTTGCCTGAGTGTGGCTGAAATGAGTCCGCAGGCGGAGGAAGAAGCACTATCCTTCAGTGAGATTGCTAGTAATGAAACTGTGCAGGAATATTCATGTAGAGCCTGTTTAGTCACACTCTACCTCCACTGGCATTTGTGTCACAATTGCAGAAGCTTTAGCTCAGGTCTTCAGCTCCAGATCCAGATCACCACAGCTTCCTTTTATGTGCACTAGATCACATCAGATTCCCCTTCTATACTGTAGATCACTGCAGCTTCCCTCTTTATGCTCCAGATCACCTCAGATTCCCTTTCTATAATCTAATCTATAATCCTTTTATGTGCTACAGATGACCTCAGATTCCTTCTCTGTACCACAGATCACCCCAGCTTCCCTCTGTGTGCTTCAGATCAGCCCAGCTTCCCTCTATATGCTGCAGATCAGCCCAGCTTCCCTCTGTGCGCTGCAGATCAGCCCAGCTTCCCTCTGTGCGCTGCAGATCAGCCCAGCTTCCCTCTGTGCGGTGCAGATCAGCCCAGCTTCCCTCTGTGAGCTGTAAATCAGCCCAGCTTCCCTCTGAGTTTGCTAGCTACACAAATCATCACTCTGCATTCCCCAGCTTTACAAAGCGTAAATTATTCTCCAGCTTCTTTTCCCCCTGCTTCGCCCGCTTCTCTCTTTTTCTCTCACATCCTTTTCCCCAGGTTCTTTTCAGTATCATTCTTCTTCCAGCTTCCCAGAGCCCATCCCCCCCCCCCCCCCAAGGCACACCATAGAACCCTGTGTGCCCTCCCGAGTGTTTCACCGCGTTATGACACACATATGCATGTCAGGACACCTCCCCATTTCTCCTCAACAGAGCATTTCCCGCATCAACGACATCGTGAAGCAGGTTCTTTTGATCTTCCCGCACTTCTGCCTTGGGAGGGGGCTCATCGATATGGCCAAGAACCAGGCAATGGCCACACTATTTATCAACTTTGGTGAGTGTCCTGCAAATCCTGGGCTCTTTAGCTCCGAGTCCAAGGCCAGAAATAGGTTCATGAGATGGAAAAAAAGATGCTGAAGATATTATATTCTGCAATCGTAGCCATGCTTATTGTGCAATTATAGGTTAGACTTTTGTTATTGAAGCCTTTGTAACCTGCTACTGTAGAGTACTTGACATAGCTGACATTCACTAGGAGGGTGATGTACAGGACGGAACATGACAGGGGAGCAAATGTGTTTCCATTGTGGAGGTATAGCAAAGAATTGCCGTTTGAGGAATCATTTGCAGCATGAAGCACAAGGGGAAAGCAATCACCACGTAAAAGGCTTGTCTAGAAAGGGCCTATTTAGCACAGAATGAGACTGAAAATGGTTTTGGCTTATCTAAGCATAGGAAAAAATTCTTTCATTTTCCCCGGTTACAGTGTCTTTCATAAGGCTCACTTTTTTGGGTGATCTACCATCATTGTCGTCAGGAACAAATCTAACACCAATGCCGTAGACAACAAAGAAAACATAAATAAATAATTGGCCACAGAATACATATTGCATTTTTTTTTTGTATTTTACTGCTGAGACAAATTACATTTGAAGACTAACGTTATGGAATGGAAATTCATTAAAGCATCGCAAAGTGCCTTTGAGAGTTTGATTTAAATATCGATTGTCTTTTATTCTGTGAATGTCATGGTTATTGCTCTGCTATGAGTATTCTGGATGGAGGCAGTAGGAAGGTCATGGAGGAAGCCTGGTTTTATGCTCAGTAGACAGATAACGCACTCTCTGTCCAACTCCAGGAGAGGATCGTTTCCAGAATCCTCTCAGCTGGGCCATGGTGGGGAAGAACCTGTGTGCTATGGCCATCCAGGGCCTCCTGATGTTCTCTCTGACCCTCCTCATCCAGTACAAGTTCTTCTTCAAACCCAGGCAAGGAACTCAAAGTCATTTCAGGGGCTCTGAACTAAACTACAGAGCTTGATCACTGTATGAAACTACTGACGATGATCCTCGATGATCATTAATTAACTGTTCAGTACATAGTTTTGATCATGCACACGTAATTGCATTAGCTCATGGTTTCAGAGATTAGTCAGACCTTTGCATCCAGGTACAGAGAACATGCAGGAAAAGAATTTTTATAAAAAGATCTCAGTCTTGAAACAAAAAGGAATATAAAGGAAATCCTCAAGTTGCCTGTAGCATATAGACCACAGCAATGCTGAAATGGAAGCTGAGGTACCAAGAACATTAGCTATCACCTTCTATGAAGCCACATTCATAAAGCCTAATAGCTGTCCTCATGATTCATTGTAACATTCATAAAGCATTCAAAATATTCAAAAATTATAAAAAGGCAGAGCACATTATAGCCATGTTTCTCATGCATTATGAATGCTATATAAAGGTCTCATCTATAATGCACTATAAATACCTTCATAAAGCATTATAATGGTCAGTATAACCATTAAGGCTGATTGGTGCTACATTATCAAGGTATCTATAGTGTATAGGTATAGATGCAACTTTTATAGAACATTCATAATGCATAATGCACATCACTATAATGTGTCATGCCTTTTTATTAATAGTTATAGCCATGTTAATAATGCCTTATGTATGTATTATAATGCACTATGAAGGTATGTGTAATGCAATATAATGGCTGCTTTAAGTGAAGTTACAAAAAGTTACATTTGTCACTTTGTTGTTGTTCAATGCTTATCCAATTCTTTGAGCGTTGAGAAAAAAAACGGAATACATTTCAATAAAAATATGATAATAAAAAATAAAAACAGACAGAACTGTATTCCTGAGACTCCAAACATTGGCTATCATTGTGCTTTTTCATGCCTTCACACAATTGGTCCGTTTTTCTGTCCGTCAGGCTGGTGGAGCTGGGGCAGCAGAAGGCGGAGCTAGAGGACATGGACGTGGTTGCTGAGCGGCTCCGTGTGCATCAGGGCGGAGCCCAGACTGACCTCCTGAGGGTCTGTGACCTAACAAAGGTACTGGCCTCCCGAACACAGGACACTTTGCTGCTGTTTCGATGCAATCATGAAAATAGTTTCTCAAAGTACTTTTTGGTTAGATTACAAACATCATCCTCATTTTGGGCCGTGTTGGCTACCAAATAAATATCAGGGTTCAACAGATTTTGTTTTGAGTAAATATAGTTATTGTGTAGAGCTGATAACTGTATTCAATAAATCTTTCCACTCTTATTTAATGTAGAGCATTTTTATGTGCAAGCTGTGACAAAAGGCTTTGCGGCGATTTACGATAATTTTTTTTTCCCAGAGGGGATCAAAAAGGCCCAAATGCAAATATAATAATAGGAGTAACTGTAAAGATTCTCCTCCTCTCTTCAATAGCGGCAATCAAGTTGTACTCCGGGAGAATAGTGTCTATGAAAGAAACGCTTGTTTTGAATAACAGATGGCTTGATTGCCCGTCCTCCGTCTTAGTGGTGCCACTTTCCCAAATGGCTCTCACCTGTCCATGAAGCTGCCCCCCGCCTGGGCCCCACCTCCACAGAGGGGGCGATGTGTTGCTAGTGGTTTTGGACACTGGTATTGATCCCTGGGCTTGGCTCTTTAGCTAGGACCCTAACCCCCAATTGCTCCCCTGCCCTTCCAAAAGATGTAAACCACTATCTGTGAAACCGATGTAAAGTCACCACAAAACTGTCAACACTTCACGATGTCCTGAACAGTTAATCTGAACCTGAAGCCGGATCGGACTTATAAAGATCTTTTTAGCTAGGGACCGCATCCCAACACAGCCTACTCAATGCTTAATACCTGACCTCATAAGGTTAATTCTCCGGGGCCTTCAGAAGACCTTCAAAGTCCCCCTTAAAAGGACCATGCGCTACACGGAACATAAAAAGCTAATGAATATTTGCCTGTCCCACCAACCTAGGAAGGCTCCTAGCCCGGAAGAAAAAGCAGTAACTCTTGAGAGCAGGCCGCCTATCGAGGAAGCCTCAGTGACGGTCTCGTAGCGACGGCTCTGTCACCCGCCACGCCAGGCTTCATTCGTGTCTGCAAGTACTTTGCTTACTTCGACACCTATAGCGAGGGAGGGCTGAGGAGCAAACAGAGGCTGCATAGCTGTGGGGCTCGTGTGGGGCAATTCATTAATTGCAGAAGAGTGCAGACATACCTTTATTCCCTATTGTTCTTTATTTCCTTATTTCATTTCACATTTCTATGTATATTCAGTCCAGTTTATTTATGTATATGCCCTCCATTACACAGTTCCAAGCCTCTACCAAAAATATTTGGCCCAAAAATGTAACTATATAATAAAACAGTGCATGGAAGTGGAAAATATGAGAAAACAATAGACTAAAACAGAGTGGGAGATTTAACCCCACCTCTAGAGATGCTGACAATGCAGAAATGCGTGTCCATTTTTATAAATAAAGCTTGGGGCAGAAGTTAAGCCCTCTGCTCTGTTCTGGTACAACCTTCCATTCTGGGGAATTGACATGCAGCCACAGAAACCCAATATCTGTTTTAATTTGAGGCCGTCATCCTAAAGCAGGGCAGATATGTGATGGTAATCTTTTTTTTGTAATGAAAAGAAAGTCATTTTTGGGGGGGAAAAATTGGTTGCCCGCCGCTATAAAGTAACCTCATTTGTATGGCTTCCGAAGGATATGGATATTTCTAAACATCTGAAGTATGTCAGAAATTGCATGAATAATTTTGAATCAAGATAATTGATTTGATATAGAATAATTGTCTGACTTCAAGTTGGAAAATGGGAAATAAGTTAATCCTACTTTAAGATCACGGAGTTTTTTTTTTTTTCCCCTGCTGCTTCTTGTCTCTCAGTTGCTGATCCGTTTCCCGATTTAGGAGCTATTTCTGGAACGGCGCGTCCCAGGTTTTCGCCGGCAACGATTTTCCTCGACGGTGCGGCCCATTTGTTTGCGGCCGACGCTCGCGGAGGCCATTTGGATGGAACCCTTTTGTTTCTGCTGCATTGCGACGCGAAGCGCGTCCGCGCTCCTGAATGGCGCCGCCGGTTTTGAAATTCGGGCTCGGTCGCCACTTCCAGAATGAGTTCGCCCAGACTGTGGATGAAAGCGGTCAGACATTAAACAGCGGGCAGACGGGAACGCAGAATGCAGAGTCTCCCCAGTTTCTCCCTCGCTCATTGTGAGACCCTCCATGCTTGTACACCCCCCAACAGACACAAGAAATGAACGCGGAAAGAGCTGGTTCGCGGGGCGTGCCTCCCTCGTGTGACGGGCTCGTGCTGATGGTCTTCCTGCAGCCGTTTTATCGTGTAAACATAAGCACGCTATCTCCAGGGCACCGCTGCGATCCAGCTTTACCTCCGAGCTCGCCGAGAAGAAAGGGGCACCGTAACAGCTTTGGGGCAATGTCATGCCTGGTGCCTTTTTGCAGAGCATTCAGGGAAGCAGGGAATTCAGGGAGCGTCCTGCAAACCTGTCTCCTTGGAGCAGAAGGAGAGGGAGCTTCTCATGGAGATCCTTCCTTGGAAGATGTGACCCAATAGAGACTAGGTCATCTGCTCCAGGGATACCTCTGCTAGCCTGAAGCCTCTCTGTGTTATCTGAATGTCCTTAATGTTTCACTTTCTGGTGACAGAATAGTAGAATTATTGGGTTCTTGCTTTGTTAGAAGTAGCTGTGTACCCCCTGCCCCAATACTGCATACACTCGTACCCGGGCATTCACTGGAAGCCCAGCCTAGCGGCACTTCTGCCTAGTCGGCTCCTCGACGGCATGTATGTCTGTCACATGCTATTAGCCTCGCTTGTACATCGCTTTGGACAAGAGCGTCAGTTAAATAAATAAAAAAAAAATGTGAACAAATGTATGTAGATACTCCGAAAACATGATTATGAACATTAGAACCAACTGGGAACAAGATGTCACACACAGGACGTGTCCTGTGTGTGTGCTGTGGTCGCACGGTTGGAGCTTAGTGCGTTTGACATCACCACCATCCAAACCTCTAACGAGGTACTACGTACTACAACAACTGAAATATCCATAACTCGTTATGGATTAACCCTTCATTTATAAATTTGATTAAACTATCAATGTCTACAAGACATAAAACATGCATATTTTCTAAAAAAATATGTGTTTTTTTAATTCACAGATATATCTAACATAGCTAACATATTAAATATTCATAGTGGAATTAAAGTTTAATACAGAAACATGAAAATGTGTTTAGCTACATGCAGCTTACTATCCTAGCAGCCCTGCCTAATATGTTCCCTGCACTGTAATAAGAAATGGCCTTTCTAAAACAAACACACAAAAATGACTCCAGAAAACATCCGGTGAAGGAAGTGAATATATTTCAAAAACTGTCCTCCTGGACTAGGGGGGTAAAAAAGATTATAGCAGCAAAGTATCACTGGGAAACAGCAATACCAGGATGCGCTTGCTGAGTATGGTACAGGCATCACGTATGAGACATGCCCTCCCTGGAACCATGCCCCCTCCATCCCCACTATGTCCTCTGCTTTCCTGCCAGCTATGATTGTTTAATTAACACATGTAACCAGCAGCTTTAGTGACAAAATGTTCTAACCTGTCATGCAAATAGCCTTCCTCCCAAAACATGGACTTTTAAAGGTTTTTAATGATGACAGTTGACCCAAAAGTAGTAGTTAAAATGCATGCCCACTTTGCACTCTCAAAAACTTCTTGCCACTTGTTTTCTAAAATGTTATACTTTGACTAGAGCTTGGAACATTAAAGGTTATACAGTGGGAAGGTAGCACGCCTTCGATCATGTACTGCTTATATGCAGTAATCATATACTGTGGTCTCTTAGTAAAAACCAGCAATTTGTCTTTGCAAGGGGCTGGGGAAAAACAATTGAAATCATGTGACCATGTCTCACACAACCAATCAGCTTCATGCTGCTCCATACATAGCAAGGCTGCTGTCGGCTGCTTGTGGCACCTGACCACACATGTCCAGAGGCCCAGGGAGAACGAGCAGGCAGCTGGTAGACAGTGGTGCTGAACTCTGGCCGGACGTCCTTCACCACACCATTGACAAGTGCATACACAACACATACAAGTCAGGGCTGATCACCAAGGCGTGCCGTGTTTTTTTTTTCCTGAGCAAGGTATCAGGTGATTTCATGGAATTATCTTTCTTGCAAAGAAAATGCTCAGCAAATTGTTGAAGAATTTCATTTAGGGAAATGGTGCTGGATTTCTGTAGGACCGTGTCTTCTTCAAGGACTCCACATCGCACCTTCAGATGGACCAAAAAATCAAGAATGCTTTATTTCCTTGAACTTTGCAGAGATAGAAATTCAGATCTATTACAGAATTTGCGATCATACATACATGTAGATAAAGAGAACCTACACATCAACATTTACACTATTCTAACATTTATTCTTCAATGAGTCAACATTCAGTCCATGTCTGACAAAGTATGGAAACTTTTAAAATGAATATTTGCAGACATACCTTTGAGAAGCATTAACTTTGGCTGCTTCCTTGAATGGCCAGGCAAGTAGAGCCTTTTAAATTAAGTCCAGGCCGTGTTTTCAGTCCTCCCAGGTAGTTAGTTTAATAATTACTGATTCTGATTGGCTGGAGGCTTCACACCAGGCTCGTAGGTAAAGGAAGGCTGGAAAATCTGCAGGGCTGGGCCTTAAGGATTGTGATTTAAATAGCCCTGATTTATGGGTTTGTGAGGAAAAGTAAAAATTAATAGGACTTGGTAGCCAGAAGTAGCTAGTTCAGGTCCAGAAAGTAAAAATCCAGACGAAGATTTTGTTTCAACCCACCAGTAAAGTATGAAGAGTCATAGTCACAGAGCATTCAGCAGGTTGGTTGAAACTAAATCTTGGTCTGGATTTCTACTTTCTGGACCTGAACTGTCCCCTTCTGTGGGCAGCTCTGATAGGTGAATGCATTATTCTTGTCTAACTGTGGTCACTTGGGCAGTGATGAATGGTGAAGGCTGCCAGGAGGGGAACGGCCCATGATACCTGAAGGAATCAGCGCTTTCTCCTTGATTACATGTGTCCATCTCCACATGCATCCTGTAGCTAGAAGGCCAGCCTGGTGAAATGACGTATTCGATGGTGTCACCTTCAAGCTCTCAGGCTCATTGACCTCTGATCCCTACAGATCTACCGGGGGAAGAAGAGGCCAGCTGTGGACGGGATATGCGTGGGGGTTCCTGCTGCTGAGGTGAGTGATCGCCTCCCCGACAAGGCATAGGAAGGACGTCATAGCACATCGATACCACGGTATCTGCTCATAACTCAACTGCGCAGGAACATCCACTCGTAATTCCTCTACAGAAGAGAATCAGCCCACAAAATGTGCGACAGAGTGACATCTAGCCATAATGCTGGATGCTTGCATGATGTAGAAGTAATTTTTATGACTGACACACGTTTGAAAAGTAATAATAAAAAAAACAAAACAAAACATAGAGGAAGCATCAAGTGAGATGAAACTGCAGGAAGGAAATATTTTTGGCATTTTTATCAGTTGTGCCTTATACATGACCCCCCATTGTTGACATGAATATGGGGCCTATCTTTGCGTCTTCATTTTCCTGTTCATGCCATATTCATATAAATGTCAGTGGAATAATGTGCGGCAGAGTCGTGGCTCTTCAGCGTCTGTCATACATTATTTAGTGGGATGCTTATTGCCGCCGAGCGAGAACTGCTGTGATCTAAATCTCGCTACGTAAACAAACGAGAATAGATCGATGAATGGAAATGAATTAAATATTCAGTGGCTGTGTGTGTGTGTGTGCGCGTGTGCTGTCGCACGATATTTCATTTCATGTAAAGGCACCCGGCATCGCTCTTCTGCCTCCACAGGTTCTACAAGAGTTCCCTAATATTCTTTGAAATCAAATTTTCCAATTATCGCACGGTATGAACCAGGATGAACATGCGGCTTGGTTACGTAACAACACCTTTTTCATACTTGTTTTTATATTTTTGGTAACTGTTGCCATTATTCCCTACTCGCCATATTTGGAGAGAGTAGGTCAAATACATTTAAATTGTGGCGTTTGAAATTAAATAAATATCACCAATGTCATTTAAATTATGTCATCATTCTCGGGCTAATTACCATTGTGCCGCTTTGGTTTTTCACCTCAGTGTTCATTAGAGATCAGAAGAGACGAACGTGGCATGCACTGGCATGTCAATTAACTCTGAGCAGTTTTGCACTTTTACATTACTCAAAAACCCATTAACATACGGCATGGAGCATTTTCAGTGGCCACCCTCCATAAAAGCTTGCAAAACAAAACATAATAGCTATATAATCATATATAAGGCTCTCTATTTTTTCTTGAACCATTGTAATGTGTCATGTACTGCATTGCTTTTGTTTCATGTAATGTTCAATGATGATTTATTGCAATACGCTAGTGTTTCATAATCCAGACATCAGGGGCCCCTAGATAGTCCACTTTTTTGCTCCCTCCCAGACAGTCCACATTTTTGCTTTTCCACATTTTGAGGGAGCAAAAATATGGACTGTCTGCGGGTTCCCATGGCCTGGATTGGGAAACACTGCGATACACCATTAAATGTCAGCTAGGCTGGTCCAGCGGCATGCTCTTAATACAGCATTGAAAAAAGCGTATAGTGTGCGGCAGTTTACTCTGAAAGATGTGGAGCCAGAACAAAGAGCACTTTGTGGTAGCTGACGCGAGCATCTTCCCGGACGTGCTGAATACCGTGCTGCTTCTTAAGTTCTGCAGCAGCAACAAAGGGCTATTCAGTATCGCGTATGCTCAAGTCCCCTTGGAGCCAGTGGGGTATTTTTTTTTTTAATCCAAAATATGTTTTATAACGGAAAATCTCTAACCTGTTTATGATGTAGGAGTCCTAAGAGGTTTTTGCATGTTTGGTGTGAAATAGGACTTGTACATCGATGGGGTATTAACCTCTTTCGGGCATCACCTAACCTTATTATAAACCCGATATGTCAGTCAGTCTCAGTGGTTCCAGCTACTATATAAGACCTCCTGCCTGATCCATGTGCCTTTGTAATTCCTGAAGTTGAGCTGGACCAACATAGCCTCCAGAACTTAACCAAAAAGCCCCTATGTCATGTGGTGTGCGGCACCTTTGAATGAAGAAGTCACAGTTACGACTAGACCTGATAATGTGACACGAAAATTAGTTTCTATGCTGGTTAAAAGTGTCATGGCTGGTATTAACAACGGAAGCTTCAAGATCAGCAGATTCTCTTGAACGTTTCACCCTTTTGTGCAAATTTACTTTTACTGAAGTGATTCATGTACTCAAGGGTCCCACCGCACCTACTGCTCATTTAATGGGGTTGGTGTGAATCTCAAATGAAGTCACGTTATTGTCATTTCACACATTCACACATGCACACGCACCCAAATTGTAATTGAAGGGCAAGATACATTTCAGCAATAAATACTTGGAGAGGTAAATAAAAGAAATAAAATAAAAACATTACACAACAGTGACACACCGCAAACAAAACTAGTAAACAGTTGTGCGGGAGGATACTTGTTGACAATATACTGTGCAGATAACAGAAGCATTGTAGTGCAATTGTGCATTTCACCAGGATTTATATGATAGGTGGGAGCGTCTGAAATCACATACTCGTTTGCTGTGTGGCAGCCGAAATATAGTACGCAGTATGTGAACAGTATGTCTGAATCATCAGTATGGATGAGGCAGTAGACAAATAGTACCTGGATAATGTACTACATCCCGTGAAATTTTAAAAGCGTGCAGCTGGTGGACCTTACGCTATGCCATAAGACCACTGGGGCTGCAACTAGCAAGGACATTGCTCACACAGAAATGGGACAGGTAGTGTCACCTCTGTACAAACTTAAGAAAACAGCGCTCAGCTCCATATGTTGGCTCGAATAAGTATTTTTGGTGGACACTTTTTTCCAAAGCGACTTACAGTAGAGTGAAGTGTTACAATTTATGTGCATTTTTACCTTTCAAGGGGATCAGGCTACATCATACGGATATGTCATATGCAGGAGGGCACCTGCAGTAGGTCTGAGTGCATGCATGCTGGTCCCATGAATACATACAGCACGTACTACATTAACAGCTGAGTAGTAAGCTTTTGAAGACATTCAGTAGGTGCTGCATAAATACATGATTTTGGACACAGACTGGGGCTAAAGACGATTGTAGAGGCCGCTGGTGGGGCGTCAAGTTCTCTGGAGCCTTTTTCCAGATGGAAGAAGATGAACAGGCTATATGACGGTTGTGAGGGATCATATGTGAGGGAGTGGGCTGCAGCTGCTGTTATAAATGTCCATAAGGGTAGGTAGATATGTTCCTATTCATTGGAGGGACTTGCAATCGGAGGCTTTGAAGTTCCTGAATCAGACAGTAACACACAGCATAGGAAGCTCTCTATGGTTCCTCTATAGAAAGCTGTGTGAACAGGTCTGGAGGGGTTGCTCTTCTCAGTGGAATTGTAGGCATTGCTCTCGTCTGGGAGATGGTGTTGCTGATCCAGGTCAGGTCATCTGGTATGTGCACTCCAAGGAACTTGTGGCACACATATCACCACTTCCACATTGCAGCCATTGGTCAGCAGAGTCTACCATACAGGACTTCCTGAAGTCTGTTAGGATCTCCTTAGCCTTCTCCACATTCAGGGCCAGGTTGTCATCCGCACATCACACTGCTGGTCACTCTGACTCTCGCCTGTATGCACGTTCCTCATCATTGCTGATCAGAGGCATCACTGTAGATCCATCTGCAGACTGGATGATGTGGTTGTGAATCTCAGAGGAACTCAGCCAGAATGCTATAGTTGCCCCTATTTATCTGTGTCTCTCCGCCGGTGTATCTGCATAATCAGCTGCATTGTAAATAGTCCAGTGTTGTTTCCCCTTTATCTACAGTGCTTTGGCTTGTTGGGTATAAATGGAGCTGGAAAAACGACCACATTCAAGATGCTGACGGGGGACATTGCCGTCTCCAGCGGAGATGCCTTCTTGAACGGTTACAGGTAGATATGTTTACCAATCAGAGCTTGGGTCCTGCCACTAAATGTAGACTCTTGTTCTCTCTGTTCCCCTCACACTCATACAAAACCCACAGAAGATGTTTTTGAGTATTCTGTTTACTCCCATGCTTATTCAACTCATCTTCACCTAGCTGAAAGACCTTGTTTTCGTTTATATTATTCTTGGGCAGGCGTTTCCATGGCAACATTTTTTATTTGCCCTGGCTAATTCTTTCCAGTTCTCTTCGACCAGTCTCACCCTAAGGTCCCGTGTGTTTGGAAGCATACCGCTGTTGCCATAGTTAATTTTTTATGAAGCTATTCTCTGGCACTGATCAACAATGGACCCGGCTGAAAATCTGAAGGCCTTCACATCACTGCTAATGTTAACTGATGTAGTATGAAGTCAACAGTTGCCACAGCAGCCTGAGTTTGGGCAGTGGGATGATGGACGATCAGCCTTCATTTTCACAGTGACCGTTTGGTCCATGCGCCTGTCTGATTTGGGTTCAGTCAAGATCACTCAAAACTGAGAAAAATTTGCTTTGCTCAATATTGATGTCCGGCTCTTGACAACAACGCTTCCATAACGAAATCGGGGAATGACATATTTTCCTTCCAGTCCTGTCTTCGTCGTGATGTAGGCCAAATTCCCTTTTATGCGGTAATTGCAGTTAATGAAGTCCAGAGAGAGATAGGCCTTCAACGTCAGTTATAGTAAAACCGGGTTAGATTGTGCCAAATTTGACATCAGAGAGATTCTGGTACTGAGGCAGTCTAGTTGCTCTGATTTCTGCATGAAAACGTGTGCTGCCTGGAGGGTGAGCGATAAAGCCGCTTCTCACTGTGGCCAGTGTGCCTGAAAGAGAACTAATTCAGAAGATACATTTTTGCACCTTCGGGTTGGTAGCTCCTGGGATCAGCTCTGGATGCTGCGAACCTGCATAGGGCGAGTCAATATAGAATTTGGATCAGATGGATGGATAGATAGATGGAAATATTTCAGCCTGATTTAATTTTACTTAATGATAATAATTGTTTTATCCAGTGGATCCCTGTAATTTCCCACCAGCTTGATTTGTTTCCCCTTTTAATGTGACCAGTACACTTCTATCACTCTCGCAAAGCCAAATTCCAGTCTCATAGCAGAAACGCAATTGTCATACAGCTTGCTGTTGACTTGCTCACTTTCTTTATGGTGGCAGATTTTTCTTCCCCTCTCCATGTGGCCATTGCTGTGTCTTCGGATCAGCCAGAGGCTCCGGCGGCTGTAGAATTCGTTTTTGCGAGACCTTTTTTTTTTTTCCAGGTCGAGACGTTGTCATAGTAACACGTTCGATGCGAGCCACGTCTTGGGTGGCATTCAAGAATGCTCTGTCAAAAATAATTTAGGTGAAAATGAAAGTACAATTCTCAAATTCCTGTGCTCAGAAGAGCTGTTAGGGACCCTCCACCTGGTGGGATCTGGCTGCATTCCAGTTTACCATTATAAGTGAGGTGTGTTCCCAAAGCATACACCCTATGTGTATTTACATAACTGTGCACCAGGACTGGTGTGGTTTCAGCAGTCATATGCCATACATAAATGTGTTTGATTCTGCTTTACACACTCTACACTCTGCTTCACAGGGGTCTTGTGTGTGTGGTGCACAAATCAAGACTGGGCGATATCACATTGCTTTTATATTGCGCATGCTCAGTAATTACCAGGGCTTCAAATGACGGGCAAAACATTTGGCCAGATGCCAGTTTTTCGGTATTATGCGGATATTTATTTACACCCACAATTTGTTAAGCAGATTAGTAGTATGGCTAAGATATTAATGAGGCATTTTATGACGCCCAAAGTTCAATCAGTAATCAGTATAAATTCGGCATGTCCTTACGTTTAATAAACGTGTCGGACTTTAAACTGAAAGAAGTACTGCCACAACACCAATATCTTTTACCATGTTCATCCAGATCTCCTCTTTTAAAAGATGTCATGTGATGTTAACCAAATTTAATAAACATAAACATACGGCAAGTTTATACAGATTACTTAGTTTTTGCATGTCACAAAAACCATCTTATTAATATTTTAGCCGTACTACTAATCAGCTTAAAAAATTGTGGCTGTAAATGAACACCTGTATAGTACCGAAAAGCTGGTGTCTGGCCAAATGTTTCGCCCATCTTCTGAAGCTGTGGTGATTATTGCACATGCGCGATATAAGATCGATATGATATTGCCCAGCCCTAACAGAAATATAAAGCAATAGCCTGGCCTAATCTCCGGGATATCTGCTTTCAACAGCATCCTTACACAGATGACAGACGTCCATCAGAACATGGGTTACTGCCCACAGTTTGACGCCATCGATGATCTTCTCACTGGTCGTGAGCACCTCGAGTTCTATGCACGCCTTCGTGGAGTACCAGAGAAGGAAGTTAAGATGGTGAGCAGGTCCCTCAAATGTTCCCATGTAATTTTATTTGCACGTATTCGGTCTGTACATTTCACTATACGCACTTAAGGGTACAGTTATTAATGACGTTACAGAATGAGGGAAACCTTCAGGTAAATCACCCAGGAATTTTGCTGTATGTTTAACATGTGTTGTCCTCGTTATCGATGACATGCTGGCTGCCATGGGGGGCGCTGTGTGGCTTAGTAGGTCAGGCCTCTGTGTGTGTCATTGGAAGGTCGCAGGCTCAACACAACATCGCCCCCTGCAGGACACTGTGAATTTGAATAGTCACATTTTCTTTGGGCCCTTCAGAAAGGCTCTTAATGTCCAGAAAACCGGATTAATGGCCCAATCCTGCGCTCGGACCCCAAGCTTCACTCTCAACTTAATATATGCGTGTGTATGTCTCAAAGGAGAGCATGGTGGGATATGGGGAAAGACGCATTCCAAAGCACTTCTGGAAGTAGTAAATCAAGCATCATCTCGCCAGACTTGAAGCAGCTCTGACTCTTCAGGGGCGTGGAATGGTTGTATAAGCCTCCATATAATGAGATCCAGTTTGGCCACATGTCCCTTGGGGAAATCCACCATCACTTTGTATGAAGGAATATGAAAATTAAGTCTTCCATGATGACTCTGTGATGATTTTTCTTTGTGTGGAGAGGGGGGAGGCTTGGGAGGAGTTTTTCTCAGACATACAAACAGTTATAGCATGCATAAAAAACTCCGTTTGTGATTGTCACTTCATTTTTGGCCATCCCCTTGCTCCAAATAGACACATCGCTTAGAGTTTTACTGGGGAAGTTCAGGTGCAGTGTCTTGCTCTGCAGATGACGCTGCCCTTGGGACTTTAACTCGCAACATTAAGCTTAGAGGTCTGCGCCTTCTTTCGCACATCCTGAATGAGTTTCAGGGGACAGCCACCTTCAGGCCACTGGGTGATTTGACAGGACGCATCCCTCCCTGTCCTTCAGGTGGCCGAGTGGGGCATCCAGAAGCTAGGCCTGGTGAAGTACTCAAATAAGTCCGCCGGGACCTACAGCGGAGGCAACAAGCGCAAGCTGTCCACCGCCATGGCGCTGATAGGGTGCCCCCCAGTGGTCTTCCTGGTAAGCACCATGCAGCCACAGTCACAATTCAATACCAGAAAGCTCTCCGCGGAGTGGCTCACGTAGGATGGCAGCGAGTCGCCATGGAGCTAAGAGCGGAGAGCGGTATTGAAGTGGAGAGTCGGCAGTGGTGGCCTGTCCTTTGTGTCGAGAGCTAACAATAGGCCTTTGCAGGATGAGCCCACTACGGGGATGGACCCCAAGGCCCGCCGCTTCCTGTGGAACTGTATCCTCAGCGTGATCCAGGAGGGCCGCTCTGTCATCCTCACTTCTCACAGGTGAGCTCCCGCACCCATTTACAGTGCTTTGCAGTGCTTTGCAGTGACCTACAGGGGGCGATGTTGTTTTGCGCTTCTGGATTTAGTTATCGGCCAGATAACAAATGGCTTTTAAAAATAACTTTGCCCCCTCAAGTTGGCATTTTCGCTGATGAATAACATACATGACTGTACTGAGCTCACCCTGCATTAGTTACTGTATGGTTTACATCAGTGTTTCTCAAGCCGGTCTCCCCAAGGATCCATATTTTTGCTCCCTTTGAGCTCCCTGCCAGATAGGCCACATTTTTGCTCCCTCTGGCAGGTGGCTGGTGCCAAGCTCCAGTTTGAGAAACACTGGTTTTGATATGATGACCACAGCAGTGGTATAGTACTGTTTAGCTAACCATCCCTTGTGTGGGGTGACAGTGTGTAACCCACTTGTGTGGGGTGACAGTGTGTGACCCCCTTGTTTGGGGTGACAGTGTGTAAACCCCTTGTTTGGGGTGACAGTGTGTAACCCCCTTGTGTGGGGTGACAGTGTGTATCCCCCTTGTGTGGGGTGACAGCGTGTAACCCCCTTGTTTGGGGTGACAGTGTGTAACCCCCTTGTGTGGGGTGACAGCGTGTAACCCCCTTATTTGGGGTGACAGCGTGTAACCCCCTTGTGTGGGGTGACAGTGTGTAACCCCCTTGTTTGGGGTGACAGTGTGTAGCCCCCTTGTGTGGGGTGACAGTGTGTAGCCCCCTTGTGTGGGGTGACAGTGTGTAACCCCCTTTGTGTCTTGCAGCATGGAGGAGTGTGAGGCCCTGTGCACACGCATGGCCATCATGGTCAACGGCCGCTTCAAGTGCCTGGGCAGCATCCAGCACCTGAAGAGCAGGTGAGCTTCTCCTTCCCCTGTGCTTTCATTACTACAGCCTGACAGGAGGCTATCTGCAGTACACCATCACAGAGGAGCCCAGGTCCCGTGACGCGGGCAGCCTGTCGCATTGATTTTTTTTTAGCCAAACCTTCTGTGTGTCTAGTTCATCTCTCCAGTTTACCACACCCTTCGTTTTTTTTCCACACTGTTCGTTTGGTTCGCTACACTACGTCTTTCACACGTTTTCCACTCCTTTCCGCATCTTGTTTTTTCCGTCCTTTCAGTTCTCGCACCTTGTGTCTCTTTTACGCACTGCACACTGCCTTTTTCATATCTTGCCACTGCACAGGTTATTCGGTTAAACACACTTCTGTCTGCCATGCTACCGCACCCCTGTTTGCTTGGCTCGCCCCACTTGTGCCCACCGTTGTGCTTAACTGTCTTCACTGCACACCACACCCCGGTGTTTTTATGCTTTGCACCGTACCGCGTTGCAGTCCGACGGGGAGCTGGGTAGTGACTCGGTCTAGGGGGCTCGGTAATTTGACATGCTCGGCTTGGAAATCAAAGTTGAGATGGCATTTTCTGCACAGATGGAGCTGTTGTCAACTCAAATAATTGGTACAGCCAAAAAGAAACCCAGTCGGGCAGCAGTGAAATGCCCGGTGTTGCAAACAGAACGTGCTTCGAGTAAATGCTTTATTGAGTTATTTTGAGATAATAATGGATACTCTGTCTTTGATTATCATTAGGTAGGAGAGCTGAAGGAAGTCAAATTATACCTCTGGAATTGTGTGGGCGACACTGGTGGTGGCTTAAAGGTGTCTCTGCAATAGGAAACCTGCTTCCGCCATGTTCTGCATTTAGTCTGTAGCGGAGAGACATCTGGGGACACAGTGTAGCTGGAAAACAACTTACAAAGGAGCGGAGCTGCGAGACAAGATGTGTGTCTGCGTGTGTAAGAGACAGAGGGAGAGAATTATGCAAAATTACAGTATGATTGTGGTGGAAACATCAATCGCTATTTTATTACATTCTCCAGCTCTTTCAATGATTGAGCCGGGATTTCTCCCCAAATTGACCCGGCTATTTTATGTTCTTAAAAGAATGGCCGACTAGATGAAATGCCACAATTTGGGGACAGGTGAGGCTGAAGGCCACAGGTGCCGTGACAGTGACCCCAGCGAGGCTCACGTGTACATTTTCATAAGCACTCTTTCCTGTCTGATGACTGTAATTACAGTCGTGACCATCATTCCAATGCGAGACGTAGAATTTTCAAAAAATCGGGAGCACTTTGGTTGTCACGGCAATTAGCGATAATTGTGACAGACTGTCCATTTCCTTCCAAAAAAGTAGTGATAAAACAACTTGTACCGGGTCTGTTATTGGTGCTGCTCTCATGACATGGAATTTGGAAGAACACATAAAATGTAACATTCTCCATGGGTCAGAGAATAAAGAAAATATGTACAATAATAATAATAGCGAGGATGATCAGGCCTCTGGGACCTAGGTTTGAGTCTCCAACCTGGCTCTACCTGCTCTACTTCTACCTGAAAGGTGTGTGTGTCCTGCGATGGGTCATTGCCTCATGCTGGGTTATTATCTGTACCCTATATCCTTCCGGGATAGGCTCCGGACCCCCATGCCCCTGCAGCACAGGACAAGCAGGTATAGAAAATGGATGGATGGATGGATGGATGGATGGATGCATCCAAAGGAGAATTCCAGTGGCTGCAATGTCCATTGTGTAATGGGCGTCCAGAGCACATGCATGATGGGAAGAGCTTGATGTCTGTAAAAAGAGCCGCTGAGGCTGTAAATTGTTACTGTGAGTTGTGCTGGACAGGTGCCCCCTGAGTGCCCTTCCTCTTCATTCATCCATAATGTCTCATTGAATATTCGTTCCGAAGTGACAATAAATAAAGGTCGAGGACACGATTTATTGGCAAAGAAATGAAGGACGTCAAGTAGACGAGCTTGGCCTGAATTGTAAATTGCGGGGCCGCTGTTGTTGTTTTGCTGTTAATATCACAGTGCGTCGCATACTCCGGGAGAACCACATGTGCAGTGACTGCACATCTGCACAGCGGCTTGCACAGCCTGATAAATGCATCGCCGTATTACACAGGAAGGTGTTAGACAGCGCAGGGAGCCGCAGGCACAGCGGGGTTGGAATGCAACTCAAGCCCCAACCGTCCACAGAAATGAGATGGGTCGCATTTTGGCTGCAGTACACCGCAGAACTGACCGCCTCTGCTCCCTTGGCGCATGCAGACAAGTCGCTTCTCTGCTTATGTCGCGGTCATTAAAAAACGAACAACAATCAATATCTATATCTAATCACGCAGAGAGACTTCATTCAGGCGACCGCTCTCGCAGAATCGAAGACTGTTTCCAGCAGCTCGTTAGTGCGCCGTTTGATGCGAACCAGACGACACATCATGTAATCCAATGCAAGATCTGTTTCTTTTCCTCCACTGGGCTTGTTTGGTAGCCATGCTTTTCACAGAGCATAAATGGGCCACAAATGCATTTATCACATATTGGGGTTTCAGTGATAGAGGCGGCCCTGTACAAGCAGTAGCAAAATATACTGCATCATGCAATTGAAAATGCGTTTGAGTTTATCCATATTGTAGCGGAAAACATTTCCAACGTGACATGAAAAATATCTATGTTCAGAATGCATAACATTTGCATTTCATTTGGTGCAACAAACCAAAAACCTATGAAAGTTAATATTTTTTAGGGCAGGAATGAACAGATTTATGAGGCATCGGAAACTTATGGAGAATATCAGAATCTTTGTTCTTTTTTTTAAGAAGGAAAATTCCTTTTGTAGTTTGTAGCTGTGTGACATTTGTGTTTGGTGTATAGCTGAAGTCCAGTGGCATACATTTTTATATAGTACTCGAATATATGATGGATAAAAGAATAAGTTTTTATGGTAGGAGACTGACCTGTGGGGCACATGTCCAATATTAATACCCTATAAAGAGTTATACCAGGCACCATGTACACAGTCCTCCTTTTCCAGTCTTCCTTTACCTGCGAGCCAGATGTGAAGCCTCCAGCCAATCAGAATCAGTAATAATTAAACCAATCACCTTGGACTCAAGGTCCAGATTTGAAGAGAGAAAGTACACAGGATTTCCTCTAATTATGGTGGTGCTGTTTGATGTGTGATAATAGTGTTTCCCACCCCGGTCTTCAGAGACCCCCAGCACTCCATGTTTCTGTTCCCACTCTGCTCCCTGCCAGGTAGCCCACATTTTTGCTCCCTACCGGTAGAGAGCAAAAATGCAGACTGTTCGCAGCTCCCAGAGGACCGGGCTGGGAAACCACGTGTTATAAATTCCTGCACAAGAACTCCATGGGAAATGTCAGATTGGAATAGTCATGGCAATTTGTTGGTAATCAATTTTAGCAAACCACAAAGTTCACAGTCCCTTCCTGACTCTCATAAGGAGCACTTGGTGTCAGAGAGTTTAGCAGTCTAGCTATTTTTGTGGGTTGAAGTTCTTTACAGTGGTCCATGATGATATTGTGCATATTTGATAATGATTGGAATCAGACTTCTGTTGGGCTCAAACCCGTAACTTTCTGATCACAACCACAGAGGCTTAACCGACTGAGCCAAACACCTCCCCCGTTACCCGTACGCAAGAAACTCTTTAAACATTTCCTAACATCATTAGTAACTCGTACTGTGTGTTTTCATTGTAACTGAGAGACAGATGACTGTTGGGCCACTTGTAGCAGGAGCCTGAATGAGAGTGACTGCAAAAGATGCTGATTTCCCATGAAGAAAAGGGCCCGGGGTCACCTTGCCGTCATCAGTCAGGAGCAACTGTGAACGAAAGTGCAGGCATTGGCATAAGAAGGTATTTTCATCAAGAGTCCGCTGGGAGCTGAGGAGAGGTTTACTGTGGCCGAATTCCAGATCTCAACCCAAATGAAGGATGGCAGGGTCTGGTGCAGCCAACGAACTGAAGCATGTTCTGATACAATCAACGAAATGCCCAGTGATGATGGACTCCAGTAGAGGAGGAGGTAATATACACCAAGGGACCTTGGACCTGTTTCGGTGGCTCATAGTGGTACAAGGCCCTAATTTGGTGTGCCCTTTGATTTGGAAGCTACCTGTAGGCTGGCATAAATCATAACCACCACTGTGTAGTGTGACCGGGCCTAACCTTCCGGAATCAATACCGAATATGAAAATGCTCTTTATGCAGAATGCGATGCAATTTGCATTGTTAGTGGAAGGAATTTAGATTTTATGTGCCAGTTTTAGAGAGCACCCCCCCCCCCCCACCCCCGCCTCATATTTCTTGGTTTGTTGATTTTTCAACAGGCTGCTTATTGGTTGCTCGGGATGTGCCAGCCAGCTGTTTGCCATGGAAACCGAGAGAGCCGCCGCAAGTTCCTCTGTTTCTGTCCGCCGTGCGCTTTATTTCAAGGGCTCAGATAATGTTCATTAATTAATAAGGGCTGGATTATTGGCAGATAATTACCGGGAGAGTGGTGGCTGTGGCGGGAACACTGTAATTATAACGTGATGTAAAAAAGAGCATAAGTTATTGGCCAGAACTTTTGATTTTCACATAATTTGCTTGATGCATTGAAAACCATCAGCAGCATCCGCGATGTGAGTTTCAATGTGTTTTGTTCGATGTGTTTTTCAAACCTGTTTTGGAGGTCAGCGAAGCTCAGATAAACCAAATAATGCATTGTGAAGCTTGCTTGCTCTAAAATTTTCAGGTGCATAATGACAGGCTTCTAGATATAAAAGGACTATTGAAAAAATAGTCATTTAAAACATAAAAAAAATCCTGCAATAATAGGTTTTTTGGAGGCATGGTGTAATACAAAGATGCAGTGGGGTTAAGGGAGTTCGATCAAAGAGGCATTTGCCAGACCGTGTGGATAGACGATTTGTGCCTGAGTTTGTTCTGTGCCTTTTAAGGACGTGCAAGGAGCGTCTGACTTTTGCTAGGAAAACACGCATGAATATATAATAATGCTTATGAATCACTGGCATTCTCCAGCATGACGTACGCTCCTTTCACCCGCGACTTGGTGTTCATGCCATCTAAAACCTAAAGGCTTTTTTTTTTTTAGTTTTCTGCTTGCAAATAATGGCTCAAAATATTTGTAACTAAAAATATTCACCACCATGTAAGAAAATGTTTTTTGTGTGTGTGTGTGTATATATATATATATATATATATATATATATATATATATAATTTTTTTTTTTTTTATTATTTTTTTCTTTTA
>JAODKL010000017.1:10559007-10578466 GCA_026780765.1 Petrocephalus schoutedeni
TGTGTGTGTGTGTATATATATATATATATATATATATATATATATATATATAATTTTTTTTTTTTTTATTATTATTTTCTTTTAATTAACCAGTACTGTAAAATGTCGGCAGTGCTATTTAAGGTCTTCAAGCAGGGCCCACTGTAGCTATAGGCAGAATAAGGCCCCTGAATTACCGGTATAGCTGAGGAAGTGTAATGATCATCAGTTTTCTTGGTAGGTGGGCTTTGCCTAGGACCACTGAAAGGGTAGAGCCGGGCCTGTCTTCAAACCATCATAGAATGTGAGCGGCCTTCCCTCCAATTAATTGTCAATATAAATGAATCATTATGGTTGCCATACTTCTGCCTTAGCAACTGCTGACAGTGGAATTCCTTTCATAAAAGACCAGGGAAGCGCCACAAAAGAGATTTTTGCTCAGGCATTGGAAATGGCCGCCACTTTTGTTCTCACTGTTACAATACTTCTGTCTGTAGTCTGCAGTAATTACTAGTGCTGCTCGAATACCCTTCAGCCAAGTCCACGTGAGACTCTGAGGTCCAGCACTGGTGGCTTTAGGAGCCATTTATCATGCTCTACAGAAACAATTAATTGAATGCCCTATGAAGAAGGCCCCGTATTTAAATTGCTTGTTGAGCAGAGCACCGAATAACAACCTTTGACAATTCAGCAGCTTTTACCCAAGTTTGATGGGGATTGTTATTTATAACAATTTATAATGGTTTCCCGTGCCTTGAAAGCTCTTGATGAAAAAAATACCGCCGACGTCTTATCTTTCTCTCACACGAGTTTGTTCGGCTCTTATTTTTGCGAAACGTCAGGTAAATCCAGCTCGTGTTTCTGAGGGCAACCTCAACAGATGTTAGGCCAGCATGAAATCCTGCCAGTTCGGTGAAAAAAAAAAAGTCCCAGTAAAGCGACTGCTGGGACACAGTACAGCACGACGGCATGGTGAAATATACGATGAAAAAAAGCAAAGAACAATTATTCCCATGTTCGAGGGCTTAAATTCCACTTCCCTAATTGAAACCCAGTCATTTCACTATAGAGTTGTTTCATTGTATCTTTACATCCACCTCTCATGTCCAGAGTAACTAAAAATGTGGGAGTTTCATGCAGTTTCCCCACAGTTTGAGGGAAAGTCCGTAGCACAGAGAGGGAGGGAGACAGAAGACAGTGTGTCTTGTGGCCCTAATCAGCTTAACCGCCCCTCCATATCCCTGGGAGAAGGTAGGCAGTCTAAAAAACAGCTCTTTCAATAAATGAATGATTTTGGACATGAAGCTGCCGTGGAGAGAAATTGACAGCGGGAAGTTTTGCGGCAGATCTGCGTGTTTATCGCGTGACAAAAAGGCTGAATATCGCAATGTTTGTGACCCAGAGAAGCCACAGCGCCTTGGAGTACATGAGGTTTGGCTGGTGGAGGCGGAGCTAATTCACTCCATGGCTGTCAGTCAGGATTTACATTTTTATTTAATTGCTTTTGAAACACTTTATCATACCTTGAAATGTTCCTTTTTATCCCTTTAAATCATGGGTATTAACTGGAGCAACTCGAGTGAGGCACCTTCATGGTGAGGAGTGGAAAAAGCCCTCTCAGGATTTGGATTTGAGGTACTGAAATGCACCCCGCTGCAGGGCCACATGTTGATTAGCGATGGCAGCCGTTACATCCATGCAAGCATCTGTCCATCTTCCTTAACCACTAGTCCTAGATCACAGTGAGCCTGGAGAATAGGCTGTAAGGTGGGTGACACCTTGTGCAGAATATCGGACCATCACAGGGCACATAATCACCAAATAAATGCATAGCAGTTCACTCAGGTCATGCAAACACAGGAAGAACATGGAAAGTGTGCACTCACAGAGCGAGAGGTGGGACTTGATTCCCAGCCATTGAGGTGTCAGACCACATGGCTACCTACTTGCACCACTGTGCTGCTTGGTAGGTGCAGTATAATGCTTATGACATAATAGCTATTATTATATAATTTTCTAAAAAGCATTATTATGAAACGTGTTTCCCTTAAGCTAATTTAATCAATGAATACATATATCAGCTGTATACTTCAGTTATTATAAGAGCCAGGGGGCATAATATTTGTAGTAACACTTCATAAATATAAACTTTTTCCACATCAAATTATGTATGCCTTAATGCTTCTGTACTCCTGCAATTTTTCCTGATTTATGTATAATTCCTTTATTTTTCACATGCCTCCAAATTTTCTACAGTCCTGACGGACTCTGTAAATGATAACTCGAGGAATATGGTTGGTTTTTCCAACTATAAATCTTGGATGACCTTAAATCCCATTTTTGAAAATGCCCCTAAATATTCATATGACATTCACCGGGCCATATAATCTTAAGTCTCCATTGTTGACAGTCTATTCTTCGAGGGCTGACATTATAAAAGCAATATTGTGTGATCTTCCCAGAGCACATGACATCCTTGAAGGCCATAGGATTTAAATGGGCAGGGTATCCTTTGCACACCTGAGGTCTGAGATATTACCCCTCACCCTAGCAGTCCTCATAAGACAAGAACGGGCAAACTCTGAGATGTGACAGGGAGGTACTGAGAGAGTAAGGGCCAGAGAGGACATTCTACATCTGGAGCATCTGGATCATATCTCCCCATCGGCCCTTAAGACTAAGTAAGAACTCATCCCCTGCAGCTGTTTCATTAATTAGCTTTTCCCTGATGTCGATTACATTTCGTCTTTGAAAAGACACTGCTTCATGAATATTAAATGGACGCCACCATACATCCGTACAAGAAAGTGTGAATGTTAACCTTTCTGCACACTGGGATCAAGTTTCAAGTTTTTATTTGTCACCTACACAATCAGACACTGTGCTGCTGTGTAGTGAAATACTTATCCACATGATTGCTGGATTGTGTTTGAAAAAACAGGCAATACAGTAGCCCACTCATATCCAAGGATGGCCGATCTACCGTGGGTAGCCGAAACCGCAGATAATAGCGAACCATCTGTGGACCCCATATATAATGTACTTACATAATTAATAAATTACACACAGTAAGACGTTACCAACATTAAATACTGTAATAATAAAGTACATTGTACATTTTTATACAGTACTGTGCAGTACTATACTCTGTCTCAAATGATTCTGATGTTTTAGCTTAATACTCAAGAGACAATAGAGCAATGAAAAAATGTCATGCATCAAGGGATGATGAACCAATGAAAATCATGCATATTATTCCCCTCAAAGGAAAGAACAATGAAAAAACATACCTCGTACATCCTTTATGTACTCACCTGCGTACAGCCTGCACTCACACAATTACTGAAACCATGGATAAGTAAGACCGCAATTACTGGAACTGTGGATAACTGAGACCGTAATTACCAAAACCGTGGATAACCAAGACTACGATTACTGAAACCTTGGATAACTGAGACCACGATTACCAAAACCATGGATAACAGAGACTACAATTACTGAAACCTTGGATAACTGAGACCTCGATTACCAAAATCTTGGATAACTGAGACCTCGATTGCCAAATCCGTGGATAACCGAGACTACGATTACTGAAACCTTGGATAACTGAGACCGCGATCACCGAAATCTTGGATAACTGAGACGGCGATTGCCGAAACCGTGGATAACTGAGACCTCGGGGGTCCCACCTTACAAATAAAAAAAAAAGCAAAGCAGTGGAAAAAGAACAAATAAGAATAAAATGAGAAAAATACACAATGAAAATTAACACAAAAGATACAATGACTGTGAAAAAGGAATAGCGGTATATCAACAATGTGCAGAGATAGCACCTAAAATGACTTGTTAGCTATGGGAATCTTGGTTCAGAATGCAAATGGCCTGAGCACAGAAGCCTCTCCTAGTCTCTCAGTGTTGGCTTTCATGCTACAGTAGCATCTCACCGTCTGTAGCAGCGAGAAGAAGCCGTTTTTGGCCGTCATTGGGATCAGTTGGACTTTTTTAAAGGCTGTACTTTCTGAGATACTTTCAGTCACAGGATGCCAAATAGTCTCTAATTTAATATTCATGTTTTGCCTACTATCAGAATTAAATGATTTATTGTCTGTGGGCCTGTTAACTAATGAAAATGAAATTAAAGGCAGGCTTTTCAGTTTTCTCCTGATACCCACACAATGATGCAGCCACATGGAGACGGACAGCAGACGCCCGAAACTTTGAAATCCGGCGGCTCGAATTATACAAATCCGGTGTGTCCATATTTACCGAGAAACAAGGGTTTAATTTGGATCCTCGATTATGCAAATGGGCCTGATGTCACTTGGAAAGTGGTTAGTCGTTAGCGGTCGCCGCCCCGAAGCCCGGAAAGCAAACTCTGGACCGCAGACGTGCACGCTGAGAGCAGGTGGCAGTTTATCCAGGTGATGTAGGAGCTGACGTCTCATGTGGGAACGTCCCGCATTTTCTGCCCCGCGACGGAAGCTGCCAGTCCCAGAACAGACGCACGGGCAGCTAACCGCGCCCTCCACAGCGCGCCGCGGTTTTGTGTGTGCTGCCACCTTAAGGGCAGACATCATATGGCGGCCTTACCAGGTAGTCCTGAGGGAGGGGCTCATTGAGGAGAAATGGATGGCATTTCGGCATGATTTAGGCTCCCGGCCCGTTTGTTCCCCTCATTTTAATAGGGAGCCTATTGAATAAATCAATCCAATTTATTTATGGAACTCAGCAAAATAAGTCTGAATAAATTGTGTTTTACAACCCAGGACGGACGCGGCTTCCTCTGGGCCAGTGAGTAAACTGAAATGAAGCAGGAGGGCTATAAACCCAGGGAAGGGGCCCATAAGGCTGTCAGGGAATATGCCGGATTTCTGCTGAGTGACGCCATTCAGTGGGCCCTGAGATACGGGTCTTTATGCAGAGATGGCTCTCGTCTGAGCACAGTGTTTAAGAGTAGAATAAAAGCAGTAAAACACCTTAATGCATTAAGATAATGCAGTGTGGGCTATGCTTTATGACAGCAGCCCACCCCTGGGACATGCCACAAGAGAGATTGCTTAGAGAACTCTAACAAGTCACGTGGCTGGCAGAGATCATGTGTAAAATGCAGCTTGATGTTTGTGTTGTTTTCACACCCCTCCAGTGCAAGAAAGTGGACTCTCTCTCTCTATCTCTCTCTCTCTCTCTGTCTCCCCCGCACCCCCCCAACCTCCAGACTGTCAAATGAAATGATGAGATATTAGACAGGAGATGCACTTCAAATGAATACACTGTACTTTTCACCTCCTGCAGGAGCACCATGAATACTGCAGTTGGCCTTTAAAGGTACCTCCTTCAGCAGCCGGCCCTGTGAGCAGAAGGCGCCGATAAGGGTTAGATGTGGGGAGCTGGGGCACCAATTATCCAACCCCCCCCCCCCACACACACACACACTCAGACTTGATCTGGAAGCCTTATGACCTGATCAGAGAGGTGCCAACCTGGCTTGTAGAGGCCGAGGCCCTGCAATAATCCACCCCAGCAGCCACCTTCCACCTTGGCATTCATTCCCTTGAATAATTCACCTCCCCATGGGCTGGTGCTTCTGAGTGACCTTGTGCGTGACCAGCATGCACCCTGTGAAGCATATGCTGTGTGGTTGCTTGGTCCTAGCCCAGCCTTTTGCTTGCAGATTGACTATAGGGGCCAGCTTGTTATGCATCAAAGAGTCAAAGAGTCCCCTTCAGTGATTATCATGCACTTGTTATAAGCTATAGGAGCCCTGTCAGAGAATGTCTCCTACTCGTTATACCCACTGGGGTCCTATCAGGGAACATCTTGTACTTGTCATGCTCCATAAGGGCCCTATTAGGGAATGTCTCACTCTTGTCAGGCCCTATAAGGGCCCAATCGGGGATCGTCTCATACGCGACATATTCATAAATTGTCTAAAGAAATGGCTCGTGTGCAGCCCGTGATTCTCTGCACATTCTCCAGTCAGCACGGTGTGGAATTAGAGACATGCCCGCGACCCCTTTCCGATCCTCTCATAATCACTGGCTTTCACTGTCATCCTTCTGCGGCTGAGTGACTCGCTTCTCTTACGACGGTTACTTATGACCGCAGCACCCTAGCAGCGCCATCTATTGGCTCTGGGCCAGGAACTGTGCCGAATGAAAGCCCATTTGAAACAGAAGGGTCTGTGCCACCTGCACCCCTGACGGAGTTGATATTGAAGTCGCAGGTGATAACACAGCTGGATACACTCAGTGGCCACTGTATTATTGACACCTATGTACTAGCAGATAGGACCTTCTTTTGACTCCAGAGCCACTTCAAGGGTAGATGAGTTGTGCATTCTGAGATTCCTCTCAGCCCTCTATTATCTTCTCTAATATGAGCTGTTATTTTTGCACTTGTGGCATTCCTGTTATCTTTAACAGCATTGACGATTCTCCTGTAATATCTCTCATTAATATGACATTTTCAGCCGAAGAATGGGTGATTTTCGTACTATTGTACTATCCTCTCTTAACCCTAGACGCAGTAGTGCGTTAAAATCCCCGGGGGATGTTTCTGAGATGCGGGAACCATCAGTTCTGTCACCAGCAATCGCGCCACCATTCGCAATTGCTTAGATAATGCGTCTGAAGAATTCTAATGCTTAGCAGTGCAGCAACAGACCCTCTTTCCCCTGTCTTCATGCAATATATATTCAGTAACAGCCTAATAATTTGCTGTTCGGTGGAGCAGACTGTTTGCATTAACGCATAGATGTACTTAATAATTTTAGTCATTGTTTTTAATAGGTGATTAATTGTCATCGTTGACATAACAACAAAATGTGTCCTCTGCATTTAACCCATATGTGACATAGCAGTGTGCAGCAGTAACTTGCACAGGGTATCTCACTGGTCAGGGAATGAAAGTGAATCACAGCACAGATTTTGATCACAAGTGCATGTCCCTAACCATTAGACCACCTCTTAATCGAGTGGCTGTTGTCTGTATGTGTGTGAGTTCTTGAAGGTGGTACAAATTGGTCTGCAACAAGTCAAGTGAATTTTGCAACAATTCAAGCGTCCAGTGAACAATGGGTCAAAGCGTCTGTTCTTAGCTCACCAATTAGTAATTAGGATTACGATACTAATCTGAGTCAGGAAATGCCTGTTATAGGTGTTATTTATTAGCTGTCTGTCATTTTAGCCAGCTTGACCCAACAAAATGCTATAAAACACAGTACAACATTTTCTGCCATTGAATGAATATGGACAAACATATCTAGCTTAAGCAACAGATGGGTAATGAAAGTACCATATTGAACGATGGATTTAAGTCCAGACGGAGATTCCTATTGGACAGTCAAATGAGAGGCACATAAAATAACTTCTGGCAGGACTGATATAAACATGGTAGGAATATTGCTTGCTTTCTCTGTGGCCTCATAGGGGAATTAAGATTTCCAGGCAGCCTTGGATAAGGTGTGAGGCAAGCATCTTTGTGGTGTGGAATGCCTGGGAGACACCTCCTTACTCCCACTGTGGAAGACCTGCATAGTCAGAATGCAGAATTATTCATTGTCCTCTTGCCCCCGGTCTACTGGACTATTCCCACTGGCAAATATATAACATAAAGAAATTTTTAGCACAAAGTGGTGGGTCCGGCATGGCCCACTAGAAGATAACAAAGCAGTGCATGATATTAGCGGGAGTCTCTTGCTAAGTTTGTGCACTGTGGGAAGCTTTGAGATAAGAGATGACTGTCACAGATGTGCACAGTATCTCTGTGGAAAGTGAGCTGCTGAACTTTATCTGAGAAACAGTAGTTGTACCTCTAATGGGAAATATTCTGTTGCACCTGAGGGTACAAATTTAAAGTCATTTAATCTGAGCCTCAATGAATGCTGAAGCAGTTTGTGTTATCCAAGTGGTGTCATCAACAGAATGTTATTGAAATTGTCTTTGAGAGTGTCACATTCTGTTGCTCTATGGACAATTCTAAAATTGTAGTCAATTTGTGTCCCCCAATATACAGCAATTAGATTAACCCTCGTAGTACTAAGCCATTTTGGCTTAGTCGCCTGTGCCTGGTTTAAAGAGGTATTTGAAGAATATTTTACGGTTGCCGCTAATGTTGTTGAGTTTTTTTTTTTATTATTTATTTTTGTAGCGCACACAGGAAATGACTAGCGGTTCTAAATGATAATTAGGGTCATAGCCTCAATCTCCCGTAAGTGTAAAATGGCTCTTAATCATGCCGTGTGCGTGGTGATAATCTGCTCCTCCGTCTGTGGCCACAGCTGCAGCGAGCACCCAGAGAGCCGGGGTGGGCCAGTGACTGAAGTGACTTAACTTATCAGTTGGGGATTGAGCACTTTGTGTTAATTTGGAATGTGGCTGGAATGTTTTTTTTTTTTTCTTAGTGTTTATGGCCAAACATAATTCCGGAAGTGAAAGTATGGGCGTTTAGGTGCTTTTCAGAGCGAGGGGGCCAAGGTGTGAAGCCCTGGAAGCCCCCCTCCCCATCTTATAGACTCTTGCACCTATACCCAGTTCGATTTATTTTTATATAGCACCTTTCACAACAAAGTCACCCCAAGGTGCTTTACATGGGGTTGTTGCGATACGTCCCTACATCATTTATACAGAATAATTCAAAAATGGGGAAAAGGGAATAAGCACTCCTTTGCCAAATCCCGACTGATGACAAACAAATATCTTGCGATTGAAACAGCATTCTCCACAAGCAAGAAGCCTGCCACACTTTCACACTACCTGGCGGGTGTCCCGACGTGGCAGAGAAGCTCCCAGCCATAAAAACGTCAACAAGATTATGATCCTCTAAATGATTCCATAGGTGCTACCAACACGATCTGCAGGTGGTGTCTAATGAGACTCCTGTACTCTCTAAAGTGGTCTTTGTATTAATGGGATGCTCCATGAGTCACTAGCTAAAATATAAAAATCCTTGTACAGTCATAAAGACATTCATTAAAAGCTGGATCATTATCTAAAATGTTGTGTATTGCTCTTTGATGATTTTAAGGAATTTATAGGTGTTATGCCAATCCACCTGGCTTCTGAATCTGCAGGTTCGGCGATGGATACACAGTCGTTGTAAAAGTGAGTGGGGTGCCCCCAGCCTTGGTCCCCGTGGAGGAGTTTGTGAAGGACACCTTTCCAGGAAGTGTGTTGAAGGAGAAGCATCACAACACCCTACATTACCAGCTGCCACGAACAGAGGGCGCCCTGGCCACCATCTTCAGCCAGTTCACGCATCATCGGGAGCGCCTGGGAATCGAGGACTATTCTGTTTCCCAGACCACACTGGACCAGGTACATTTTCCAACCAGCATTTTCCAAATTGAGCACGCTAACATTACTCTGGACACTACACTGACATGCTAACATCCCTTATGAACCTCACACACACTGTCATGCTAACACCCTCTGTGACCCACACACGCTGACATGCTAACACTCTTTGTGACCCTCACACACTGACATCCCACACATGCTGTCATGCTAACACCCTTTGTGACCCTCACACAATACAAACACTCTAACACCCAAATCATTTCGAACAAAAATCCTGTGTTACGTATTTTTGCTGGTGGGTTCTCCAAGTGCATCACTCAGAGAGCAAGAGACCAGTCAATGTAGCTTTGGAAAGGTGAGGGAGGTCACCAGCTTAGTCTCTGCAGACAGTAATGCACCCATGCCAGGTACTTTTTTAAATCAATGTGTTACAAGGAAGGTCAGGTCCCATGACAGGAAAACACTCTATTTCACACCAAACAGGTTCATCTAAAAAGAGCAACTACAGGCAGGCTTTTCTATTACTGGTGTAGTGGTGCTTAGTCATAGCTCATAAAGGTGGCTGTAATATATTAAAATATTACTTCCTCTATACTCGAGGGATCTAGGTAAGGGATTTCTCATTAGCGGTAAATGAGATCCTGAACAGATCGAGCAACAGAAATATCAATAGCAATGTTCAGTAAAGAAGGAACATTTCCTTTCAGATGGTTAATTAGTGAGATGTTTACCCAGATGCCTAGTTTGTTCACCCAAAAATCACGTACAGTTTCAAAATATAATACATGTATACCACTATTAACCTGATTAAGTAAAAATGATACGCATTCTTAAAAAACGGGGACAGAAAGGGGGAAGGTACGTCTATGCTGGAACTGGATCAATGAAATCAAAGGAACATAGCAGAGGAAGGTGGAGATGATAATGCAGCGGAAGCAATGAGCTCAGAAATCCTTAAGGATGGACTCGTGTTCCTGCTGGGTTTTGGTGCAGAGACTACAGTAGCAAACCAAGGAGCAGCACCACTGGCCGCTCTGCGCCAGTCTCCGGAAAGGGCTCTGCTTTAAATTCCGCGGTCGCTGCTGGATGAGGGAGGTGTAGGAGCTCAGTGCCGAAATAAAGCTATTGCTGATTACTTATAGTCAGGATATTCCTCGGCCGGATCTTCTCGCAGAGTTTCCATGGAACTTATGCAAGGACACAGACATTAAGCATGACAGAGGGGGAAGGAAAGACACCACTAACCTTCTTAATGCACAGCCGAGACAAAGAGGAAATGAGAAGGCCTGTGGGGGTTACTGATTACAATAAGCACCTGGCTTTGAAATATTGCAAACACAATTTTTATTTATTACATTTTTTTTCTGCTTGAATGAATCCCACCCTGTCTTGTCTCTGCTGTCGCCCAGCTAAACCATCTCAAATACGGTTCATCTGGTTAGAAGAGATGTTTGGTTTCTTTAAAGAGTAGAGGCACATTTGTTAAATGGGGGCAGGCTGAGGAGCAGAGGTCTCTAATTTATCCCATAGTAAGCAGGAAGGTGATTAATGGTCATCGTTGACGCAACACAACAACAGAATATGTCCTTTGCCCATATGTGATATAGTAGGGAGCTCATTCGGTACCCAGGGGCAGTACGCTGCTCTGCGTACTTCATTGGTAGCTTTGCTGGTTGGGGATTCAAACCAGAAACCTTTCAATCACAAGTGTGTGTGTCTAACCATTAAGCTACCTGTCCCCCATAAAGTATGACTGTATAATCCCTGCGGTTGCAAAGTGTGTCCTTTACACCATCCACATCCATTGGGAGCCTGGTGAGGGCCAGGATAGCCTCGCAAAAACTGTTTCATTGCCATTGTTGCGGTGAAAGCCATTAGTCCAAGGTGACAGAGTTATGGGCAGGATCTTGCTCAAATGTAATTCTCTGCTGGTCCATTAAAGGCGAGCTTGACTGCCTGACAACGTACAGAGACTGATATGTTAGATTCTCAAAGGTGACACCCTGGGATGGTCGGCACATTAATGTTAGCATTGTTTGTGATCAGTTACTCAGCCCCCACCGCCTTCACCTTCTAAGGGGACGGGGAACTTACAAGAGGAGAAAGACAGTAAAGTTTTACTTCAAGTGACTCCTGGTGACTCAGCTAGTATAGGGGGTGAGTGGAGGTGCAGGAAAATAATTGCTTTCATTCAGACAGCTAATTCAGTCCCCAGGCTGTATGCTGCAAAGGACAATGTGGCAGGTGACATTGCAGTTAAGAACATAGACCTCTAACCTGAAGTTTGCTGGTTCACGCCCCACAAGGCTTCTTAATCTGAATTTCTCCATTAAATTGTCCACCTGTTTAAAGCTGATCCTGCATTAAATTTAAATGTCATTTCAAGAAGTACATGTGAAATGGGTCTGTAGACCATGTTATATTTCTAATTGAAACATAACAGACAGAGTTCCATTGCTGTATTTTGAGGTACTGCATGTGTATCTATCATGATCAGAGTTTTATTTTCAGGACCAGTGGAAGGTGAATGATGTTCAGATGGTTGGCATTTTTCAGGAGCAGACATGTGGGGCCCACACAGATTTATTGTTCACTCACTCAGTGTCATGAGGCCCTTTTGTTCACATTACTTGTACCTCTCAGTCAATAGTCCCTCCGTTTTTCTCCAGAGGTCTTTATCAGAGATGAGCTCATGGTGAGATCAAAGTAACTTCCTGCCAGTTTTGCACCGAGATTTCGGGTCACTCTTAACCCAGGCGTTTCAGTTTGAGCTGTTCGGCATTCTGTTCCCGACTTATTAAACATGGTCGACAGTCTGAGTCAGAGACCTCGGCGTGTATCTGTGGTCCACTTCCCATTGATCCACTTTGACAGAATTCAGAGAATTGGCGCTCCGTCCCAAGGCTCAGTCACTGCATCCACGGGCCGGCGGCCTCTGTCGTTTCGGCCTACCTTTGTTACCTCTCTCGGCCGGAGCTGGGACAAGATGTCTGAAATGAATTGGACACTTCCACGGCAGGGTGGTCACTGACACACAGGAGCTTGATTGCACCTCTAATGATCTGATGTTTGAAAGTGCAGCTGTGCAGTAACCTACGAAAAAAGGGACGAGACATATAGACAAGTAAGAATAAGTAGCATTTGAATAAACAGGGATGCCTATAGCTTTAAATAAAACCATGCTGTTTTTGGGTGGTGTCGAATATTACGTACCAGTATAATAATGTAATATGTTGCAGTTTGTTTATTATTTTTCAGCTTGTGAATCTCTGCATGTTTTTAGCTTGACTTGCTAATTACAGGATGACATCAGATTTTTGTTTCAATGCAGGAAAGCAGTTACCTTAAGCTGTATGATATCGCTAACTAAAGGCAGAATGTAAGCCTTTTACACTATAAGATCCTGAAGTAATTGCAGGGCAATTTTTAATCTGGCTGGTATCAGTTATCCGGGTCTTTTATAACTATTTTTTCAATAGTTATTTAATCTGGGTGTCCCACAGCATGTAGTCCTGGGTCCCACTCTTTTTTTCCACATACCGCCGCTTCACTCTGATGATATTCAGGGAAGTTGGCTCAATTCTTTCACTTTTATAGCTCAATAAATTTAGAGAATCTCTCAGATGTGAATTTTACAGAATGGAAAATCAGCTCCTTTATACCTCAAGTAAGGCAAGAATTATAAGTATTTTATTACTGGTGCAATGCAACAGCACCCCAGTGCCAATTTATAATCTGTTACTGAAAATTAATGTGAAAATTCAGCAAAAAAAAGTGACAATATACTCTAAGTTATACTTTAAAAACTTTTAAACTAGATGTGTAATGTTTGAGAAGTGGTTGGAACAGTTGAACTTTCTGGAGGTTGGCTGTGTTCTGAAAACAGAAAATGATACAAAGTGATTTCTGTCACACCAAGCTTTTATCTTAAATACCTATAGGAATCCCCAGCTGGATTTTAATTAAAGAATAGTCCCACTGGCATTATTCAAAGGACCATACCCCATATTTTCAAAGACACAATAGATGTCTGGTATTTTCATTTATGTCTCAGTGCTGATGCTGAGCATGAGAGTAGCGTAGTTTCATTTAGGGGTGTGAAGTGTGTCTGCCTGGCATGCTGAGGCGTACAGCCAATGCGCAGGTCCTGCGGATCCTTCTCCTCTGTCGTATCATGAAAAATGGATCTGAAGGCACCAGGCTCTCTCTGTGAAGCTCTCATGTACCTAACGGTCCAGTCTCCATATCTGAGCCGGCTCTACACTTCTTTCAAATTAGCACCGCCAAGGCACCTCCTCATGTCACGGTGTGTGTAAATTACCCGAGCACTTCCTTTCTTCCAGTATTAAATAACATACCTGAATTGGAAGGAAAAAGAGAAGTCTTTATCTTTGGTATTCAGATAAAAGTATAAACTTTTCTTTTTCACTGCAGTTTCAAAGAGGGCAGTGATTGGCTGGCAGGGTATGGAAGGCTGCAGCATATTTTCTGTTGATTCTTCTTAACGCCAGCCTAAGAAAAGGGAATGGCTACTGTTCACTTTTCATCCATTTTTATTCTTTCCATTGTGGAGTCTTTTTTGGACCTCTGGACACTTGCATGGATTTATTATTATTCTGTTTACAATTCACTGGGCATATACCCAATGTACTTTAAAACAAACTTAATATAAATATGATACAGGGTGTCGTGTGATTGTAATACTTTTTTTTTTCTTTTTGCATGATTATTTTCTTTATTAATTGTTATTAAAATGTGCAGCAGCTGTGTCCGTGTTCTGGGAGAGCAGCGAGCATAGAGTGTCTCGGGGTGGCTCTGTCCCTCCCTTTCTGAGCGAACCTGTCACTGTGCGGACTTCGCAGGTCTTCGTCAACTTTGCCCAGCACCAGCACGAGGAGGAGGAGGAGCGGTTCGCCTACAGCAGCCCCGTGGAGGTGACGTCAGACGAAATGCCCATGAAAGGCATGGGATCCCCACTGCCGGCGGTGCAGGTGTGAATCCGGAGGGTGCTCCCCCTGCGTCCCCTCCGCACAGCACTCAAGGCTTTGACGTCATTTTTGCATATAAAAATGTTTTGTACTGTAATGTTGCTTAATCATCCATCCATCCGCCATAGGGGGGGCCTTGGAGCCAGTTCCAGACAGTGTAGGGCCTGGATGGGATGTTGCTCGATCCTAAAATAGTAAAATCTTACTGTTGCCACTAAGTCAGTGGCGTTGGTAGCAGACGCTGTTCCTCTGAATGACAGACATTGGCCAAAATAAATAAAGTGAAGCGTATGTACAGATTTGGACAGGGGCTGTGGGCACCTCTCCCCTCAGCACAGCCGCTTGCCCGTCGCGCTCAGTCAGCCCGGCCCGCTTTCTCAAGTACCGGCGTGGAAAGGCCTGCGGGGGCGCTGGCGAGACGCCTCCCCGACACTCCTGCCTGAGTGACGCACACCAAAAATACTGCGGCCTTTAATAAAGCCGTAAGGCGGATGCCCACGGAAGACACCGGCCGTCGTTATGGCGACGGCTGACTTCGCCGCCTTCTCCGGTGAGATTATAACCTCAGGCATCGTGTGCTATTAGAGAGAAATACAATCCATTCACTGCCAGCGTCATTAACTCAGGAAGCAAATAAAAGGCATTTTATTCTGCGCTGAAATGCTCTTAGGTAAATACCTTTAGGTGAAGGATTTATTAAAGAAATGGGGAAAGAGAAAAAAAAAACGTGCCTCTTGAACATTTAAGTGATTTTTAGGTTTTTAACATTTTTTAGAACATGTGCATTGAAGTTACCTTCGTTTGAATGCCTGAAATTGCTATTTTTACACGGAACCTATGCACAATTAAATAAAATTAATATATTTTTGTGTAGATTTATTGACTTTAATATAAACTGAGTATACACAAGCAGAAATATTGGAAAGTAAGAAATATTTTTTATGTTTACATTATGATGTCAGGGATTTTGCCTTCACTGTCTGTAAATTTGTTAGACTGTGTTAGTCTGTAAAGAACACCTTTTAGTCAGTGTGATGCTCCTTTGGTCTGTTCATATTAATGCACCTGGTTTCATTTCTCATTCTAATTCAGTCCACATGCTGTCCAATCTTTTAAAGGAAAAAAATGGTGAATTATATTTGTACTGACTATTGCTTCGCATCCCAGCAAGGTGATTAAACAATTGCACGCATCGTCCTTTGCATCTGAGTTTCATTTTGAGACCTTCTGCAGTGTTTGTTCTCCAGTGCTCCCAACTGTAACAGTACATCTTCTGTTTCCTTTACTTCTGAGATTTGTCTGCCGATGAGCTGACCTGCACAAAGCCACTGCTTTGGCATCTACAGTTAATACTCGTGCAGCCAGAATACTAGAATCACTAGAAAATACTGAAAATTCCGCATGCTGCATGCTGTGTGTTGGGTTTGCATAACACTAATCTGGTAAAATTAAAAATCATGACCAGAAAGCTTTGTAAACACAGCATAAAAGTTTAATTTTTCTCCATTTTTCCAAGGTTAAAAAAAAAATACAATTTGAAAAATCTATTTACCTAACATTTACAGAGAATCCAGGCTACTAAAAATGCATGAATTGGCTGAGCGTAATAGTACAATATAGTTAGTTTGTGGGGCTGGCTGGACCATTTTTAACAGTGACAAACAGTTCTTCATTATGTTACTATCATATAGCCGTTATTATTCATTGGAATGTTTTCACTGAAACCCAACCACCCTTCTATATGTACGTCTTTTAACCACTTATCCCGATCAGGGATTCAGGAATTCTCAAAAATTTATCATCAGAATATTCATAATATTTTGCATTTGTCCAGTGTTTCTCGACCCAGACCTCAGGGACACCCAGACAGTCCACATTTTTGCTGCCTCTCCTAACACACCCATACCAGGTACTCACTGACTGGCTGGGAGCTGGGAGGGAGCAAACTGTGGGCTGTCTGGGGGTCCCCGAGGACCACGTTGAGAAACACTGATCTAGTCTTTCAACAGTAAGAGTAGCAACAACAAGAAATTCAATTTGTCTGGTTCACTTAGCCGAAAATATCAGTTATGGGGCAGAGGCCGGGCTTTGGGACACATCTGTGAAAGCCCCTGTGCTTCTGAAACGCCCTGCTGAAATTGTCGGGATGAAGGCGTGTCAGTGTGACGCTCTCCGCCCCGAGCTCTGCGCCCAGAGCAGCCTACATGTCACCCCTGCGGTTCACCTTCCAGTCCCCAGCAGCTAGAGCAGGAAGGGGATCACAGCAGCCGGGCAGCACCTGCCACCACCGCTCTGCCTCTGCCGTCTCTGACGTCTCCTCCTCGCCTTAAGCAGCGTCTGGATCAATACCAGTGCAGCAAAGACTGCCACTGGGAAACGCGCTTCCTTTAGTTTTACGTGGACAGAGGCCACCTTCCAGAGAAATGGATATTCAGCCAATATGCCAGAGAACAGCCAACTTACCAGGCACTGTCTGAGTCATAATGGCCAAACTTATCCAGGCTCCGATCTAAAAAGGGGGGAGGAGCAGGAAGGTGATAAATTAGAGAAATATACCACTATATTATTATCATTATTATTATTATGATTATGATAATAATAATGAAGACCCTCACATTAGCCGACAGTGATGGAATTAAAGTGAACAGCGATGGTGCAACCAGCAGTAGATGGAAGCCCAGAGACCAGAGTGTGTGTCAGATGCCTACTAGATGACTGGTGTAATGTTTCTGCATATACAGTATTCAATATAGTGTCTGCAGGAAATACATGAACCATCAAGAGTGATTAATTACAGACGAACACGGGATCAGCACATAACTTTTAGCTACCAATTAATTAATGCATTACGTAAATGTGGGATTCTTCTATTGTATTAATTTGTAACAGAAATCCCAGCTTGTGTAGCCTCATGTAATCAAGCAGGTGATAGTGATAGTAATTAGGAGACAACCCAGCCCTCACTTCCTATTGAGACTAAATTCAAGGTGCTAGTCCAGTGTTTCCCAACCCAGTCCTCGGGGAACACCGGACAGTCCACGCTTCTGCTTCCTCTCAGCTCCCAGCGCGCCTTTACCAGGTATCCGGTGTTCCTGATTGGCTGAGAGCTGGGAGGGAGCAAAGACGCGGACTGTCCGGTGTTCCCCGAGGACTGGGTTGGGAAACACTGTGCCAGTCTATGCGAATCAGCAAGGAAAAACTGAGCAATCGAGCTGCCACAAGGTAGAATGATCAAGGAACTGAGTCGTTCATCACCATCCTCTGCTTCCTGCCCTTTTGCCTTGTAGCTCCTACCTGGCTGTGATCACACACGATCTCTTGTCTTAGACGCAATAAGAAGGCTGGTAAGGAAGGTTGAGAAGGCTGCGTGTAACAGCATCTACACCATCATCTGTAAATAAAGTCCTTCCTAACAAAGAGAACGTCCCTGGTCTGGTCCACTGTTTTAAGGGCGAAACAACAGAATCTAACACTGCGTACATCATCTGTGTCCCCTCAAGTGAAGTGTTACTGTGTTAAATGTGTTAAAAATGTGAAACATTTTTGAATCTTTGCAAAACTTGCTGTGGGGCTTTTGATGCAAATAGAAGGGCAAAGCCTCATACCTTTGGCACTGAATAGATGTTCCCCATATTTAGTAATGACAATGGTTTAACCATAATTAAATTACTAATATATAGCATAAAACATATTTTAAAACTTCACTGCTTCTATAGTATGGCATTGCCTGAGCATTAATCACGTTTTCTAAATGTCGAAGGCATCTGAAAACAAATAAGTGCTCATGATTTCGCGGAATAAAATTTGATGGAGAAAACATACATGAATATAATAATAAGTATTATGGTGCTTAAAATTTTGCGGCAGGTCAGGTTAAGCTTCAAGGAGCTAATTTCCTTTCGAAATGAGCTACCGTGATGCATCTGCATAAATTTCCTGAGGTTCCACACGTGGCAGAGTGGCGCCTGCGCTGACTCTGTCATAGGCTCTTTGCTTCATCGCTTCCCCCCGGCGCCGATACGAATCTCCCCAGAAAGCTGAGCCTCCCGGAAGTCCTCCAGGGATGGTCCTGCTAAGAAGCGGCTTGGAATCCCGCTGCCAAGCTCATGCCGCTGCACGCGGCCACGGTTACACACCTCGTAGGTGTACTGGGGACAGTGCACCACCGAGAAGAGCCAGGTGAAGGGGTTGTGGGTAGCCTTCGGGTACGGAGAGGAGTTTGCTGTGTGAGGGAGAGAAATCCTGGTGTTAGGGGTGAAGGAAGGAAGACGGGGAGGGACTGCATCCCGTGCGGGCCACGCGGCGGCTTGCAAGTCTAACAGAGTCACTCTCTGTAATCAGGCCATGATCAGAAACCAGCCGAAATGTTCCTCTGTTAAGTGGCAAAAGACTGATTATTTCCTACTTCCGTTCAAAGTAATGAATCACTAAAAGCACCACTGGCAGTAGTGTGTGGAGCAGTGGTGAGCCCAGACAAACCATTGACCAGGTAGGGATGATTTCCCGTTAGCCCCAAATGCAAAGATTAAAGCCAACAGATGAATGCAATAGATGAATGAGAAAGGACTTCTTTAGTTTTTTTTTTCTTCTCTGACAGCACAAAGAAGGCTCCTGACTGAGTCCTGTAACATAGCACGGCGTGCGGGTAAGTTTTAGGATTGGACTGACTTACCGGTGTGACTGTGCTGTGCCAAAGCCACGTTGATAAAGAAATGACCAGCTTCACAAAGCTGTCGAATAAGAAAATATATCTGCCATGAATACACTGCACGCTCACAACGGATGCCCTGAAAATACTGTGGAATTAATTTATATTTAGGAATATATATTTACCTGGTGTCTACATTAGGACTAAGTATTTTATTTTATGGATTTAAGAAATGATTGTTAATTGCAGTTAATTACAGCTGTATGGGGATTACAAAATGAAAGCCTATCCAGATGGCTGTAATGGAGGAAAATGGCAAAATGTGATTCCAGTGATATCATTAACCCAGGATTAGTGTATGGATGGCCCTCTTACCCAGCAACAGCGGCATGTAAGGCTGCCTGAATCAGGGGTGACTGGGAGGTCCTAGCAGCAAGCACTAAGGTGGCTTATCTTAGTAGGCACTTAGCGTGGCCTCATTAGGATTGTTTGTTATCTTTGGATTTGGGGGTGGGGGGGGGGGGGGGTCATAACTGGAAAGGACTGGG
>JAODKL010000017.1:10586358-10611116 GCA_026780765.1 Petrocephalus schoutedeni
GTTAAAATAAACGACATTACTAACTATTTTTTACAATAAGGGGTACAATAAGGGGTAATCTACCTAATAACTGTTTCCATCGTTACAACGCCGTTACAGTTACTGACAATAAAATGTGGCGCAATACTATAATTAAGCTCATTGAAGCTGTTTCTATCCAACTAGGTTCTCTTAGCCACGGTGGGGGGGAGACAACCGCATAAGGGATGCTGATTGGCTAAGGAAGAGTAAAATTTCATGGTCAGCTAACCAGAGGCAGAGGTGGGAGGGTCTTCACGCACAAACACACACGCACAGTCACACACACAAACGACCACACAGAAACGCAGCAATGGCGAGCCCAGAGAATTCAAATGTAGCATTTTTAAACTGGAAGTATAGACTTTACTTCCCTTACTCACTGAGATAAAAGGCAAGAATGTATATGTTAAATGTACATTATGCCTAGGAACAAAGTGTTTCTCCAGGTCGGTTGTAAGCAATTAAAATCTCAATATCTATAATAATATATTACATTTGATATGTGTGTCTCACATTGTCCCACAGCAACATTAAAATACTGTAGATTAGTGTTTTCTGGGTAACACTTTACTTGAGGGAAGGGGAGGCATCCAACTAAAAGTAACTAGTTACTTTTATAATGCCCTAACTCAGTTATTAACTGTTATTACTTTTTGGGAGAAGTAACTAGGAACTATAATTTCTTTTTTTAAAGTAACGGGCCCAACACTGCCTACCACTATATACTGGATTTGTGGTTATAAAGGCAAGCTGCAAAATATGTGGTCTTAGTTTAATTTTAATTCAATATATTTAATAGAGGTCTATGTTCTCAATTTTTTGATAGTTTAATGTATGGCTTGTATAATCAATCATTGATCACTTCTCAATATTTCACTAGACTTGCATTAAAAAGATTTTTGTATATGCATCAACATATTGTGGACTGTCTGTTCTCCTTGGCTTTAATGGTATACCATTTCGGCAAAATATATAAAATGGCATGCAGCGAAATTAATTAGCATCATGGGTTTTTAATGTGGATGGATTTAATGCTTCCTGTGTAGCTTTAAAATGCAAATGTAACCCTTCTGACATTTCATCAGGCTCAGCGGAAAAGCAGAATTTGATCACAGTGAGATTGGGAGGTGTTATCAATGAAGAACTTTAGGTTCTGAAGTGACCAACCCATCAGGATTTATAAAGAAGACCCCCCAGGATGTATGCCCGTCTTTATTCATGCCTCTTGGACAGTAGCCTCCCTCAGAGCCATTCCCACACGTGGTGAGAGACCTGGAGGCTGGCGTGTGGAGGGGCAGGGGGGAGACAGAGCCTTTTAGTGATTAATGACTGCTCACTTAGGTTGAAAAGCTCTTTCTTCACTCTGACACGGCAGACATGATGGCTGTTGACACGTAGAACGAAAACCCAACGGACCGTTCGAGTTAGAATCGCAGGCTTTCGGCACAAGAGCGAGACATTTCGAGGAATACTGCACACCTCTAAAAACCGAGGGCCCCCAAGTAAAAACTGGGAACTCACACGCTCAGGTGGCTTTAAGAGAAACACTGGAACAGAAGTTCCATCAGTTCAACATCGATGTCTGGAAACTGTATCAACAGTATTCGCCCAGCATTCAATGCTTACCTTCAGGCTTACCAATGGCATGTTTCTCAGGCTCTGTAGAAGTTTGATTTTCCCTCATGGGATTAATGGTTGTATACAAATTAAGAGACCAGAGCACAATTTAAAAAAAAAATCAGCATTTTTAAATCCTGGTTTAATCCTGAGTCTGCTGGCAGAAGGCTACACTGAGCAGCAGGCTGCTTCCAGGTTGAACGTTTCTAAGACTGCAGTACACAAGAACAAGGTGAAGCAGGAGAAACTGGGAACGACCAGAAACCAGCCAGGTAGAGGGGTGAAGCGGCTTTCTAATGGCAGATATGACTGTCAACTTATCCAGCAGTGCCTCATGAATCAGAGGATGACCTCAAGTGACCTTCATAAGGAATGAGAAACATTAAGTGGTGTGACATGCACAGCTAGGACAGTTAGCATCAGGCTCCTAGAAGCAGGACTGAAATCCCATAAAGCAGGGAAGAAGCCCTTCATTAAAGAGAAACAGAGAAGAACCAGGCTGCAGTTTGCAAAACAAATGTATATTTTACACAGATGCATATCCATAAATTGAGAAATGAGTGAAACAAAAAATTGTGCTGTGGTCTCTTAATTTTTTCCGGAGCTGTATTTTGTGTGGGACGTATTTGAGCCACCTCTATGTTAAGTTGCTCTGAATTCCTACAATCAATGGTCTGCCTGCGGGCTGAACAGAGACGGCTAGTCGCCTCAGAGATTGTGCACGGGCGGCGCCGCTTAATGGACTGTGCTCTCATACCTTCAGGAGGTTCCGCAGAGGGGTGTAGCCGTCAGACAGTCGATGGACAAACAGGATCTCCAGGAGATGCTTGACGTAGTGGAGCGAGTGACAGAAACAGGCCAAGCTGTCCGGCACAAAACGTGGGAGGGGTTAAGTTTGGAGAAAATAAATAAATATGCATCCGAAAGGAGGCTGCGGTTTATAGAGTCCTCCGAAGCCCAGACACAGCATGCTTGGAGAAGCCAGAGGCGTAGCCCACGATTGACTGGGCACAGCGTGCTCTTTATCGGATCAATGGAGTCAGCGAAATAAGCCTCAGAGACGCACGCCGCAGACGGCGGATTGCTGAGAACGTCCAGGACCTCAGCCCCAAGCACAGACGTCAGACCTGATTCTCTGAGACGTTTGCAGGAGCTTTTTCCATTTCGGCTCATTCGCCCGTCTTAAATGTCCCGCTATGCACTTAATTATCTGGATTATTTTCCCAGAGTATAGCCATAAAACAAGGCAAACAACAATATTTTATGCGTATCATTGTTAGAAAATATATATATATATATATAAAGGACTAATTAAGTGCCTAAAAATACATGGTGGTGACATGCCTGAGACAGGTTTATTAACCTGTTATTTTTTAAATCGAGCACAATGAGGTATAAGCCAGTAATCTGCCTGCCAGCACTTACTGTATCACCAGAGGCCGTCGCTTCCTGATGCTGCCGTCATACAGATTCGAAATGCGGGAATAAAACATCAGGTAAATGAAGAGAGGTCCGAAATACTGTATGAGAAACACCTGTGGACACAAAGGGGGCAGTGAGGTAGACCTGTGTGCCCTTATGTAATAAACAGATGGAAATATCTATGACTGATGCAGCAGATGTGCTCTATGTAATAAAAAAGAGGAAATATCTATGACTGATGCAGCGGATGTGCTCTATGTATTAAACAAGAGGAAATATCTATGATCGCAGCATTTATGCTTTGGGTATTAGGCAACAGAAAATACCTATGACCAATGCAGCATGTGTGCTCTATGTAATAAACAAGAGACAATATGTATAAGCAACACAGCACATGTGCTCTGCATATTAAACAAGAGGAAATATCTGTGAACAATACAGCATCAGTGCTGTGTGCATTAAAGAAGAGGAAACATCTTTGACCGAGGCAGCTTGTGTACTCTACAGATTAAACAAGAGAAAATATCTATGACCAGAGCAGCATGTGTGCTCTATGCATTAAAGAAGAGGAAATATCTAAGACCAAATGTAAGACATATCCAAAAACAACAACATTGGTATCCATGTTCTGGATACCCCAGCTTAAATCTATACATACTGTAGGCAATTGTGATGGTATCAAGTAATATATTTATTTGACTATTTGCATATGAATATCCGGTACATAATTAGGTAGCAACCTAACATCCACCTAGAGTCCGAAATGTATCAACCGATGTCTGCTCTTATCAACCTTATCCACCTTCCAGTTACATATCGTGCTGGATTAAAAACACCTGTTTAGCTGGGTGTGTAGGTAACATGTTCATGAGTGTGCATGCGGTGTTCATATGTGACGGTTTAGTGCCGTGTTGGTGTGTATGTGGGGGTGGGCCTGAGGTGCGCTGAGGTGCGCTCGGGCCTCACCGTGGTCCAGCACACCTGCCGACCCAGATCTGTGGAGTAGAGTGTCACCAGGGAAGAAGAGGTCAGCGTCCGCATCACGCAGCTGTCCCGTAGGAATGGCCCGCCTGTGAGACACAGGCAGTATGGGAATTCCTCAGGCATGCGGGGGGGGGGGGGTCTTAGTACCTTTCACCTGATTGAAAATGCCCCCCCCCTCTGGTGTTCCAAGTGCCCTCGGCAACTCTGCGCACACGCAACATGTATGTTGGATCGATAACCGACTATAACACAAAATCTCCTGAGAGCGACCCCCCCCCCCCATCCTGAAAATTTATCAAGGGGTAGCCCCCTCTGTCAGATGTCTAAATGTACTGGTTGGCTGTGCAACTTCATTCTGTGCACGACACTGGAAAACCTGTCAAACCATGTCTCCTCCTGGTCATGTGGCCCGAAGAAACAGCCCCCCCCCCCATATAAGGGAAGGTGTTCCCATGGGAACAAGGTGTGGGGGGGGGGGGGGGGCATTGGGGTTTGTACGATCAGGGCCACAGTAGGAGCATACCACGGCGGATTCAGGGGGTCCCGAAAAATGGTTAAATTATCTTACATAATGGAGGCATGCAGTAACGTTTTGTCAGGGGCTCAGAATTTTTAGCCATGCCCCTGTTCAAGGTGTACTGAGCAGAGCAGAACAATGACAGTTAGTGTAACATTCTAGGGGAAAAGAGATCAGTGTTGCGTATTTAATGTGTAACCGGAATCAGAGCACGCTGGACACCACGGGAAAGTGAAAGTTCACCGGTACTCACCATCTCATAAATATATCACATAATATTACTACTGCTTACATTGATTTTTCTTTCCCTCTGTTCTGAAGTGTCAAACCTCTAAGTAAACAGGTGGATTCCGAGCTTTGCATTCCCCTTCAGGACTACTGTTTGTTCCAGTCCCAAACCACTTTTGTTTCTCCTGCATTTCTCATTCCTCAAGCATCGACGTTATTCAGACTTTAAAACGTTAACTTTACATTAGTAGAAAGACATTGGCGTTTTTTTTTTTTTTATGATATTTTCCTTTTTATTGATGTCACAGTCAGGAGCAGCAGAACGTATTTGTTCTTGTTTAAAAAGTCGCAACAAAAGTGGCCGGGGAGGTTGCAGGTGAGACGGCTTCGTGCTGATGTCAGAGAAGCTTCACGGTACATTATCCACGTCCATGCTGCAGAACCGGACCCCACATGGCCCAGTGAGAAACAAGCCATCTTTCTTTATGCCAAGCACATTTAGAGGTTTTATTTAATGGTTTAATTTAGAGGCTTTCCACCATTTATTTAATAATTGTATTATTCAGTGCCTTATATAGGACAGCCGGTGTCAGGACAGAACTGTGACCGGGAGGTTGACAGTTCAGGTCCCAGGAGGGGCTCCGCTGGCATGCTGTCAGGTGAAGCCACTTAATCTTAATTGCTCCAGTAAAATATCTGGGTTAAAACAGTAAACAGGAAAATTGCCTGGAGATAAAAGCAGGTGTGGCGCTGAGCACATAACGATCGGCTATCACCCGGATTCTGGGAGGTCTTACATAATGAGGGGTGCTCAGACCCGCCTCTGGGAGGGCTTTGCTGATTGGCTGACGGGAGTGAGGCCACCGCACTCCATGTGGATGCACCAGTGCGCCCATGGCCCGCATTAAACGCATTTAGCATTCCGGGTCCCCAGATTCCAATGTGTGAAAAGATCCCTGACATCGTCTGTCTTATTTTCAGTTAATACATTGCGGGGAAAAAAAGGCGGAGTCTGCAAAAAGTGGAATCATTATTTTGGGGCGGGGTCATGGAGGTGGGGGATAGCACACAGGCGTCATTTTCTATTAGGGAAATCTGAGTAAATGTCAGCCGTGTCAGTCAGAAGGCATTAGCGGCAGGCCTTCCAGCCACGGCGTCCTCGGAGTGCCAACGCTGCCCGCCAGAGTGATGCGGCTTCCCGGTTTGCCAGCATGTCGCTTAATTAGCGGGAGATTCATCGGAAGTGCAAAGTGACACCATATTCATATCCGTTATAACGCCGCATGCGTGTGGCCCCGCGAGCTCACGTGTATAAATAGTGCTGTTTTCTGAAAGAACAAGACTGATCAGATCGAGTTATAAGTAGCTGGATGGCGGGGCTGAGATGGCCATCTGGCACACCAGGCGTATTCCCAGTGGGCCGACGGGAACGTGGGCCAGCCAAACTCACTGTGGGGGTCCTTCCCCAGCTGGTAAAATTTACTGCGGAGCCGTGAGGGACCCCAGTGCTCAGGGTTGATTTTTAATTCCAGTCCAGCTTAAAAACGTATTTATATATTATACGCGCCATGGAGGAATATAGGTTAATACTTTGGCGAGCTATGGAAACAGCTATGTGTACATGTGACCTCTTTGTGAACTAATAGCAGAGAACAAAACCCACCTTCCAGTAGGGGTACTTACTGGGCTCAACCCGTAGGCCAGTGCGCGACGGATACCAGCCAGGACCTGTAGGGGAAGCAGGAGATACCATTATATAGAGATTATATAGGAGATACCACACAGCAATACACCACTTCAAATGACCATCTCACTTACAGTCCAGCCTTGTTTTTCAGCAATCTGACACTCAAATATTCACTGGTGACCAAAGAGAACGACTAAATGTATCTGCAAAACATGCTAATATTTGCATACTACTGTATAAATCCCTTATTTAAGTTTTTGAAGATTCCGGCAGAATTTTCCGGAGGAATGTCTTCTATATGATTGTCTGGAGTTGATCTGAAGATACCTAGTGGTAGTAATAATAATAATAATAATAATAATAAAAAATAATCAATTTGTTTTGCACATCACCATTTATACCATTGAGTACTAAATAACGACTGAGTCATGGGTATTCAACAGCTTTATCATAAGAAACCACGGTAATATACTTATATAACTAAATCATCTTCAACATTGTTATGTAATTTAACTAAATATTATGCAAGGGATGGTGTGTGGCTTTGAGGGAAAAGAATCTATGCCCCTGATCAGGGGGTTGTGGGTTCAAATCCCATGGCTGGTGAAGTGATGTCACCATTGGGCTCCGGTGATTGGACAAAAGCTTCTGCTAAGGAAACAAATGTAAACAAATCAAAAATCCCTCTAGCCACGCTGGCGAGGGCAAGTCCATGACTGCTTTGCCTGCCGTTTGTGTGGGTCCAAGGAAGTTGGTCCCATTGGCTGACAGCATAACGCCCCTAACAGGTGAAGGGGGTCATTCTGAGTGGCGACAGCCTCGCCTGGGGATCTCCAGTATGCTGGGAAACCCCATTCATAGGGATTTGGAAGGAAGTAGTTGCTAAGGAGTGAATAAACACGAGCAGGACGCTTGTTTCCAATCAGCACGCAGCTGCTGGGCTGCCCCTAAAGCTGCGGGGGTGTGGGGCCGGAGGTTCTGGACAAGAAGCGGGCCGCCATATCAGCGTTACGCATTTCTCTGGGGATCTACCTAAAGCCACTAATACAATAACGTGGACAACAATAATAACAATAAGACTGTAATCAATGTCCTCAGGGGCCCCTTTTAACACAGTAATGAGATATTGTCTGTAAAACAACCAATTACTATTTTCAACAATCGTACATTAATTTATGTTCATTACACTACAAAAGGCCTGGCTGCTTTGATGAATTCAGAGCGCGCATCCACAAATACGAAAATGATCATTCATTTACTCTTATCTGGAAATGTTAATTTCTTCCAGCTGTTCTTAATAACATTAAAAGTGCACTAATCCTCGACTGTGGTGGACTAATCACAAAGCCATTGGACGGGAGTCCACAAAAGATAAGGCCCCACAATATAAACATCAATACGGAGCTGGGCGAAAGCGTTTCGGAGGGCTTCTGGAAGATTAGCTCTGTCCAAACTGTTTATGTGTTTTGTGACAAAGGAGCTGCAGATCTCAGGGAACACTGACATGCCATCAATTGTGCAGCGGCTGCTGTTATTGCATTATTGAAAGCTGTGAATGCTGGGTTATTCCAGAAGGCCTTTCTTAAAAACCGTCCATAATGACTTGAGTCCCTGGTGATCGCCTGAATGGGACCTCACGACTGTAGCCTAGCATTTTGCACATTGAGCACTAATGAAAATATAAACACTGACTACGGATGGTTCATCGTTACGTGTCCGTTTGTCGAAACTCAACCCCTCCCTGTCTTCAACACCCCTGTTTTTAGTGTAATGGGACCATCAGGAGTCTTCGGGGCAGATGTCCACAGATTTAAAAAAAAAAAAAAAAAAACCCACTGTGGCACAGAACCCCTTTCGTTTGGTTATGTTTTGGACGTGTTTTTTTAATAAGGATTAATGCCCAGAAATATACTGTTCAGATTTAAAAAGGGAGTTTAAGAAAATGAATGAAACCAAACTCATTAGTCAAAAAGCATCTGAATGGTGCTTGGATGAGTACTTTAGGATCAATGAAATAATTTCCATATTTATGTTTTCAACAGCTCTACAGGAGCCAGGTGTGTTTACAGTGGGGGGAGCAGTCAGGGCTGTAAACTTTGCTCATCGGGGGGGGGAGTGTGCAGGGTAGTGGGGGTGCTTCTGTTATCTTTGATAGAGTTACTTCATTTCAAGGGTTCTAGCTGTAAAAATGTTCAAAAACTGGACCGTGAAAAATTACACATGTAATGAAATGATTAATGATATTTATAATGCAGTGGCCCGACACATTCATCTTGGATATTTCAGATGCTCTCCCAGTCTCTCCCCGGCCCGCCCCACATCTGAGCAGGGGGGTCGCTTTAAACCTCAGGCCACCGCTGCCCCCTCAGCCCACCCAGACTCTACGTCCGACCTCCCGGACGGTCTGCGGGAAAATTAACCCACGGACTCATGCAGGCTTTGCGTTTCTATGGAAACCTTGCACATATTTCGTCTCAGAGTTTGAAGCCTTGGTGGGGATTGAGAGGAGGTGCTAAAATGTGAAATCATTCGGTCGACTTTGCCGTGGCCGCCCACCCCCCCCCCCCCCCCCCCCGATCACAAACACACACTCTAGACAACGTCTCCCTGCTAACAGCCGCAGTTTATCTGTTGACTGGTTGAAGGAAAGTGTGATCTACAAGACATGTATCAGAAGCTGGGTGAAAAGAGCAGAGTGGCCTCACGATCATCACCTCTGAGGGCCGCCGAAGTTACAGGCCAACACCCGATGTACAGGCTGATGGATAAATGCCAGGCCCACTACACTAGGTGACAGACGTGAAGAGATCTCAGAAAAGCTTGGCACTATAAGGTCCATTCAGGCATTGTCAAAGTAGCTTTTCAGTCGAGCCTGCTTTTTATAGTTTGTGTTAGCCATTGTACTTTTTGTGAGATGGGGGTTGGGAATGGCCCCCAGCCGCATCCTGGGGTACAGTAAAGTGACCTTGCTGACGCTGATCCATTTCACCGGTCCCTCAGTCTCCAAAAATGTAAGTATACATTGTTTCCTTTTCAAGCCCTGAACACATTCAGGAATACAGTCTCGGGCGACATCACAATCGGTCCCAGCTTTCAGTTCCTTTGTCCCCAACTCCCACACCATGAGCGTGTTTCATCCGCCCGGATGGTGCCTTTATTTTTAGTGTTTATCTTTCCTGGGGTGTCAAGTCCATCCCCCTCCTGGTACCTCCAGTAAAGGAGAGCACCATTCCCAAATAAACTGTCACCCCCCTGCCTGATTCCGGTATCGTGTGGTCCCGTTACCCGGCCCAACCAGAGGGATTCTCGCACTTTTGTAATTGGATTCTCTGCGTTTCCGAAGGCGAAAAACGAACCGTCCGGAACAATTTCTGTGTACGATGTTGCACTGCCACCTGGTGGACATTGTAGTATAAACCGTTCGGCCGCTCGACTGAAATTTCGGTTTTTGGTCTCATGCTCTGCGACGCTGTCATTACGGAAAATAAACGTTCCTAAACTGTCATTCTGAATCCACAGGTACATTAACCCGACTTATTTGTGAACATGCAGAAAGAGGAGGCAATCTAAATTGGTGTAGCTCCTGACGGTCTTAAATTTCATCATAAATTGACATGCATCTCATTGGGGCAGCGACAGCATCACTTTCTGGTGACGCAATGTCGGCTTGAACTGCTAATGAAAATAATAATGAATGGAGTGAGGAGTCCTAAACCAGGGTAAGTGGGATTATCCCACACTGTCAATCACCCAGTGGAAGAACCTACTGGTTCTTACTGGTTTATTTGTTGTCCTCGGATTGAAAGAGGTCTGAATGACAATATACAATAATCCTACGCCCCTTAAATATATGTGTGTGTGTGTATATAAATATATATGTGTGTGAGTGTGTGTGAGAGAGAGAGAGAGAGAGAGTATTAGTATGTGTGCTGTATGATTGTGAACACTCACATGCTTTGTGGAACCTGTTTTTCAGATCCAGGACAGTCGATGAAGGATGTACCTGCAAACAGGACAAAGCACAATTAGGTGGCAATCTCCATTAACTGACATGCGGCTGGCCCGGATTGATGTGTGACTTCCCAGCCTGTTCCGATTCGAGCCTCGCTAACACGTCCGCTGGTCCAATCTGGCACCCCAGGCCGCAAAGAAAAAAAAAAAGTGTCTCTTCCTGCTACATTCTGCTGTCAGAGGGCAGAGTCATCCTTCATTGGATTTGCAAAACCCCTGCTGAGTACACAAGAACCTTCAAGAAACAGTCCCTTTGATATTCAGATTATAAAAAGCTAATTTTATTTTCCCATAAGAGCAATGGGGCATCATTTGAATCTGAACCATTGGGAGATGAAACAGTGGTACAATCTGAGTTGCAGGAAAACTGTTCAGATTTTGAGACAGCAAGGTGGATTTAAATGTCACCCCTGCCCTCTTGCACCTGGGGGGGGGTGGGGGGGGGGGGCACGGAAGACCTTGTGTGATTTCCTGCCTCCAGACAGATGGCACTGCTATTGCCAAGTGGGCGTGGCAACAAAGCACAGCGAGAGCACAAGCGGTTCAGCTCCACTACATCAGCTTGGCAGCAGGGGGCGCCAGTGCAACCTGTCCCATTGGCCCAGAGGCCCAGCCCAGCCAGACCTTCCCGAGCAGGTCTGCCGGGGACTCCACCCGTCCATCTCCTGCGCCCTCTCCTGCTGTTTAGCCTTCCAGACGGCGCTCAGATGTTTATCCATCGCAGCTTGCGGGGCAGCTCTTCGGGTCACGGATCCGGTTCTTTTGGCTAGCAGGTGCAGATGCTGATCACACTGCCACCCCCACCCCCCAAAACACACACACAGAGAAGGCAATCAATAACGTGACCCCTACCCACAAGGCTTGGCGTTGGCACTTGTCAGCCAGGTCCGGGGCCCCGAGACGGGCGTGCCGAGACCCTGCCGCCACTGCAAGGCGCTAAATGACGCCAGCATCTGCGCTACATATTGCGCCTTCCCCAAGCCATTTTCCGCTCTGTTCTTTTTTTTTTTTCGGGAAAAAAAAACGCGAAGAACAGGACTTAGCAGCAGACGTGCATGCGGGGTGACAGCAGCGTGTCGACAGCACTTTATTTATTTATTTGCATGAAAATTGAAAATAATTTGCAAAAGCGTTAATATCGGCTGCGGCTGAAAGGCGCCGCGCGTATCGACCATCTGGCCGCGCCTGCTCCCGCACGGTCTTCCACACGGGGAATTAAACGCTGCTGAGAGGCCACTGAGCTGTCGCTGAAACACACCCCCCCGACACCCTCAAAGCTGGTGTCAAACCTCTAACGCTTCCCTGCTAGTCGACGCCCCCTACTGACGGCCTGGGGGGGGGGTTAATGCCACATAGTCCAATTATGAACTGGTGCTATCTATAGGATGTTATACTAGCTCACTCAAGAACATGGGAGGATGTTACCTTCATAAAGACTCTTTCCCATTACCCAGGAAAGATTACTAGGCCTCCTTTTTGTTGTCCATATTAATCAGGGAGTTATCCTTGTCAAACACATTTCCTAGCTATTATATTGTAAACAAGTTACTGTTTACCCGGAACAAAGGGTCGTACTGTTTTTGGTTCAGCGACCTGAGCTTAGTGTCCTTCCACTCCGTAGCCAGACGTCCTAAATCACGCCGATGGAAGGGTTATAAAAATGCCCATCAGCACAAAGCAATAACCCCCTGAGCAGATAATTCATCAGTGGCCGAGGGGCCGCCGCGCGCTCAGCCGCGCCTTCCCGTCATTAAAAGCCAGAGGAGAAGCACGGAAAGAAGAAAAACAGGCCTATCGCGGCCACCCGTCGCCACAGCCGCGCGCTTCCTAATAAGGCGCGATCGTCGTACAGGCAGCCTCCTCACGAGTTACCGGGGGCGACGGCCTGTGGGCGGGGGCGGCGGGTCGATCTGTACATTAAGTATCTTAATTGGGAAAGAAAGCAGCGGTTCGCAGGCTCGTTAGGCAGGGATGGGGTGAACAGGAGAGTTGGGCTTGCAGCTGTGTTACCATGGTGCATGGAAGATGATGGTATTAGAGGGAAATTAATAAATATAAAGCTAGGCTGGCTGACTTTTCATCTAACTGAAGTTGCCTTTCGGGACAGTGATTCCCAATCCACATTTCTTGCTCCTTCCCAGCTCCCTGCCAGACAGTCCACATTTTTGTTCCCTCCCAGCTCCCTACCAGACAGTCCATATTTTTGCTCCCTCCCAGACAGTCCACGTTTTTGCTCCCTCCCAGCTCCCTGTCAGACAGTCCATGTTTTTGCTCCCTCCCAGCTCCCAACCAGATAGTCCATGTTTTTGCTCCCTTCCAGCTCCCTACCAGATAGTCCATGTTTTTGCTCCCTCCCAGCTCCCTACCAGACAGTCCATGTTTTTGCTCCCTCCCAGCTCCCTACCACAGTCCATGTTTTTGCTCCCTCCCAGCTCCCTACCAAACAGTCCGCATTTTTGCTCCCTCCCAGTCCGCTAGCTTGCTGAGACCCAGAAATTCAATTTTGTCCTCAGAAGAGGCCATTATGATTTTCTTCCATATCTCTAATACTATACATGCCACTTCATTAAGTCCTGTTCTTCCTTAAAGAGTCTCGGGAGGCTCAGTCTCAGGGTCTCATTAGGTTAGGACACATACAGTACTATCCTGGCTGTCACTGTTTGGCTATCTGACTTATATAAGGCTGGTCTCATGAGGAAGTTACATCACAGAACCTTAACTTTTGGCTTTGTCAAGTACCGGACTTACAAAGACAGTGTTAATTTCATAAGGAACGTTACAGGTAGGGTGGAACAATGGCACAGATCCATAACTCAAGGAAGGCCCCATAACTCCTGCCCCCAACATGCGTGTGGAGTCTGCATGTTCTCCCTGTGTTGCGTTGGTGTCCTCCAGGTGCTCCAGATTCCTCCCACAGCCCAAAGCCATCCGGACAACTGCCATCTCAGAATTTATCATAGTGTGTTCCTGTGCATGTAAGATTGTTTCCTTTGATGAAAGTGCCCTGTGCTGCCTTGAATAGGCTCCAGATGCCTTTGGAATCCTCTACCGAAGAAGCAGCTGGAAGATGGATGGTTTGAAATTTTCATGCACTGACGTACTTCTGATGAACTCCTATTCATCATTTCAAACTTTTTTCAACTCGGCTTACAATATCCCCCCACTGTTTTTCTACTCCCCCAGTTCAGAATGGATAATTACCCTAGATCTCACAGTCCCTCGCTCCACCGTGTGCACTGTCAGTCACTCGCCCTTTTGCCGAGAGCTTCCTTGAGCGGAGAGACAGGCTTGGAGGAGAGCGTAACTCGCTCAGATTCACCCACAGACCTGCAGGCACTGAGCAGCGGGGTGTCGCGGTGCCTGCGAGCCAGGGGATAGAGATCCAGGCTTCTGAGCGAAAGAACGTACCAGCTCGAGGCTTCCCTACAGCGGCGCGCTGGCGAGGCAAAATGTGGAAGGAAACGCCAGCCTTTGACTGGCAAGGCAGACGGACGGGCGTGAATTCTGGGGCACTGACGAAGCTCGCATGAGGGCACGTGCCTCTTGACACAGACGGGCATGAGCAGACACTTCAGATGACATCTGCGATGACGTTACCCACAGACAACTGAGATGACATCCCCTTCAGTGGCATTGTTTCCTGAGCTAGCAGGCCTGCTGCGAGTTCCATAACCCTACCCTTCACCTACCCCTGCCTTTCAGCGCCAGCTTACTAAACACCGACATTATGCATACATTTTGGCATGATCCTGGACCTCACAGAGCAGACAGGATGCCAGAGAGGATACAGATACGGCCGACTGGGGAACAGGCCCGGTGAGCCGTGGGCTGGAGGACGCCCTGGCAGCAGAAGGCTTTCCGCTGTTACTTCTCTTCTGCTTCATGCATAAGGGATGTGGGACAGGTTTTTTTTTTTTTTTTTTTCATCTTCATATAGGGGAAAAACTGAAATTCTTCCTTAAGCCCCAAGAGAAAAAGACACAAAGTCTCAGCGTAGGAAGGTATTCTTAGGGGATCTTCGGCAGTACCGGGGTTCGAAAAGGTCCTTTGATACGACGGAGGACTCGTCGTTTTTCAAATGCTTTGTCAACTAAAAAGTAATAAGGGTCAGAGCAGACCTACAAGCTGGGCTCCATTTGATTGACTTCCCAGGATGAGGAATAAGTCGCACGTAAGACCAGAGATTCAGATTTCATTTCCCTCTCACTTCGGGACATAGGGACATAATACCTCCTCAGAGCTAGTTTTATTACAATAAATGGAGGAACACAAACTGTAGGCTCGCTTCAGCCACAGACAATATGACGCGTCATATTAAAAGCTGATCATGTTGATCATGGGCGTTCCCCAGCGAAACCACAAGCTAATGAAAGGTCACGGTCACCAATGGGAGGACAGCACCACCACAGCCACCCACTTCAGGCATTATACCTCAGGACACTGTTAGCATTTAACAGAGAGCGAGGCGCACATTAGTTCATTTCTTTCGTTCTTTTTCGGTCGCTCCTTTCTTTTTCCCCCGCTGTTGTCATCGTTCCAGCGTCGCGAGCGTCTCGGCGGCTATGTGGAAAATGCGGGAAGGAAGTGCGTGATGGATCACCGCAGCCAGCAAGCCCCGTCCAGCAGAGAGACAAACATTAATTATCAGGACAGCGCTGACTCCACTCCCCCCCCCCCCCCACACACACACAATCAGAACTTGGTGTCTTTCCATTTTACCTCTACACACACACACACACACACACACGGAAACCGACAAAGGCCACAAATACCCACAGCACACACCCATCCGTACACTCTCCCGTGTAGACGCTTAATTCCCAGACATGCACATACAGGCACGCACATAACTTACACAGCCTCCCACGCAAAAAGCACTCATTTGTATTCCTATCATAACATCTCTCTGTTCTGACCCGTGACCTCACTACATCCCTGGCGGCCGTTGCCATGGAAGTCGTCCGCTAATCGTGTGTAATGGCCCGGCAATTTGACCCGCGACGGACCTGACACCGCCCGGCCCTTCGCACTCGCCGAGAATCATTGGCTAATCAGGTCTAAAGTTCAGCGTTTTGATCTGCAACCTGAACGCCTGCTCACTGGATGGTTCCTTTGGGCAGCGATGGTTGGGGGGGGGGGGTAGGGAGTTCACTGGGGTTTCACTCTGGCCCCAGGCAATCATAACTGACCTCCCAGCTCCTAGTAATACTCATAGCAGTGCTCGTGAAGGGTGCAGTTGAGGCAGGACATGAGGCGGTCTCCAGGTCGATGGCTCAACCTCATTATTCCTGAAAACCCACATATCGCTTCTGTCCAACGAAAAACATGTAGCGCCCATGAAAACCGCATGTTCTCAGAAACTACTTTACAAAATAAGCGTATATCAACATAATGAGATGCCCTTAGCACCACAAATAGAAACCTGTCTTTACACAGCCGTCAGTAATGCAGCGTTGCCCAATTCCAGGAGTCCTGGAGGGCCAGAATCCAACACAGTTTGCAGATTTGCCTGCTCTACACACACTGTAATCAGCTAATTACCGGTTTTAGCAGGTGTGTCTGATTCTGGCCCTCCAGGACTGGAATTGGGGAGCCCTGTGTAGGGTGACCAGATAATCCATGTCATCCCGGACACTTTGAGCTAGGACAGGATTTGCAAACTACCATTTCAATCAGAAGGACCTGGATTCCACGTAAGCTTCTTGCTGTGTGCTGATTGGTCAGTCTCCTATAATCATGCACGTGTCACTAATGTTAATGCGAAACAGCTGGATGAGGCTTTCAATCAAGGAAACAAACCAGTCAAAGCACAAGAAGAACTGAGCTATTTAGCCCAACACAGGAGCCTTTAAGGTTTAAAGTAGTCTGTAAAACCTGAAGTAGCTCAACGTCTCCTCTTCATGTGGGTTATCCGGTCACCCCATGTCAATATCAGTGAGATACAAACTAATCTTACTTTATATTCACAATTATCATAGTTAGCTAGCTATCAGGCTATCGTTTACAGTTTAAGTTATTAAAATAATAGCTATATAAAATAATCCATACGAGCGATCATCTTGAATATGAATGTTAACTAGTGCATACATGCTGGCCGGGTGGTCAGAGGGGCTCTAGGGAAAGGCTCATCCTCCGGGAACACATGATGTGGGGGCAGCAGAGTGAAGGAGCACTACAAATACTGCGTGTGTGTGTGTGTGTGTGTGTGTGTGTGTGTGTGCGCACACATCTGTGTGTGTGGGTTTGCATAGATCACATTTGAGGACCAAAATGTCCCCAAAGTGTGGTAAAACCTGAAATTTCCCTACTTTTGAGGACATTTTTTCAGGTCCCCATTTGGATAACCTTAATTTTATAAAAATCTGTGAGTGCAATAAAAAAAGTAGAAATGCCAAAAGTCTTGTATTTATGTTGGATACTTATGGTTAAGGCTAGGGCTGGGTAGGGGTTAAGGGTGTTGTGATTGGGATTAGGGGTTGGGGTTTTTCCCCATAGAAATGAATGGAAGCTCCCAATTTAGATAAATACGCAGGTCTGTGTGTGCGTGCGTGTACCTGTGTGTGTGAATGTGTGTGTGTGCATGTGCGTGTACATGTGAGTGAGTGTGTGAGTGTGTGCGTGTGGCTTCCAGGAGCAACTAGAGTTCACACCGCACTATCACAAGCTGCTAAGATAGGCATGACAGGCACGTCCGTGGAAAACAGCCACGATGAAGATTGGGGCTTTCTGAGGCAATGAAAAAGTATATCAGCACAAAAATTATGCGCAGCTTTGTAATGCAACTTGAATTCCCCAGGGTCCTTCATGAAGACGCATCTGCCCTTTAAGAAACCCCATACTGAAGAAAAACAGAAACAGAAGTAGAAGAGAATTCTGGGAAAAAATATCTACATATAGCAAGCTGTAAAACAATCCTGAAACGCATCCACAATTAGTCGGTAATTAAAATGTAACCCCTGAGAATCTCACCGCAGGGGTCTGTCATGAAACGCACGGCGACCTAATGTAACCTACTTAATGAAGCTGGGAGGGTCACCAGCATGGAAGACACGGTGGCAGAAGTGCTGCGTTTCCCATCTGCAAGCTTCCCGAGGACGGGGCACAAAGACCCAGAATGAACAGAACAGCTTTTGAGTAGCAGGTGATGGACCTTGGGCTGCTGAATTAACAGGCAGGGAGTCAAAAGGACCCCCCCTCAAGTCTGAGACTCCCTCTCCGTCACTCCCTTCACCTCCTCTTCAGAGACACTACCATTGACAGACAATACAATTTCCTCGGGAGCACCTGTGACTACTCCAGTATTACAGCAGGGGGAGCACTAGTTAGGGCACTGTATTTATGACCTAAAGTTAACATAGTAAAAAAAGTAAAAAAACAAGACGGAGCGGGCCACAGTGGGGCCTCCTCCCTACCTTGTCAATTACACAGATGGGTCGTCCTGTGCGCTGGTCCAGAACCTCCACCTCCACGTAGCTGGGTCGGTGCCTCCGGGCCAGCGGCTGTCCCAGCAGCCCGTGGCTCAACATGAGCTGGGAAAAGCTGTAGAACGAGTGAGGCGGGGCCCGGCCCGCGGGGGACATCCTGGCACTGGACTGGCTTGCGGTGAGCGGGTCACTGGGCTGTGTGGAGAAAGGGGCCTTCTCTTAAATAGGTCTGCTGGGGCCGCGGCGAGTTTTGGGATGTGACACAACATGCCAAACTGCGAGCGCAATCTTAGATAACCACTGAGAGAACAATAGATAACTAATCACAGCCTATATTTAACCGGAGTGGCAAAATGTCTGCTTTTCGTTCCAGGAGCCATCGACTCGGCCTCGCTGTGGGGTGAAAGCTTGTCCTGGCCTCCTTTTCATATTGGGGAGGGTAGGGTTAGGGTTATGGTCAAGGTTAGAGTTAGGGTTATACCTGCCTGGGTCCCCGATTACTCACACTGACCCATAAGCCACACGAACCATTGAATTACCAGAGTAATGTTATTGGCCAGTGGGTACTCTCAAGAAGAGAGAAGTGGCTTTTACCACAAGTCTCGATGAGGCCTTGTGTCATTCTTTTGATAGGTTTCAGCCTATGAACATCATATACAGACAAATCCATGCATATCCACCGATTAAAAGTCCAGTATAACCTTGTACATATCACAGCATCCCGAAATAGACCCACTGATAGCAGCTGACAAGCCAGCCCTGCGGTGTAGTGAGTGAGAATGCAGTGCAGATGTTGACAGACCGCCCAGGGCAGCCGGAGGGGTGGCTAACGGGTTCCATGTGGGGGTCCCCCCCCTCCGTCTCCCCAAGCAACTTCAGGTAACCGGCCTTAGGATCCACATCAGCATGGAAAATTCCCGGAAAGCTGGCCGGCGCCACGTGTTAAACGCCGACGCGGTGCCGTGACCGGTCCGAGTGCCGCCGTGACACATTCCCGCTTGCCGTCCGATCCTACCGAGTAGCCAGCAGCTGCGAAAACACGACGCCGCGGTCGAGGCGCCCAGGCGAGCGTGATGGGTCACACCGCCAGCTTGGAAATTGTATTTTAATAAGGAGGACTGAACTGAGGACCCGGGTCACTGAGCTCTAATCCAGAGCAATGACTGCTGAGAAATGGCCGGGGGGTGTTAGACAGAGCAGGCGAACACAGCCTCAAAAAACGACTGCCTTCTTTTATTGATGCAGGGCGTAGCGTAAGTATGATATGAATGTGTGCGGTGCATCTCCACTTGGGGCAGTTTGGGTTATATTAACTCCAGCTTTCTAGCAAAACATTTTTTGGGGATTTTTTTTTTACCCCTGACATTAAGCTTAGCTGGTTCCTGGGAAACATCTGATGTCTGCAAAACAGCCGCGCAGCTAAGTTCAGCAAGTTAAACTGAATCATTCATTTTCACCCATGACGTATTCTTTGGTCAGCTACAGTGCCTAAAGGTTGTGGCGAACCTTAAATTGCTTGTTTAGAGCAAAATCAGCATAATTAGCTACTATGATACAAGCGACAGGTGGTTTAAAGTACGGTATTATCCCCCCAAAGAGTCATGGAAAGCTGTGGGACATGAGCAGAAATTTCCCATTACAGAACCAACATGGACATTTTATAGCGGCTCAGGGGGTATTACTGTCACCATGGTTAAGGCTTTGAATCCGGGCCTTTACCTATGTGTGTGTATGGATTTGAAATGATTACAGTGTGGGAACCCAGTGTTCCCACAATCTGATAAAAACCTATTACTTTGTACCTTGTGGGGACATTTTTTCAATGAAAAATCTGACTGCAATCAAAAACATAGAAATGGCACGTGTTGTATTTTCTTTGGTGGCATCTCCTGCAGTGTTGTCTGAGTTTCTTCCTACAGACCAAAACTGTGCAGCTTTGTTTAAATTACCCAGAGGTTACGTAAGTATCACTGCATATGGAAAGTAGCATTCAAGGAGAAAAGTTCAAGCAAATGAAACAAGACTCCAAAACACTTTGCACGCCTGCACTATGCTAACCAGCTCTGGCTCAGAGCAACGACACGAGTTGCTGTACGGACAGTAGATTCACTTTCTTTACTTGACTACATCTCCCTTCCGTGTAGGAGTGACACAGACATAACAAGATCACATCCAGCAGCAAGACAGCAGATGTTGCTCAGTGCGGAATGATCGTGATGGATGCGCCACGTCTGACAAAATGCAAGAATCATTTGCCACATGGTGTCAGCATAACAACTCACATTACTGGCAGACAGCTGTTGCCACCGTATCCTGGTAATTGGGCCCTGAGATTTCCCCTGCTTATGTCATACAGAGGAGCAACAACCAATTAGAGTGACTTACAGTGTGTGGCGGCACCTTGAAGTGCCACCCCCGTAGTCACATCATGCGGAATGCAATGTTCCAACTTGCCCCCCGCGGCTGCATTTAGATGTGACCCATTTGTATGTTATGTTACTGTACTGCTTCAGGCAATTTGTAATACAGACGTACGTGCGTGTTTAAAATCGCAAACTGCTTACCTTTTGGAGTTTTGCGTTATTATTTCTTTACAAGTAGACATCGTAGATGACACTGAAGTAGAATTTGGGGGAGTATACCATCCATCCATCCATCTTCCAACCCGCTTATCCTGTACAGGGTCGCGGGGGGGGAGTATACGTTCTGGGTTATTCACAAGTGGTTTGGATTGGAATTTTATTGGTCGTAATGTAAACTACGTCAGCACCCGAAATCCACTGTGAAACGAGGTCTGCTGGTCTCAGAAGGAATTTACAGAAGAGTAATAATTATGAGTATATAGTCAGTGCACCCCGTGGTATATTCTTAAACGCTTATGGATTGTGTGATTTATTATCCTTATCTCATTTTTATTAGACTTATATTTCTGGTCAGTAAAAAGCTTTGAATAATACCGCAAGTCAGTAAAACACAAATCATACAGCAGGTGGCAGCAAAAGCGCGTTTTTCTGCAACTCCAAGCACTGTTCCTTTAAGGCTCCCGTAATCAAATACCGCCGTTTCGTTCAGGTCGCTGCTTGGCGTATTAATCGATTGTCGATGGCAGGATTCAGCGAAGATGGCTGATACAAATGCAAAACAAATGGCACAAAAAAGGTATTTCATAATAAAAAAAAAGTGTTTTTCAGCTTTTGCGCGTTAAAACGTATTTCAGACAATTGGTTGTTTTGTTATGATGATATGTTTCTTTATACTTATATGGTTTAATTATAGGAAATCGCCAGCCAACACCCAAAAAATGCTCGACATCATTGACAGGCCGGCCGTGTTAAATTACCCTGCATGAATTATTTAGTATACAAGTTATTTAGTAATATGTCGTATTGACGGTGTGACATGAAAGCGTAATATATGGTGCTTTAGCTTGCTTTTAAAATTCGCTTCCTTTTTGTCTTGTTTAAGTGCTAAAATTGCTGCAGGAGCCGTAGTGTGTGTGGAAAGCGAGATAAAGGGAGATGTTACCATAGGTAAGACGTCTTACCGTTCTCTCAGTCTGGCTGAGAAGCTGGTCAGTATCATTTCCGTCGTGACTGGGGGCAGCCTCCCCTCTCTGCCGAGTTTGCTTGCTCCCTCCGTGTTGCGTGCGTTTCCCCCGTAATCCAAAGACCTGCTTTTAGGTGAATCCCTGTCCCCACATTGCCAGTAGTGTGTGCTTGTGCTTGCATCCGTGTGTGTGCGCGCATGCCGTGCGTTGGAATGGCATCCCGTCCACACTCCTTCCCGAGATAGGCTTCCCCATGTCCGCAGATGAGCAGCTGAACGCTGGACACAGTTGTGTAATAGTTTATGCTTTGGAGTGTTTCTGATATGCTTCTTGCCAGGAGAACATGAAGCTGTTGTCTTATGGTTGAATCCTCTAGGCCCCAGAACAGTGGTTCACCCCAAAGCCCGGATTATTGCCGAAGCAGGACCAATTGTCATCGGGGAAGGGAACCTCATAGAAGAGCAGGCCCTCATCATCAACGGGTGAGCCTGGTCCAGCCGCCTCCCGCCATCCTGGCCGCGGCGGGCGTCCCTGCTGATACGGGTCTTTCATGTTTCCACAGCTATCCCGAAAACATAATGCCTGACACAGAAGGTGTGGAGCCCAAGACTATGACCATTGGAACGAACAATGTGTTTGAGGTCGGATGCGGTATCCTTGCGTGACCTGAGATGGTGCTGCAGTCACATGGTTGGGATGAGTGAGAGGGGAATGCACTGTGGCAGAAGGCCGTGCTTTGCTGGTTACCATAGATACGCTACCAGAGGAATTTAGCATAATAATAATAACAAGCATCTGGAACGTTTTATACTAATATATTATTTAGACATATTTTCATTTAATTTATTTTTATTTAAATAATTATTTAGATTATTTAACTTACTTTTACTGTTTAGTAAAACTCTTGAAATAGAGCCCATTGTCTTTAACTGATGATCCCAGTGTCTCAAGCTTTGAAGATTGGGGACAACAATGTTATTGAGTCCAAAGGTAAGATGACAATTTACTACATTCCTTCGGTTTTATAGGAGGATTCTTGGTTTTTATGGAAGAGGTGTGTGTGAGACGCATTTTAACAGTAATCACAATGACTGTATTGTCTAATTCAAGCTGCTTTTGCGCATTATATCTGAAAAACAGGAGTCCCTCTCCTATTCTTATCCCTTTCTGATTGAACAGCTAAGCCACCTGGTCAACGTCAAGGGTGAAGACAGTCATAGGGAAATGTCAGCTTCACAAACGTAGTATGTGACTGCCTGACCTGGTAGAAGAACTGTGAAATTAAATGGGTTGCCCTGTCACTGGGGAGAGGACGTTGATCTTTAATAAATGATTGCACATGTAGATTTATTTATTTAGCAGTCGCTTGTTGTTCAAGGTGACATATACAGGCAGGTAATGCATCAAGGCTGAGCTTCCAGTGAGCGATTGGTAAAAATAAATGCTGATGCAAAAAAAGATGGTTGTGGGAATCTGGCTTTGCCAAAATGGGACATATAAATAAAGCTTATAAATGGGATCACTTAGCAGGGTGGATAAAAACGGGAATAGGCAGATGGAGACGCTTGGCCTCAGAGCTGGTCTGGTTCTGACGTCCCCGTCTGTTCCCCCGGCAGCGGAGGTCGGGCGCAACGTCATCCTGACGAGCGGCTGCATCATCGGCGCCTGCTGCCAGGTGAACACGTGTGAGCTGATCCCAGAGAACACGGTGCTCTACGGGTCGGGCTGCATGCGGCGGGTGCAGACGGAGAGGCCGCAGGTGGGTGCCGTCCGCTGGGGCCGCATTACGCGAAGGGATGGGGGGGGGGGGGGGGGTCACTCTTAAGGCCCCCCTTCTGAATGGGTCCTGTGTGGAGTTTGCAGGAGACGGCAAGCCTCGCACCACCTTTGGACCGAGAGGTCAGAGGTCAAACCATCCATATCAGACTAGACTGACTCTTCGTCCTGTGTTGCCTTTCAGCCCCAGACACTCCAGCTCGACTTCCTAATGAAGATCCTGCCCAATTATCACCATCTGAAGAAGACCGTGAAAGGAAACGCAACCCCTGGCAAAATCTAACGTGGGGGAGCTTCCTGCATGTGGGCGAGGTGCCAGCGAGGATGTAAACGGGGTTAGGAGCCCAGCCTCACGGCTCGCCACTCTCCGAGACCACTTGTATAAAAGTCCTTATTCCTACCCTAGTATTTTTTTCTTTTAAGTCGAACCTCTGATCAAGATAAGATTTATCCTTCCTAGTGGTTTGTCCATTCATTCCCCATGCTAATTTATATGGCTTGCTTTATGCTTTGCCAAAACAAATAAAACATTAAAAGCAATTTTGTATTTATTTGCACGTGATATTAGCTGGGAAAATTAGCTGTTTTCTTTGATATGGTAAACATCCCATGTTCCTTCAATTCAGAAGTCCTTTTCAAAGCAGTATGGCTCTTGCTGGATTTGGGCACGCAGCTTCTGCTGTGAACGAGTCGCTCGGGAAGTCTTGCAGAGATTAAAATCTACCAGGAAAATACACCATTACCGGTGGAGCAGGAAATGACTTCACGTGTAGCTGAGAGCAGGGCGGTAAGCTAGACTAAGCTATGATTGGGGAGTTCCGGCCCTATTTACATAAACTGGATTAGTCCGGTCTGCATATAGTGTCTGTGATTGGTATAAAGTCTGGTACAGAAGTCAGATTTGCCACATAACTAGGTAAAATATCCCCAGCTTCTGCTTTGTTTTCTCGACAGAGGTGAAATCTGGTTTCGGTATAAAGATGGTGGTAAAATGACACACTTTGGAAGAGAAGAAAAATCCACCAAACAACTTGTGATGAATTAATGAGGTAGTGCTGTCAGTGCCTACTTCCTGTCCAGCCCTAGGGGGTCAGAGTTTTGTCCCCCCCGTCTATTAAATGACAGAGCCAGCTGGATAGTGGGCTGGGTACAGGCCGTCAGGAGTGTGTCTGAGCTCTGCGGGGATTAATTAGGCGAGGGGCTAATTATCGCTCTGAGGAAATCGGGCTTCCTTCTCGCCCCACAACCAGATCTTTGGAATCAGCTGGCTGGGTGATGTGATGGTAGACGTTCCTCCAAGTCACACCTACGCTGCTAAATGCACCTCTGCGGACGTCTGTTCATGGAAGTGTGGTTCTCCGGCCGCAGGCTTCCTAACTTTCTGCTGAGAAGGCTCAGTAGTGCACACCTTAGTTCTGAAACAGTGCGGTGTACAGGGCATTGAACTAGAGTCCTCACCCATCCTAAATATTATGACATTGCCTAATAGTGAAATATACTGTGTCCCTTTTTGAACCAGTGTGG
>JAODKL010000017.1:10613565-10647613 GCA_026780765.1 Petrocephalus schoutedeni
AGAGTCCTCACCCATCCTAAATATTATGACATTGCCTAATAGTGAAATATACTGTGTCCCTTTTTGAACCAGTGTGGGATACAATTTGTCCCATATTTTAATGCATATTGTATCATACATATACTGTGTCATGGGTTTCCCAACCTTCAGGTGGCTGTCAATCTTACTGTCACCTGCATGTGTGTCGTGGGAGATCCCTTCGTGAATCAGTAAAGTGCCAATATTATTATTACCACCGCAATCATGCGATTACGGTTACCATAACATGTTTTTTCACATTTCAAATTTTAATAAACGTACTCTAGTAATCAAATGGCCAACCCCACTTTGGGAAGCCCTGCACTAGGTCAGGAGTCCCTGACTGGCAGACCCTTTGAACACAGTTGAATGCACCCCCCTCCCCCCCCCATCCCATTTAATTTTGTGTGATTGGTGGAAATTGCTGACTGGAAGGAGGGATCTCGGTCAGTGCCGAGGGGCACTCAGAACCTCAAAAGGCACTTTCAATCTTCTGAGGCACCCCCAATCCCTATTAATTTTGTCATCTGGGATCCGGGGGGGTGGCATTCCGTATTCGTTCCCGTTGAACGTAAACCCTACCTTGAGTTTTGTTTTGCTTTTTCGCTTGGAATTGCCGTTGTGTAAGGGAAGATCAAAGCCCCATGCTACCTGTCCAGACTTCAGGGAGTTGAGCTGTCTTTTTGAGATAAAGGACCCTCCTTTGATGGTCGCAGACTTTTTATCGTTTGTCTGCGGGGGTGATCCTCTACGCGTGGGATCGGTGACCATCATCCCCCAAGGGACGCCGTGTCTGTGGAAGCCGTTTTTGTGAGGAGATGAAGGTGACAACTGTCCGCGGCCCCACACGTGCTCCCCTGCCCGGCTCTGAGAGCTGACCCACGAGGCACCCAGGCTGTCGTTCTATCTCAACGAGAATATCCGATGTAGTCGCCACACGCCATCAAGCCAAGGACCTCGGCGAGTGCCGTTTCTGAGCTTTGCCGCGGTGCGACCAGCCTCGTGCAGAGCCCCAGACACACTGACGGGTCTGTTAAGCCCTCGACTGTGCATCAGACACGCCAGCAAGAATCTCAGGCCGTTAGCAGTGTGCCAGACGCGCTGACAAACACACCTGCCAGCACCAAACGCGTCGACTGTTTGAGATGCACCAAACTCACCAGCGAGTGGCTGCTCTGGTGATATATACAGAAATCCAAAAAGGATTTGTTAGGAACAAATGGACCAAACATATAAAAAAGGACATAATAAAAAACCTAATGCATAGATAGAGTACAGTGGTAATGCTGCCTTTGGTTCAGGCCTTCACAGTAGCCACCGGTTTGAAGAGTTTTAGCTTGATTACATTAATAAGTTACCATACTCATTGTTGCATCATTCAACTCAAAAAGCTCTCTACTCGTTGCAGTTCACATAAAGGAATTATATATGTGTAGATTCCCAAAGTCAGATTTATCCGGCTACCGTACCCCCTGCAAAGATGCCTTTTCCTTGATCTGCCTTTCCATTTCTGGTGTAGTGGGCCTCTGAGGTAAGGCGATCCTGCCCGTTGAATGCAGACGGACCCCTTTAATAAATAACTGTTCAACAAATAGGTGACGTGCCAGGTATCGCTGCGGAGATTAACTCAAGAAGTGTCGGGATCAGCTCGCAGTGTGCGAACTGGAAGGTGGGGCCCGCAAACAGCAGGGGCCTAGCGGGGCTCTGTCAGAGATACCCAGTTTTTAGGACAAATCTCTTTCTATGAAGGCAGCTTTTACTTTTCCCCAATCAAAAGATGCCTGTCTCTGAGAGTAGAGTGTGTAGCTACTTGATGCAAGCCGTGTGCCTGGGGCCCAGTGAACTGCGCCTTGGGCCCAGTGAATTTTTATCTAGGGTAAAAATAAGGGCGATTTAAACTTTTGCCAGAAAATGTGGAGCAGCTGTAGGCAGCTACAGAATAGGCTCTTTAACATATTTGTCTTTGACGTGTCCTCCCTAGCTCAAACTGTGATATTCAGGGGTCAATACATTTATAATAAGATTGAATTATATTCCACTATGAGAATGTGTCTATGGCCGGGAAGTCAAGGTTAAATGAATTCGGTGGGGGGGGATTCTCAGTCTTGAGCATTTATCTGCTAACGTCCTGAAGTTCAGGCAGCCAGGAGCTAGCAGCTGCTCTCCCTCACTCAGATTTGACAGTCATCAGTCAGTGGTTTCCAACTGCTCAAAAAACCCCCCCCCCCCCCCCCACCCGACATTCTTCCCGGCCTGAATCGCCATCGCAGACAGTTTTCAGTCATGACAAGCCCGTCAAATGTTGAAGAGCAAAGTCAGATTTTCACGTTTAGTCTCACTCACGCGCACACGCGTTTGGGGGTGCCGACCTGACGTGCCGGGACTGAGGCTATACTTTTGCGTCACCGGGCAGCAGGGCCTGTGTTTTCTCTGTATCCGCTTGGCTAATCTACTGGAGTACGTGGGAGTGTGGAGCTCTGAAAATAAAAGTCACAGAGTGCCTAGGAGCTGCTCCGTCACGGGGCCTGAGCTGCAGACTGCCCCTCTAGCCGGCCCCAGCGCCATTCGGACGTGCGTCGGGCCTCAAGGTAAAAAGGCCGGCTCAACCTTCCCAGAAAATAAAAACAATGAGACACGCCCACTGAGCGGATACGGCAAAACAGGCCAGTGGGTAACACTTTACTGGAGGGGACTCACATAATGTAGTATTATGCCATTACTTAAATTAACTGTTAGTTACAAACTGATCTCAGGTTTGTTCGTCAATGAATTGTGACATCATTCATCCCAAGCAGTTACTATATTTCTAACTATGTCTGTTAATTCTGTAAATCTTAGTGAACTACTGAAGGAGCAAGTAATGAATAACACAGGTGAAATACTGATGTTTGTTCATCGTTAATGAATCGTGACGCGTGTTTTATCTCAAGTTGCGACTGTATTCGTTCATAATCTGTGCTTCAGTAGTAGCTGAGTTATTACTAACTATTTGTGTCCCTTCAGGTAAAGTGTTAGCCACCAAGGGCACATTTTAACGATCATGAAAGCGCTGGCCAGCAAATTCCCAAATTATCCTTGACATTTATCAAGTTTTCCTAAATAAAACGTTACGTACTGAATGTCAATAGTGATCCTCTGACCACTGCCCTATGCAGTTCTGACCCGCACACATTCTTCCAACAGAATCTCCATGCCTGCCAGTTACCATAACAACAAATGTAGCGACTAAGCTGGCTGACAGCATCTGTCTTTTATTTCAGCCCACCTGGCCCGAGGGAGCAGCCGCAAAGGGGCTGCCTCTTCCGGGCTTCTCCGGGCCTCTGGGGAGCCACGCAGACCCAGTCTGTTTAAATTCCCATGTCAGCTCCTACTGCGCACAGATTCTCGGATTAACCCGGGAGCAGGGGTAAAAAAAACACTCGGAAGAGAGAGGAATGTGAATGTAAATCCTTCTCGTTGACTGGTTACGTGTCTGTAGCGGAGTGGAAACCGTTAAACCTGTAGCACTAATGGGTGCTCCCAGCGTTATGGAACTGACCACCGACTCACCCTAGCAACAGGAATCTGATGCAAAATCAGTGTCATGTGACCCGTTAAGAGTATCGCTCCTCAGTCAGTCCTTTAGTCGTCCTGCCCTGACTTTGCCTCCCTGCCCTAATTCGCTCCCTGTCGACTCTGGATCACATCTTTCAGTGGACCCACGGTGATGTCAGGCCCCTTCCCGAATTCGGCGAAACGGCAGCTGAACCCCCAGGCTTCTCTAGCAGCAGGTGAGACCAACCAAGCCTGGCGAGGAATTGACATGGCATACCGTGAAGCCGCTATATATAGAAGAACGGGCGCTTCGCTCGGCTGCCAGCTGATCGGTCGGCTGGGAGTGCAGATTGGCGCGGAAAGTCCCAAAGTAGGCCGTCACTGACCTGCCAGGGCCGTAGGTGTCCAGTGATGGCGACAGCAAATTGATAGTTTTATGGGACACTTTAAAATTGTAAAATTAGGCCATAAAAACCCTAACATCAGAATACCAGCATGAAGACATCACACTAAGTACCAATTTGTTGTTTTTAAAGCTGTGCCCAGTCTATGATCCTATTATTAAGGCTGGCAAACACGATTACACACTTGCGATATAGAACTTAGAAGTACAAACGCAGTACCCATATTGTGGGTTCAGAAAATCCCATTCTCACGTGTAAAAACAAGGTCACCGTTTCTGCCGTCTTGTACACTTTATTACTGTTTAGAATGTTTCACTTTTTAATTCTTAAATGTTTAGTAATTATTTCACCATGAGATTGAACATTATACCCTGACCCCTTCAAACCGGGTGACTGAGCAAGTACACAGCGTGTCAAAGACAAAGACTGCTGTGATAAATATGTTTAAATAGTGGCCGTAAGTGCCGGCGACGAGGGGTCCGTGATCACGGGCCGGTGATCCAGGCCTTGCGGGAAGGGGACTGAGGCTGAATTGTGGACAGCTGTGTCGATACACTCCGTCCCACCAGACACACTGACCCGCAGCCCAGACACTGCCCCAAACCAGATGTCTGGGTTCAGCAGACGATGATCTCTTAGCTGTCGATCGCACGGCTTTGGAAGGGAATGTGGAAGTTATGGCTATGTATCATCCTGAAAAACAGGCTGGTCATGCAAACTGTGCTATGTTTATGTTTTAAATAATACCTATAGTTATACGGAAAAGCCTCAGTGAAATTAAGTATGGAAGCATGATGAGATGATTTGGTTAAGAATATATGCACCAGACAGAGACCCCCAAGACAGCGGCAAATCAGAGCATGGAATACATAATATGCGTAAGTAAGAATGCATGACTTCAAATCCCACATTTGAGCCTGTTCCAATATTTTGGTCCAGTTCAGTACTGAGAGAATCGGTTCGGTCCGTTAGTCACAGCCACAGTTAAGCACATAAGCGTAATAAAAAGGAACTGGTGCTCTACTGAGCAAACGTTGTTATCTTTCGCCTCTGGCCTTGCATACCAAGGACATGGGTGCCGCAGGCCACATGTTTCCGTTACTGCGTAATTCCACGCCAAAGACCCACAAAAGCAGCCCCCTGGATGAACAGTAACCGGCAGCATGGTTTAAACTGGGCAAAGTGTTTTCCAACTGAGAGAAGTGGGTAACAAAAAAAGTATCTATTTGTCTTTTATTGTCATCCAGCAAGAAAATGGCCATGTTACGATTACCTCCTCAAGGTATCACAGATGCAGAGTGGATTTGGAGAGACCCTTTAAGACACTGTATATGGCCAGTGTTTATATGTAATGTTAAAATGCTCCATCCAGATTAACGCTAAAATAGAATAATGTTATTTGTGAATAAAAATAATAGGCCTATCAGTATAGTAAAATGTTTTAAATTGCCAGTTGTGTATATTTTCGCTGTTTTGTCTTAAATGTCATATCACAAATGTCAGAAAACAAGTGGGATTAAAATAAAGCACTCAACATTCAATAAAAAAGGTGAATGATTTTCATCCAGTCTCGCTAGGCGACACAGAACCTCCTGAAGAAGATCGGAAAGTACGTGCCCCCGGTACCGGGGTGTGGTCTTCACTTCCCAGCTATTGTTCCAAAGGTGAGAACCCTGAAGCGCTGTGGAAAAACAGCGGCACCGCCCCGCAGCCAGCCTCCCGGTGAGAGAGACGCCGACAGCGCCCTGGCCGCGCAGCCTGACGCTGGGGTAGCGCCCGGGAGATGATAAGGTAGCGGGGCTGTGGGGGCACTCGGCGTGGGGCAGGGACTGCGAGTACCGCCGCCGCAACTTGGCTCTGGACGGGAGGGAGCTGGCCGGCGCCCGCTGCCAGGCATCGCGCTGCTCTGCCTGCTGGCTGGAGTTTGCCATTTTCACTAGTTATTGCGACCCGAGAGGAGACACGCTGTGATTTGGGTTATTGACTCGGAGCAGCGAGATTTTTTTAAAATTATTATTATTATTTGAAAGAACACGGCCCGAAGAAGTAACATTTTGCAAGAATCCGCCCGGTACAAAAGGGGACGCGCAACATAATGGATAAAGAGGCTGGATCCAATGACTTCAGCAACCAAGAAGAGGAGGTAAATGCGATTATGTTCGCTTTTCTTTTGACTGCCGTCGTTTCTGGTCCGCGTTTCATAAGCAGATTAGTGGCAAAGTCATAAGCGATTCAATTGCGTGCTTTTCAAATAGTGAGACTCCTTCCTCTGTTTTAACTTCTTACATCCCTGACTGGATAAATGGACTTTTTACACACACAACACAGACTGTATACACCTATATTATTATTATTTTTTTAATTATTATTATTGTTATTTTTATCGTTATTGTTCTTGTAGTGGTGATGATGATGGTGACAATAATAATAATAATAATGATAATAATAATGGTGATGATAATGATAATAATAATATGTTGTTTGAAAATAAATGTAGGCTACACCAGTACATTCTTGATTTTTTTTTGTTACAAATTATTCTCTCCACGTGGACTGTTAAGAGTTAATGCTACCCCTTGGTAGTATAGGTTTGTACCGGGTAAGAATGGATTACTCGATTTAATGTAAAACTTGTGATTACTCGTCAGGCACATGGCAGCGGGCGGCTGGGAGAGGGCAGCATCCTTAGTGAAGTGTTACTTGTGAGAAGCGTGCAGGTCCTGCGCTGGCAGAGAGCAGCATCGCTTCCATGGCAATCGGAGATGTCACTGTCACTATTGTTCCTGCGCCGCACTGATACGACTTAAAATGCGTTTTCGGCAGCGCCCGACGCGGAATGGAGCCGCCGCTTTGAAAGGGCAGAAAGGGGCCCGCAGTGCCGCTCTTCGGGACACTTTCTCAGCCTTAGGTTGCGTAATCGGGTGTCTGATTTCCTAGACTCCTTTACGTGAATAGATCTTGTGCTAATTCGCCTCCTTATAGTAGGGTAATAGATTAACTCTTTTCGGTTTCCCCGTTGAAGCAAAGTGGGAAATGCTTTGAGTTTGTTGAGACGCCTTTCCTTGTAGGTGTGGGATTTTTCAACGATGGTGGGCTCATGTGTCTTTCTTTTTTTTTTTTTTTCTTTACAAAGATTCTAGTGACGAGTAGAAGTCGAAGCGAATCAGTGGAAAACTTTACATTGTCCGCCTCCGATTACGCACCGTGTTAAGCCTGAACGTATCGATTATGTTTCCTATCTTCGTGGGCGCGCAGGTGCAGTTCATTAGCAATGCTCTTGCATTCCTCACCGAGCTGAGATCAGTCCAGCTGTGACCTTTCATCTCCGCTACGGTGTACGAGGGGGCAGGGAAGAGAGCCAAGCATCTCCAGTTAGGGGTCGAAGCGGCTGCTCAGAGTGATCTTCTCGGACTCCGTGAACAAGACCGATTGCTGATCTTCTAGCTTAATTAGCCTGGCAGGGGATTCTCATCAGCTCTGCCCGAATATAGAGGTAAAGTCCACATTCTTCCACGTTCCTCTGATCAATTTCTTAAGTAAGGAGAAAGAAGCTTTTGTTGGGTATATATCAGTCACAGTGTTTCTAAGTCAGCTTCTCTCCCATTTGTGATTCAGCTGCCAAAAAGTTCAGATTTCAGAAAGTTTTAGGTCATACCACATTTTCCAGTTACCCCTGCTTCCGATAGACCTGTAATAAACATATATAACTTGGTAGTGCTGAATTGTGCTGGTAGTGCAGTCATTGTTTTCTCTCGTCTTCATGAGTGACATCAGTGCAGACTCATCTACCCTACAGATGGTTGCATCAAAGCTTCCACATGATGCATACTCCACAGAGCCCCGGGGCCCTGTATTAATTATCACATGGGCTGCATTCTAAGCAGAAAAGAACTTACCATCAAGAGCTACTCCAGTTTACACCTGAGATATTCAACATTAGACCAATGATCTTTCAATCCCATCTGTGCCTATGGTCACTTCCAAGAAAGCTTTCCTGTAAATAATCTCTGCCAAGCAAGCCTAACTGAACCAGTTCTTCCCATGGGATTTATTGGCTTCCTTTAGCTGGTGGTTAGAATCTTCCTCCAGTTTCCCCTGTTTATCATATGCGAATGAGGGATTAACAGTCCAGCCGTGATAGTCAGCTGTGTTTCATACTCGCTACCCAAAGACAGCAGTGACTACTGAAGACTGCCTGAAAGCTTGGGTCAGAAACAAACTCGCATCAGCTCACACACACTTCATTGGGTTTATTTATAAAACAGCCAGGGGGATTGTCACCATATCTCGGCCACTGGCTGGCCACACCATGTAAAGTATTTTAAAAGTCAACACGGCTTGGCATGGGAGTCCGTCAGGCTGACTGCAGTGGAAAAAACGAATAGTTTGCACTGACAGGAAGGTGGATCACATGAGCCTTAGTACAATACAGTGCCACATAATATGCCTTTTTGACGTTGCCTGCTTCAGTTGCCTCTCGATTCTGCGTTAGTTTTAGATTCTGGCATTTCATAATTCCAAAAGTTGGTGTAAGCTACTGTTTTGCATCCCATGGTTGCTAGGTACCTGTGACTTCCGCAGCAGGATAGGGCAGGATTATGTCTCCATGAATACTGGGACATCTCTGACACGCAAAGAACGCAACACTGTCGGATGCCAGGACGTTGCCGCCTCATCCGGGTGTGCCAGTCTTCGCCTTTGGCGCTGGGTCGTCTCTCAGTTGCCAGCCTTAACGTGTAGAGAGCCGAGGCGTGCAGTCGTGGTATCTGAACGTGACTGTGGTCGGTATGCTGTGATGGTTCCGAGGTAGAGGTCACTAGGTCGTGTCCATTTTCAGTGAGAGAGTCTGCCAATAGGACTCTCCTGTTGGTCAGGTTAAGACCTCACTGAATTCAAACTCAACAGACTGGATAAAGGCTAACTATAAAGTCCCATAACACTAAGAAACACATCAAATGAACAAGTGCACTTGTGTTCTACACAATGGGGGAGTCTTACTCTCACCATCTCTTGTGTTTTGTTCACTATCCTCCTTAATCCATCCAGATGATCCTACATAGGAATTGTATGCAGTTTTGGGTTAAACTGTGGCATGGTTTGGTTTGTAGACCAACTACATGCCATGCAAAAGATCCCCCAAAACCACAGGTGGATAGTTCAGGTCCAAATGAAAATCTAGACCAAGATTTTGTTTCAACCAACCAGCTGAATATAAAAAGTCAAAGTGACAGAGTTCTCAACTTGTTGGTTGAAACAAAATCCTGGTCTGTATTTTCACACTCTGGACCTGAACTATCCACCTTAGTCCAGAATCAGCCCCATATCAGGGTTGAGCCTTAAGTCCGGTCACAGCAGGAAACGTGAGCAGGGATGGAGTTCCTCTCCTCACCATCCTGAGTTTATAAAGGTGTAGACCCTGCTGTGTACCAGGAACCCTTTTGTCTGGTTATTTTAACACCTGGTTTCATTCTGTCATAATAGATGAAAACAGTAATGGTGCTGTTTATAAATGATACTTGAAAAAGCAGGTTATAATGTGTTTATATTGGTAGCAAAATAGAGTACTGTGCTTGAGTTTGATTCCTGACCAGGAAGTTTTGTGTTCTGACTGGGTGTCAGTGGTATAGGGTCTGTGTAGCTGTACCTCCGGTGAGTCATATGTGTGCCAGTGACCTTCTCTGGCCCCGCCCCAACCCCACCATAGCCCCGCCCACTTCAGGTGATGTTTATATTCAAAGCAGGTCAGAGTGGCTGCTTTACCCGTAGTCACTGCAGCCGTCGTGTTGACCCTCGAGTCAAAAGTTTTATGTTGTGTGTGAAAGTATGTTTTATTAATGTTCTGTTAAAGTTTAACACACCCACTGAGTGGAGTCACAGCGCCACCTGGTAAATATATAACCTGAACTTGAAAATTAGAGGGCAGGTAAAGTTTCTGGTGAATAACTAGACAGGCAGTCTGGGTTTGCCAGTGATTTTTTCTGTCAGATTACTTTAATCATATTTTTAAATGTGGAATAGTCTTTAAATTAAGGTGCATAAATTCATGCAGGTATAGTATCGATAGATTATATAAACTGTATTACATGAACACGTTAAAGTTATGAACAAAATTTATCACCAAAAACTTAGCAGTTAGGTCCATCCATCCATAACCGCTCGTCCATTTGAGGATCGTGGTGAGCCTTCTCAGGAATCTCAGTCACAAGGCCAGGCGTTTCCTTGATGGGAGGTTTGTCCATCACAGGACGGGCACACACACACATACACATGTGCGTTTATTTACTATATATTTGACCAAAAAAAAGTCCACACAAGGTAAAAAGTGACAGGTTTTTATCACATTGTAGGGATATTGGGTCCCCACACTGTAATAAATACAAATTCCCACACACACACACACACACACTGGGCAATATCGGGATGTGACCTTGCCTTGGTTCACATCCCAAGGACTCTCTCAGTGACTCTGAAATCAGCTAAGCGCTGTTTATAACCGGCGTGTTAGCCAGGGTGTATCAGCCTCGTTCCCTGCTCCAGCCCCCCATCCCCACAGCTCACACCGGGATGACGAGGTAGAAGTCGCACGGACACGGATGGCTCTGTTTTACAGAAAAATAAATAAATAAATCACTGCAGTGTCATATGACAAATTTCAGGGCAGTTAAGGTCGTAGCTGTCGCCTTGGTGGTGATATTGCCATACTCATCTTGCCATGCATCGTGATTGCACGGGGTACCTCCTACAGTGCGCTACTGTCCAGATCGGGCCTATAGGAGCAGAACAAACACTATAAGTGAACTCGGCTGGTATGCGGTGAATAACGGCAACGTTGTGTGCGCAGGCTGTAAAGCCATCCCGTGTCCCTTCCTCATTGCTGCAGACCTCTGTAGGGCAAAGAGGACGCAGTCTTCTGTGGGCTTATTGTTAAATTAGATGTAGAGTGAAGGTTTTATGGTCCTGGTTGCATTTGTATTTGGACCAGGGCAGCGGACCAGTAATCTCTCCGATATTAAGACGGTAATTAGGCCTTGTGGTTCTGGTCCACCTGGTCTATGCTGGAGGTTCTGGTACAAGCCGCACATCATCGTGGCCACGTTTCCCCTTTCTGAGGCATTAAATGTGCGTGCATCACTCCTCTGTTTAAACTAGTTAATTTTTGCCTCGCCTGCCCCCCTGGATGACGAATAGCCTGTCAGGCCGAAATTCTGACCCTGCGATCACCCCTCGAGCTGGCGTCCGCATTCCCTCGACTCGGATGACGCCACAGCCGGCGGAGATGGAGGAGATGTCACAGGAGAGGCAGCTGATGGCCCGATGACAGCCGTAGCATCACGATACGCCGATCTAAAATGACGGCAGCCAGACCCCAAATCAGTCCCCTTAATGGGACGTGACGTCTCAGGCTCGGGGCACAGTGAGTTCAGCGAGGTGTTGCCTGGCAACCGCCGCGCGGTTTCTCGTGCGCCCGTGCTGCATGTTTTCGTTCGCCAATCTGCCCTGCGAGCGAGTATGCGTGGGATCTCCATAAATGGTAAATGATTCATTCACCCCCAAAGTGCCCCGGAGGGCTGGGAAATCAACTGAAGTGAAGAGCAGTTAAAAGTTTAACTCACCGTTAATGTTTTATTTATGCAGGCCCCTTGGGAGTCTCTTTGTTAACTCTGACATGCTTGTTTTAAGTAACCCCCCCTCCCCCGAATTTTATACATTTGTTTGTCCTGTAAAATATGCACTTGTCGAGTCACGCAAAAGTGGAACAGCCGTGTTGTTGCGCAGATGTGCCCTACCTTTCTGAGTACGCCGACTATTATGTGATTTTTATTCTTGTGTTTTATTAATTGATAGCATTTTTTTAAATTCTGAAAGTAACACACTATTTGGCAAAAGTAGACAGGGGTTGTTCTTCACAAAAGGTGAGTTGGAAATACAAGTTGTCCTTCGGTCTCCATCCATTAATCCGTCTTCCGCTTGCTTACCCAGTGTTGGATCGCAAGGGCCCTGGAGCCTGGAACACCCTGGGTGGCATGCCAGCCTTTTGTCGGACACACATATAACACATTGCAGGGTGATTTTGCATTTATTTAGCAGACACTTTTATTCAGAGTGGCATGCAGTTGCGAAGGCGGGGAGCCAGTCCCTTAAGGCTAGGGGCCCAAAGGCGAGAATCGCTCTGTCAACCACAAGATTCAAACCGGCAACCTTCTGGTCGTGGGAACACCCACAGAGCCAGGCTCCAACCCCAATGCCAGTTCACCTAACCCCATGTATTTGTACTGCGAGGAGCAGAAGAAAACCAGCGATGGCTCCCCCACAGCAAAAATAGTTTGGGGCTCAGTGGGCTGATTCTCTGTACCTGTGACCAGAAGGGTGCTGGTTTAAGCCTGGTCTTGAGAGAATAGTCATGTGCCCTTGTGCAAGGTCCTTAACCCCAGCTCCAGGGGGGATGACCCTTTGGCATGAATAAAGTATCATTATTTATATGCTACAATGCTGTGCCACCCTCTGTATCCCAACAAAGAGAAATCAGATGTGTTTTGGCTCAGTTGAGTGTCCTCTGTAAATTTCCGTTGCCAATAATTCAGCAGTATCCACATGGATTGGCCTTGAAATGCAGAGTCTTTATCACAGATTTTTTAAATCATATCCATCCATTTTGGAGACTGACAGGAGTGTTGCGAGGATCCGTGGATCTTAAACCGTGAGCATGGTGGTCAGAACATCTAAACTATTCATTTAGGGCTTGTTCGGGTTCAGTAGGGGAATTGTGATGCCTCTGCTGATTGATAGTCGCTTTGTTTGAGCTGATAAGCGCAGCAGGGGGTGAGGGGGGGCAGTGATAAACATTCCCAAGGACATGGTTTTCTTGAGGGAGGAAGTTGTGGCCACTTGTTGAAGCTTTAAGCTTTCTTCTGTCGAAGAAGCCTCATTGCTCATTGCCGACTTAGTGAAGGAAAACATCTGTTCTAGTAGAGCCCTGGCATTTACCGCCTCTCTCCGCCCGTAGGTACGGACGCTGTTCGTCAGCGGTCTGCCTCTGGACATCAAACCCAGGGAGCTCTACCTGCTATTCAGGCCATTTAAGGTAAACGTTATCCCCAGATCGCACTGTTGTCTGTGTTTTTGCATAAGGTTTTTTGTTTCTTAACAGATGCTGTTTTTCAAGCTGAACATCTGCTCCTCTGTCCTCCTCCTCTACTTATCGAGCCGCATGCTTGGATTCAGAACTCTAAATATCAGAATGCAGATGTAACCCCCTTCAACTTTAGTGTCAGAAATTGGCCCTGAGTGGGATAGGGCACATGGCAGGTATAATTTGGCCACACACACACACACACGCACGCCTGTATGTGTGTGTCCATGGGCACAGTCGGACTTATGCATGGGCTAACTGGGGCTGTAGCCCCCGGCCCAGAGTTGCAGTCAGTTTTTTTCTCCTGACTGTTAAACCACCAGACTGTTATGCTATAGGTAATGACCCAACAGTGACTTTAGCTGAAGGGCCCCCACCCCCATAAATATAGCCCTGCACATAGGCACGAAGTACCAACCTGGGCTTCACCTTCAAGCCTCGCACCTGCAGGCCTTAGGTCAGGTAGAGGGCAGTCTGCTGCCAGCAGGGGGCGCTGACCCTCACCCTGCTGCAGGTGGCCTTAATCTCAGAGCTGCCCCAGGCGGCTCGGTCATCACCGTCAGCTGACCCCTGTGATTGCGTTCCGCTTCCCCTGCAGAGATGGGGCCGGCCCGTATCCACGGCCCTGGGCCAGCGCTGCTGCTGTCGCCGCTCTTTTTCAGTAGCTATTCCGGCTTTACGACACCCTCTCTCATTTCATTTCAGGGTTACGAGGGCTCCCTGATAAAGCTCACCTCCAAGCAGGTAAGTGTGGCGTAATTGGGCAGCAGAGACGGCCTCCTTGGCCATTGCTAAAGTACCGTTTATCACAGATATACGAGTTTTCTTTTTACTGAACCTTAAGTGAAGTATCAGGCCAGGTAGCTCTGAGTTGGGAGGTAGACACAGACCTATATTTGGGGCCCTGTGGCACGTCGCCCTGATGGCTCTCTTGTCAGGAGGACGTCCCATTGGACAGCACAGCAAATAGTAAGTAGTAAATAAATACTGAGAGCTGGTGGCTGAAGGTTTCACTGAACAAAGTGTGGTAGCTTACAGAGTATTCAGAATATAGCACATATATATGTATAGTTATTTATTCAATTGTCATGTGTTAATGTATTTATATTGCATTTTAAATGTGCTGTAAAATGCAGAATAATTTGGCTTGTATAAGATGAGGTGGTGTTCTTATTATCATTTGTATGGAGGTGAGTGCTGTCAGCGCGGTTTTTAAGGGATCCAGTAGGTCTGATAGGTGTTAGCTGTTTGGCAGTATTGGCAGCATTTTCCAGTGAAAGCTGTCGGGAATAGGGGGGTGCGGGTGTTTTGCAAGGGGGTTCACAGAGGGGTCGCGGTTCTGGTTTATTTGTCTGTGTCCGTTTCATCAGAAGCGCTCGTCGGGTGGAATTTCAGCAGGACGCGCGGAGATGTAACTCAAGAAATTAAAAATAAACAAGACGTGGAACTCGCCGGAAGAGGCGGGAGTGCGAGACGGAAAGCCCCTTTCGGCGACTGGGGGTGATACGGCGCCCAGGGTCGGGGACAGTCAAAAAAGAGCAGGCACACGCGCGGTCTGATACGGGCGGCCGGGCCGGCGTTGCTAGGGTGACATCACGGGCACTTTGTCACTGTGCTTTGGCAACCATTCTTCGGAGGCATATCTGCGCTGCCCAACTTCACAAAGCGTATAGCAAAGAGGCTGATTCCAGGGCTCTGCCTCACAGTGCAGCCATCTCCTTATATAGAGGTTTGTCTCTTGTCTTCTATTTTTACTCTCATTGTATGCCCCCCCCCCCCAGCGGTGCAGCCCCCAGCAGGGGTGATGACAGGCTCTTGTTTTCCTTGGCTCCTCCCCCTCTGTTCCTCCCCTGCTGGTGCTGGATAGCTGGGGGAGTTTGTAGGCTGAGGTCCCCGATACATTCAGGATCCCATTCTTCAGGTCCTCTTCCATTCACCTGAAATCAGAAGCTCGGTGCATATAACCCGGTGTATATAACCACAGAACCGGGCCACCGTCATCGGGTTCAAGCTCAATACACCCCGCCCCAGCCACCCCTCCCCGCCCCCCCACCATATGGTGTCGGCTGAAGAGCAAATCTAGAAAACTCACTCAGACCATTTTTGTTTTGTTTTTGAGATGAAACCACCAATGAGCTAAACTCGGCTTCCTCATCGTATTATTGAGAGCGTATTGAGTATTGAGAGCGAAACTCAGTACTCAGGTATTCCAACAAAGAACTACTGTTCCAAAACTCATCAAGTCTCCAGAAGATTCCTCGAAGACGTACCCTGCAGATTTAGTTTTGGAAATGTACCATTCAGTTTCATTTGCTGTGTCAAACCTTATCTCATTTTCTTTTCAGCCCGTGGGATTTGTTAGTTTTGACAGTCGAGCAGAGGCAGAAGCAGCAAAGAACGCACTAAACGTAAGCCCTTGTCTGTGTGTGTGTGTGTGGGTCTGACGACTGGGTGTGAGCCCAGTCTTCAGGTGGTCATGTGACTACGCCCATGAAGTGTGCTATATAATCTGGGAAGAGCCCTTACAACCTTGTGACATGCTCCCAGGAAGAATGTGGGTTCTTCTTTTATTTCGGGGTGTTAGCAAAGGAGGGTTGCAGCAAAGGATCACTGAACCCCTTCGGGGTTGTGGTGGCCGTGGGGGCGTGATGCAGTGCAGCGTCAGGCACAGAGGTAGCAGTCATACACCTTTGTGAGAGCTGTGCACAGAACAGAGAGAACTGCTGTGTACAGAAAACATGGCTGATGTGAGCAAAGAAAATGATTAAAGCAAACTGTCTCACAATTATGAACAGAGTGGATTATTATTATTATTATTATTATTAGATTCAGCAGAATCATTCTCAGCTCTCACAAGCTGCTAAGATCCCAGTTAGCTGATCAGATATATGTAGTTGTGCAGCAGGAAATCAGGCCTAAAGTGTCCTGCATGTCTTGCTTTACTTTAGCCTACAGTACTATGCACAAACCTTAGGCAGTCAGAGAAAACGGTGCTTAAATGATCTTCACGTTGGTGTAAAACCGCGTTGCAGCGTTTCACGTGCAATGATATCATGATCCCGATGTATGAAGGATTGCGGTTATGATTGCTGGTTGCTGTATATGCAGTCACGCGGCTCAATGTGTACGTAAAGGATATTCACAGTGATTGCTGAAGACGTTTTCATGCTGCGTTTTTAGATCAGGCCATCGCTCGCTGTTTCACCCCAACAATTTGTGTGTTTGCAAAGATACTTTCAGGGAATTCTCAGCAAAAAGTCTACCATACCAATAAAGGAGCTGTTTGGAGTCAATAGGCGGAAAAAAGGGGGCAGCTCACTTCCAAAATATTATCGTCAACATTATTTATGTGCTAAATTTAATAGCCCGCTAAGGTCCACTTGTTGTTTGTTTGCATTGGGGGACAAGGAAAGGTTTGGAATCTAACAGTAACTAAATGCCTGGCACATCGAGCACACAAAGGTTTGTGTGTTCAAGCATGATACAGTATCGCCCTATGACGAGGATGTGCTTCTCCAGAATAATCGCTTAGAGGCAACATGACTGTTTGGCTCACATGTAGACCTCCATGCTTGTAAACAAGCAATGGCTGTTGCATCACCAGGCATTTTCAGGACATTACAAAGTTAATCAGCCAATGAAAAGCAGATGGGTTTTGTTTCTAATTGCATGTGTTGTTCCCCGCAGTTTGAGTCGACCAGTGCATTAGTTGCTGAGTCTTTCTGTGACTTGATGAGCAGGGGTCTAGACCACCTATCCAGACCTCCTAGCTTCATTTTTAACGTCACACCTGTGCTTCTTCCAGGGAATCCGCTTTGATCCCGAGATCCCACAGACCTTGCGCCTGGAGTTCGCCAAGGCCAACACCAAGATGGCCAAGAGTAAGCTAGTGGGCACACCCAACCCCCCCGCCTCCCGGCAGAGCCCCGGGCCTCAGTTCATCAGCAGGGACCCCTGTGAGTGACCTTGTCGTTGCCGGTATGAGAAGCCCCCACAATAACAGGGGAGCAGAGCTCCACTGTATATGTGTGTAATGCTGTTCTTGGGGTGTTGCAGTACAGTGCACATGTCCATTGCCTGCATGGTATAGTTTTACACAAGGACACTAGTTATATTTGAAGAGCATGCTTGTTACTGAGTGTCTGTTGACTTGAGTTTCTCAACCTACATCTAGACCAGGGGTCATCAACTCCGGTCCTGGTGAGCTACTACCCAGGAGATTTTCTGTCTTACCTGGCTTCTGATGAGCCACAGCTGTTCCTGGGATTTACCTGAGAACAGCTGTGGCTCATCAGACGCCAGGTAGGACAGAAAACCTCCTGAGTAGTAGCTCTCCAGGACTGGAGTTGGAGACCGCTGGTCTAGACCTAAGAGATGGTGCTGTCATTTTGAGTATCTTGGTTTGAATGGATATTTACTACTTACTTTTACAGCTAACATTACAGTACGTCACCAAATGTAGGTTCATTTATATGTTTATAAACATCCACCTATCCATTTTCTGAAATCGCTTATTCTTCTGGGTTGGGGCGGGAGGGTCCGGATCCTATTCTGGAAGCTATGGGCATGAGGCGGGGTACAACCCAGGATGGTGACTATCCCATTGCTGGGCACACGCACAATTTAGTACCTCCAATTAGCCCCAGCATGTTTTTGGACTGTGGGGAGTAACCGGAATACCCGGTGGAGACCCAGAATACTCCTCCGGAAGGAGGAATGCCCAGAGGAGACATGGGGAGAACATGCAGATCCACACACATGGATCCTGGGCAGAGACCCAGTCCCAAACGCATGAGGTAGCAGTGCTAACCACTGCACCACCATGCTGCTCCCTGTCTGTTTAAAGCTTTTCTTTATTTAAATAGCCAGTTTTAATATAATGTATCAATAAATTATCATAATGCTAGTTTTGATTCAGTTTTGTCTGAGTGGTTTAGAATATACTGTATATATAGCATTTAGAATTTAATGTATGATTTTAGACATGCATTTAAAATTAAGCAATTGTCAAGATGATTTCTGGAACAATATGCTCCAAATATTCAGTGAAGGAGTCGATTTCCATGATTTTTGGTATATAACTTGTCATATAAATGTGCTTATCTGTATCAGTTACCGCTATAGACAGCCTTGGCCACAGTGACAATGTAAAGCACAGTGGTGTGCAGGAATTGTTATATCGCACATTTCAGGTGCCAGCGATGGCTGCGAGCTGCAGATTTACATGTAGAGCTGTGTGTGTGTGTGTGTCTGTGTGTGTGTGCGTTTGTGTGCACTGTGACATACCGGCATCCTGCTCAGGGCGCCCCCTGCCCTCTGCTTCCTGGGATAGACTCCAGGTTCTCCCGGGCTCCATACTGGATAAATGATCATGGAAAATGCATGGATGGATTACACAGGTCATAATGTGAAGTTCATTACTCCTGGAGCTCTTCTGCCAGTAAACTTTCCAGACTTAACAACGTACTAAGGCTGTAGCTGGTCTTCAGGCTACTGAGTCCCAGGTTAGGAAGACAGTTTGTTAATGTTCAACCTAAATAGCTCCATCGCACTTAATAGCATAAATGGCTAATCGCTATTAGCTGTGTTGCTAAGACACTTTGAATTTACCAGACAAACAAATTTTAAGCACTTGGCTGTGTTTTTGAAAGACCAAAGCATCTGCGCTGTCATACCAAATTGTCCTGCACTTTAGCAGCCTCCAAATAAATATTTAGGTATTTGGTAAACAGCGTGTAGCTGGCATCCACAGCTGCATTCAGGCATCCTCTGACTGCGTTGCATTTTTGCCAAATGAGCGTGCCTCGAGCATCAACCTCGCATTATTCTGCGACCGCCGTCCGCAGATCCTCCAAGAGATACACGGAAAGGAAACGATTAGCCGAGACCATGACATAATGGCCTAGCTAGCACGCGAGACGCACGTCGATTTCTGACCTCGCACCCTTTCGGACTGGAGTTTTTGGAGTGTGTCCGAGCGGCCGTCTTGCCAAGCGACTGCGTCGACATGCAGTGTTGCATTCCGTTGGGAAAATGCAGATCGAGTGCTGTCCTCTTCGGGATTTTGTGCGCGTGGCATCGAACGTGATCATGTCTTGTTTTGGGGTTGACATACAACAGACTTGCACAACCCTATAGGAGTGTTTGCCCCCCCCCCCTCCCCACAAGCCCCCCTACTGAAATATCAGCCCTCACTTACTGAAGACGCACCTGAGCTGAGCCAGGCCGAGACTGTGAAAAAGCCCCGACTTTGGAGACTAAGACAGCTCTGTGGCGCGGCTGAGGGAAAAGGTATAATGGCATAATGAAATCCTCTGGGATAGTGTGCTTACATAGCAGGCCTGAAAACAAAAGATTTTTATTGGAGCCCAACCTGCAGTCCTCACTGATTGGTTGAATGAAGGTGTCTGCAGCAGCTTTTGGGCCCTCCTGCTGGTCTCCATGCTCCGGGCATGTTCCCTCTTGTTTTCAAGATGAGCTGACGGTCCCCGCTCTCTACCCCGGCGGCGTAGACGTGTGGGCACCCTACCCCCTGTACCCCGCAGAGCTGTCGCCCGGCCTTCCCGCTACCCTCACGTACCCCTCCGGCCTACACGCTCAGGTGAGAGTGCCAGTCCACCCCCGCTCGATAGCAGCACCACTGCCAGCCTGGCACCCACCAAGACCCCCCCCTCCCCCTCCGTAGTGCACTGACTGCCTGATGACCTTCACTGTGTGTCACAATGTGGTCCTTTAGATTCCCTGGCTCCCTCCTGCGGACGGAGTCCCCCAGGGATGGAAGTCCAGGCAGTTCTGCTGATATCTGGGTGAGTAGCAGAACACCCACACCACCCACACCACACACACACACACACACAGATCCAGACCAAGATTTTGTTTCAACCAACCAAATGAGTACTCTCTGACTCTAGTTTGTCGAAGAAAAACCTTGACCTGGATTTGTACTTGTCTGTAATGGGTTACTTTTGTTAGTAACTTCCCCAGCACTGCCCACCACTTAGGTTTAGTTTACATCTGCTGTCCCGCCATGAAAAACAACTGACGCCTAAACCATAGCTTGTTACCCTCATCATCATCTGGGACTTGGAACGGACACAGAGTCAGCCCAGTAAGACTGATTAGTGTTGGTAGCAGTGTGTGGCTCAGTGGGTTACGGTGCTGTACCTATGACCAGAAACCCATGATCTCCAGAGTGATTTCATTGTTACTCCCTTGGACAAGCCCCATTTCTCGAGGTTAGGGGTGGGCAATCTTATCCAGAAGGCCACACTGTGTATGTGGGTTTATGCTGCAACTTCCTAATTAGGTTACTAATTCGAGGACTTTTTGGCTCAAGAGTCCTCACACCTGAGTTTGAACAGTTGACCTAAAAGTTATCCCAGAAGCCTGCATACACCCCGGCCCTTTACGGGTAAGACTGCTCACCCCTGCTCTACCGACTGGCTCACCCAGGTCTCTCAATTGTATGTCGCTTTGAAATTGTCCTCTAAATTGATGTAAATTAATCTCATGATATAGCATACAAATGCTATCTGATTAAAAACAATAACTGAAGCTGGATTAAATTTGGCTCAGATGGTAGCGTGTCAGACTGGTAACTAGAGCTGCTGGTTTGAATCCAGGCCCTCTCGTGTGTTCGTGAGCAAGACGCCGAACCCTTGTTTGCTGCAAAGAGCAGTGTGTAGTCCCTCTGTTACCAGTTGGTAGATAATAGGCATGATTTGTAGATCACAATGAATAAAAGCATTATAAAAATGCTAAAATCTTAACAAAGTGTATGACGTTAAGCCATAGTAAAACTATTCAACAACTATTTGTAAGAAACAAGCATTTTAGCTACCATTTACACATGGTGTGTATGTAAAAAGAATCTCACAAGAAGCATCATCTAGTGCCCGCCAGGCAAACCCAAGGATCCTGCTGTAAGCCAGTAATTGGTAGCACATTTTGTTTGGCAGCCATATTTCTACACTGTTTTTCTTTTTTACGTTTTCTTTTTGCACACCCACTAAGTAGCTGACTTCTGTCCATCTTGATTCAAGCTAGCTAACTGACATTAAAACTAACTAGCAGCACGACCATATATCCTACACCTGAGGTTACATCGGAAAGAAGACAGCTGATTGGTGGCTCACAAAATTCGGAAATGTGCCAAACACGGGGTTGACATGCTTTCAGTGGTAGGGAGGGTTGCACTGCTTGATGCCCCCTGAGGACGTGCCCCTGGGCACATGCCCAAATGCCCATATGCTTAATCTGGGCCAGACTATGTACCTTCAATGAAAATCCCTGTTAAACTACATGTTTAAAGTAGTTTCAAATGTCAAGGTAATTAATTATCATAGTAGAATGTAGTGTCATTCAAGTGCTCTTCACCTCTTTAACCCTAACCCTAACTCATATCATGTACTGCCAGGTTCGATGTTAGGGGAGAAGTTATTGAATAAAATAGTTCACAATGGTATTGTTATTGTTGGCTACTAGTACTACTGATCTGTCAGATCTCAAGACCCCTGCGGGGTGGTGGAGCATCTGCAAGAAAAGACGTGCTTATAGGATTCCCAGGGGTGATGGGGAAAAAAGCGAGGGTGTCTGGGAAGGAAGGGGTGTTAATTGGAATGAGCTCTGTTGGCCTGCCAGATCAGATGCTGTCCATCTTTGGTGCTGTGAAAGAAAGAGAAAAGAAAACTGAGGACAGCCTACGAAGAGATCTCCCTACCGCTCTTGCTGAATATGTTCTCCCCTCAGAGAATGATGGGACGTTCCACTCATTTCTCAAAAGAGCCATTACTCTATTTATAACACTTACAGCTACCAAAAGCTGGCTTTTGTAAGGCCTGTCAAGGTTTCTCTCATGCTGTAAAGGGGTCTGCCAGAATAAAACCCTGCGGTTACTACTTACTTCAGATGTACACACTGGAGTTTATCCAGCCGAAAGTCCCGCATCTTGCCCTGTAGACAGCAGGTTGAGGTTTTCTAGGATGCTGGCATGTAATTAACCATAAAGCCTTACCAGCGCATTATGGGCTAATAAGCATTGTAATGTTCTAAAACTGTAAAAAAGCTTTTATAATGTTGTTACGCTGTCCACTGTTATTTTAAGTGGATTTTATCGCCTTTTATCATCAAATGGATGTAACCAAAATCCTTCAGTTTCCTAGCATTCTGTCCCCAGTAAGACGCAAGAGTGCTACTTCTGGCATTAGGGTAGTATGAAGGCCTGAACACTTTGCATGGATTTTGGATTTCGTAAAGGTTTATATTGCTTGCACTGCTCCCGCTGAGTGCATGTTACATGCATGTTACATGTCTGATGGGAAATGGTGAGATTCTGAAGGAGTCGCCTCTTTCAGGTTTCTGGTGTGTGATGGCGTCCACAGTTGGTCTTGATGGTGTTGATCTGATGTCCGACCGGGTGGATTCCTGACCCAGTTAACAATAGCGTGGATTTAATGGTGAGTTTCAGTCTTCTATATCAGTAATATGTCCATTTTAAAGCTCTAAGCTCTTGTGGCTCAAGAAACAAGAGTCAGATCAGGTCGGGTTGGGGAGCATGCACTGGTGCAGCGCGTTGCTGCACCCACCACACGAATGAACACCTTGGGATTGACCCCCCAGGCTGACACAGCCCAGACACAAGTCCAGTCCTACCCTCCAGCAGTGGCCATCTATCTGCCATAACCAGGTGCTACGTGGGCGTGTCCTCGGCCAGGTCCAGTGAGGATCCTGCGAGCCAGACCACCCTCAGGGGACCATGCCACCAGAAGTAGTGTTATACTAATAATGTAGAGGCATAATAATGTACCAGTCCACTTCAAGCACTGGTTTTGACCAAACAAGGGGTGGTCTCTTGTTCATTATGTGTTATAGAAGATACTAGTTAGTGCTCCCTCTGAATGTATGATTGTTGAAAATCTCCAGCCTCCTCCCAGTATACTGATTTGGCCATGGTGGGGAGCTCGATGGTGACCCGTCTATCCATGACTCTTGCAGGCGACAGCCCCTCCCTGGGCCTCAAGACCTTCAAGACCCCTGCCCCATCACACATCTGCCCCATGTGCTCTCATAGCTGTTACTCCCCAAAGAACTGTGCTAGTAATCCTTCTTAATATAATAATTATTATTATTGCCATCCTTATTACATATGACATATTGGAGTACGACTTTGCCAAAGCAATGTTGTACAGTTTTAGATGCTCTGAGGAGAATCACAGGTATTTTTATATCAAGTAATTGTTCTGAATGTTTTATTCTGTTGTGTGGTGCTTAATATTTGCGAGGATCTTTATTAAAATCACTCTTCTCTGACATGGTACTGCAGTGAATGAGATGTACTCGAACCGTAGAATCAGTTTGCTATATCTGTCGGGGCAAAAGGCGTTGTACCATGGAATGGGATTCGGTGTAATTTGAGAACTTGAAATCTGTGGATTTAACAGCCCCATTTTTTGAAAGTACAGGGGCTATTACAGTAATGTGTATGATTACTGTGAAACAAAGAAGCCAAGTAGGGCACTATTAACAGCCTAGGTGCCATGAACACTGTTCAGTGAAGATGTATTGCCAGTTTGCCTTACCGATGTAGCCATATCTTCAAGGACTATAGCTTCATTAGCCTTGTGAGATTGGACCTATCTGCAGACCGAATCATGAGATCGTCCCTCAGAAATAAGGACCGCCGTTTTGTTGAAGGTATCGGACTGGCCGTAATGCGTAGTGCAACATAAAGTCAGTCACTGTCATTCTGAGAATTCTGGAGAACATGACTCTAACCATGCCAAGTGTCCAAGGAGAATGCAGGCCCCAGAAGCTCATCTCAACGTGACACTCCACAAAAATTTGAGTGAAATAATGAGTCATCATCCAAGATCTGAGCCAGAAAGGAAGGATCTGCATGTCAGGCTTATGCATCAGAAAGAAATTCCCGCCCACACACACGCTCTTGCTTTATATGGAGCAGGAACAAGTCATTTACAACCCAAAGGTTTCATCATCCACTTTGTGTTGGTGAGTATTACGTTGACAAAGAAAATGGGCCAGAGTACTTTGTAAGTTCTCTAGTTATGTCTACGCTACATATTTTTTCCATGATGAGTGCCTTTGTTTTCTGATTTCCTTTTCAAGTGGCCTCTCGAATCCGCTCCGCAGTACCTAAAAATAGCATCCTGGAGGAAAAAGGCTTTAAGTTTCCATAACAGGGGGCTGAGCTAAGCTTGTAGCTTGAATGCTAATTGAGCTCTAAACAGAAAAATGACTCCAGAAATACCCCCCTCCCCCCATCCCCACCTTACCTACCCCGCATGACCTGCAGAAACATGTAACCCTTTGCATCTCTCATTTGCACTACCATGACGCTCAAACATCGTCAAACCACGGATAGATTGTCAGCGAACTACGCCACCCTGGTGTCGCTGAACAGCTGGCCTACGTGTGGGTGCACCAGTGGTGAAGTGCTGAGTGCGATTGCAGCAGCGTGGCATGTGAATACATTAGGTGGTGCCCTACAGGTTTAAATGGCTGATCACAGGGTGACCCGTCCAACTGTGTCAGTGCCACTGTATATCAAACCACCACAAGGAATACAGAAGTACCCAGGATCACAGAACTACAGCAATAATTTGTATTTTTCAGGAAATAAATTAGAGGGTAAGGTAGCCCATGTGTGACTTCAACTGACGGTTTTAATCAGACAAAAAAAAAAATGACCACAAATAAGATGGCGGTGATTTAAGAACAGTCTGAATGAGTCTGTATGGATCTGACTTTGTGCAACTGTGTACTCAGCGCATGCTTACTACATAGATGTGTATGTATTTACCCACTGTAAGGAGAAACTCATTTCCGTGAATTATAGTGGTCATATTCACGTTTATATTAAAAAAAAAAAAAAAAACCAGAAAAAATGTTTTTTGTATAAAATAAAAAGATTGGATCAACCTTGGGCAGTTTTTGTGTGGTGCTAAACTGCTGGGTTTATATGTCGAAAGCCTCCTCTTCTAAGGACCAGAGTCCCTCACACAGGTGCCATACTAATCTGTCATTGACGATGGATTCTGCATTATAGCAGTTACAGAGGTGAAGTTCAGTTCAAGCTTCGAATACAGCTGGATGTCATAATATGGCTATTCTGTTGAAACGCCCTGGTAAAAAGCACAACAGTTCAGCTACTGCCCTCCACAGACTCAAGTTACTACCAGTCAGAACAGAAGCTCATGTCCATGATGCTCTTGGGCCTTCTAGGGCCACTTTCAGTGTGCTACTGTATGTGCTATGTGGCTTCAACCAGAGCTACTGAAGCACCTGACTCCACTCCAGCAGGTCTGATGCCCCCGACCGAGCGACCCGGCACTCCAGAGACGGCCCACTGACTCGTCACTAAGCAACCATTACAGAGGAATTCCTACTGTCATGGTTGCTATGGTTTTATCGCTCCCCCTTCCCTGACATTGCCATTTTGTTCCACTTAATAATTTACTAATTGCTATTAGCTCATAATTATTCCATTTTAATAAAACGTAATTCCTAATGACGGAATTATCTAAAGTAATTTACAGCTGACAAACACAATTACGGCAGTTATTTCCCCCCGTTTTCCCTGCCTCCTTCCTCGTTTCCGAACAGAGAGTTTCCAGAGAGTTTATCACCACCATTGCTGTCAGCTTGGAGCTACGGCCACAGCTGCAATCCACCAGCTGGGGGAAAGTAGGTGCTGAAAGCGGCAATGGAGCTCCAAGATCTCTGGAGTCATATTTAGTTTCACACCATTTAATAAAAATTAAAAAAAAGCACAACTTCAAATAACTATCCAGTGCACCTTTGTCCAACAAGTAAATGTACATCCAGTGAGTAGTATGGAGTATAAACACTGCCTTTTCAAGGCTTAATCCTTTAGCGATTTATTTATGAAGGATTCCAGAGAGTGCAGGACACTGGACAGGGGATTTTTTTGCATTTTCCTTCTGTTTCAAACGTATAGTTCGGACACACTTCCCCCCCTACTGGTGGGAGGGCACATTGCCGTGTCACTTCCTAGCGGGTACCCCTTGAGAGTAGTCTTCCAGGACATCGGCCAGGTGGTCGTTGTGCGTCTTGAAACGCCTCTTCTTCTGAGATGCTGGCTTTTTCTTCTTCTGGATGGGAGCCTGAGGGAGATCCGAGAACAACGACTTGAAAAGTGCAACCCTGGGAAGGAGTGTGGGAGTGCGGATGGGGGTGCGAGATGGGCCAGATGCGAGAAAGTCGATAAGCCAGGAGGGAGGCAGGTTTCGGCACAGGGCTTGGCTGCAGTGGGTGTGTAAATGAGCCAGGTATGACGGCAGGGCCCTTAGGACATACCGGTTTCTTAGGCCCCGTGTCCTGCATGGAGGAAATCCCCTGCCTCTTCAGGTACTCTTCAATCTTCTCCTCATCAATCGAGTCCACAGGCACGCTACGCCACAACTTCTGGAACTCTACAAACCCCACCAGTTAGAGTAAAATCGCGCATGCTGAAATTGAAATCGTATAAAAACTCCAAATAAACGATAAAATATTTTAAAATGTTTGATTCACTCTAGTTGCGCTGCTAAATCTGAATGTTTTAATCTGAAAAGGAACTAAATAAGGATAAAAATCTGAATCTGCAGTGAATTTGTACTTGGAATTCAGTCTTTTTCCAGATTTAACCCTATAAACCTTACAAACTCACAACTAACACCCGGCGCAGTGAAAGCTGTACTCTATCGCTGTCCTCACCTTCATCCACTGTAAACTGGCAGTGTTTGTCATTATAAAAGAGGATCTTCTTTTTGTCAGGTCGGGTCACAAAGATGATCTGATCTCCTAAGGCCTGCAGGGGGCGACATAACCAAGAGCACAGAGATGTTTGGGCAGAAGAGCCGTCTGCATTGGCAAGCAGGTGTACCTGATAGACTAGCTAAAGAGTGTACATAAATGCATACAAATGTTTTATTTAAATAAACATTTACATAACTTTGTGCAATCACATACATACGTATGCATCTAACGGCTGGGCATAGTGCTAATCTTAATTTCATAACACATTATTTCTTTGACCTAATTAACGAATGCAGCATTTTGATGGCCAAATCTGAGAGCTGTATGATTAACAGAAAACTGGGTGATTAATTCATTAATTTGTTTTGATTCACAGCCCCAATAGCATACCCTACTGCCTAACAAATGCACATGTGCACACAGACTCGTGCAGACACAGACGCACATGCAAATGCACATGCAGACACAGACGCACATGCACATGCAGACACACATGCAGACACAGACGCACATGCGGATGCACATGCAGACACAGACGCACATGCACATGCAGACGCACATGCAGACACAGACGCACATGCGGATGCACATGCACATGCAGACACAGACGCACATGCACATGCAGACACAGACGCACATGCGGATGCACATGCAGACACAGACGCACATGCGGATGCACATGCAGACACAGACGCACATGCAGACGCACCTTAATGGCCTTGTGTGCGTTGGGCAGCCCCTCCTCCACGTCGTCCAGCAGCACCCCTCCCAGGCCCAGCTGGTCGTGCTTGTCCAGCAGACGCAGCAGCGCCTTCTTGTCCTTCAGCGGGTGTTTGGGCTTGAAGGCGTACTTCCCGTCACGGACTTCGATCTTGGGGTTGCTGGCCAGGGCCTTGGGAGAGGGGTGGGGGGTGGGGGGGGAGGAGACAGCCGAAGGGGTTGGGCAACAGACACAGAATAGCAACTGGGTACGGCGCTGAATGCATTCAGGTATCACTAGTACACCAACTACACTGCCGTACCATAATATCTAGCCCTGCAGGTATAACAATGCCAGCACCTGCTGCCCCTTAGTGGACAGAGAAAGCAATTACAGTATGTCAGCTGATCTTTTAAAATCAAGCCTTTAATTAAACTGAACCAAAAGGCTGGCAACCTAATTTCAGTTTTAAATTTTGTTTCAAATAAATTTCAAACTTAGAAATAAATAACCGGATGCGCCAAATATAATCAGGGCAATGATTATACAAACGCTGAACACGTGAAGGGTTTCTGTTGACGCCGCTGGGGCATTATTACAGGAAATGGCAGGAAGTGTCACGCTGCAGTCACTTGATGCCTGGAAAGTCTCCCATGGGGCAGGACCTAGCTTGGGATCAGGTACCTCATTCATCAACCACATCTTCTGCTTCATGCCAATGTCCAGGAGCTTGGTCTCATCCAGGATCTCCTCCAGGGTCAGGTGGAAGGTGTCGCCACGCTGGTGCCGGGTCTTACCCCAAGCCGCGGTAAACACGGGGAGAGAGGAGCGCACAGTAAGCATGGGGCCAAATAATCCTGTGCAGGAGAACTCATGGAGTGTACTGCCGGGCTTCACTGCCCTAACTTCACTCCCCGATTCTGTTCGGCAGACACCCTGGAAAAAACAGTACGCAGCTCCCCACCTTGCAGCAAATATTAAACAAGATCCAAACACAGGCACACAAGAATGCCTGCTGATTACAAAGGTGATGGATATTACCGTGTTGGTGTTCAGGCAGAATCACAATACTCGCTACAGTAGCTCCAGCCAAGAACAGAAGTATAACAAAAAACCGGGAAAATAAGTAGACAAAGAATAACAATGAATATAATAAAATAGAAATATAAAACAACTAACTCTAAAAGATACAAAAAAGTAAAGTAATATAATAAATAAAAATATGACTGACAAAGGTATACAAATGTGTGTGCGGTTGCTAAGAAACAATAGTATTGTTTTATATTTAATATTAACAGCAGCAGAGTAGCATAGCTGTTAAAGCAACTATGTTTATTATTCCCTCTCTCTGTGGCTCGGGTTCGAATGAGAATTTTAGTTCGACCTTAACTTACGCCCACTATGTATTTCAGTTGGTTACAGAACAAAAATTTCTGTCAGTACTGAAGTGAAATGAGGGATTCCGGGTAGCCCCAAAATGATATTATTTAAACAAAATAAATGAATGAACTGCCGAGACTGTGACACGGCACAGGTTTAGGGTGATACTCACCTTCATGTAGTTTACAATCTTTGCTAGAACACCAAACTTATATCCCGCACTTCCGGTCAGTGCTTTCAGGTTAAAGGAGCCATTGCTTGTGTCTGAAATTAAAGAACAAAATGAAGTTGCATTCAGCAGACATCCTGACAAAGAAAGTCCGCGCTGAGGAATGAAATGTGGACCAGCTGCAAACGGTGCCCTCTATACATCAGCCAGGGTCGCACCCGAGTCTGATTCACATCACTGCTGAGGATCTGACAACCACTGAACCACGGTGAGCTTAAATGCTTTCCTTCATTCAGCTGCGGCCTGTGTCAAGGTGAGCACCATTTCGTCCACACTAAAACAGGGTTTTTGTAAAACTCCTCCCAGGGTGAAGATTTTCAGAAAGTCAGTGTTCAACATTGATGGTTCCACAGGGAAAATGTTTTGTGAGTGAGTTTTTTGGCTTGTAACGTCAGAGTGTGCGCCGTTCTCTACTTTGTTTGACGTCAGATGGTGCGTTGTTTGCCGTTTACGTTTGTTGTTTTTAGCCTAGCAGAACTGGTAATAAGGCTTCTGATTGGCCAATGTGGTTTTACTGTTAGAGTTATAAATCACTGCCTGTTGGTTTGACATGCCCTTAACAGCACGTTTTAGCGTTTTCATGTGGACTGAGATTTTTATTAATGATGGAGGAGGAAAAACACAGTTTTTTAAAACTACCCATGTATGTGTGGACACAGCCTTACTCTTGATGCCCCAGGCTGCTTTATGGAATTTAGGAAATGGGGCATCTTATTATGATACCCTAACCCTAAGCCCAGACATGCAGATGGGCCCTTTGGAATGCTTAAGGGGCAATGGAGCAGGGTGCATCAGAGGAACTAGGAAGGACACCAAAACCGCAGTGTCTTTTGGGAGCCTGTAAGCCTTCCACTAGAGCCTGTACTCAAGCATCTCAGCAAGTCAACTTCCACCCGGAACCAGCGATTTGCATTTTTCAAAACACAGTAATGAGTGCGTCATGAGAATCTCCACAGGCAAAAGGGAACACCATGCAGGGCCCATGCAGACTGACCTGCTCCGTGCTTGGACCCCGCGTTTCCCTCCCGGTCCAACTTTGGCTTTTTCTTCTTAGAGGAGGAAGAGGAAGAGGATTCGGAAGGGGCCGGCCTCTTCTCCACAACCGGGGTGGAGATCGCCCTCTTCTTGAACAACTCCCGCTCCCGGAGCAGTGCTGGATCCATCCTTTCTGTAGATCAAATACACAAATGATGTATATGCTTCACAGCTACCCAGGTTAAACGGTTCAATGGCTTACTGTCATCCTGTGGACAACAACTTCCTCATGACGGCCAAGCGTCTATATCTAAACCAGGCATACATTTATCCAGATCTCCAGTCATACCGCCGTCTGCATCATTCGAGTCAGGAGCCCAGACGGTCGCTCACCACCACGAATTCATTCACAATGAACTTACGGTCACTTTACGACCTGCCAACTACTAAAACCGGTGTCATGCGTTTAATATCGTATAGAAACCACCAAAAATGTACAAATACGTGTAATTAAGCGGCCGCAAAAGTATCCTACTGATTAGCCGAATTGTAGCATTGTGACAAGCTTTAATTATATGGTGAAAGTGGTAACTGCTGCAGATACATATACAAGGGGCTGCTTGTGCTATTTTAGCGAACAACAAAGGATCGTGCAGTGTCGCAATAAGCGTAATGCAAATACCAACCTTAAGGCCAAGCGTGATTTTCCAGGTTAAACACTATGCTGGCCTGTGCTTGTGCTTGTGCTTGTGCTGTAATCGCGAAAGTGCGGTTTTCGGCGTTTCTCATCGCCTCCCGTCGCCCTCACGCATCTCCGCTCCTCCCGCACGCCGACGCTCCTCTCCGCCTCTGATGCGACTTCCGCCTCCCACTCGATCTCTCGGCGATCGACTGCTCGGGCTGCCATTTAAAATGCCACTTCTAACATGCTCTATATAGTATATACTATACTAACCTATACTATACTATATACTGTGTATATTACCTTGAAGGACTTGTGTTAATGTTGCTGGGACTAGGTGAAAGTGTTTTGTGTCTTTGCATCCACCACTTTATTTTTTTAACCTTTTTGTATAAAGATCTATGGAAGTGATCTTATTCTGGATGCAATATTTAGAACATAAAAAATACCCTAAGCCCGGTCGTGTTATTGTGTCGCAGTTTGTCTCCAGAAATCGTCTCTGTACGTAGTCTTTTCCTCTGGTCATAATGCGACTCCCTATGAACAAAGTTAACGAGCTTTACCATACGAAAGCCTGCCGACACGTTTTCAGTAATCACATATTATTCGTTCATTATTAATTAATCATTGGTGATTTTGCTTCGGTAGCTGTTTTATTTCATTTTACTGCATTATTTCGAATTGGGCACTACACTGGAGAACACCTTGAGCTTTCAGTTCTGCGATCTTAGCAATAATACTCTATACTTTTATACTTTTATAAGCAAACAATTGTTTTGTATTTGTTTACACATTGGTTTTCCGGTGGTAGATGCCATCTAGTGGCACATTCGAGAAAATTCGTAAGAAATAAGTTAGGGGCGAGTTCATAATAAAGGATAGAATTAACTGTGTGCTAAAATATTAATTACAGCATACGAGGTATATTTTGGAATCAGTGTTACTACTTTTTATGCTCAAAATTGCAGTTACGTTGTTGTTACAACAGTCTGGATTAGTTTGTTTGCTTTGTGCATAGATGCCACTGTCGACGATGATACACATGAAAGTATGACCTAATGATATCGACTTCCAATAGTACGGTGGGGTGAAGCAGCGCCAGTGTGTAAGGACTGCTAATCCTGCCCCGCGTTCCGTGAAAGTGCACTGATCGCAGGCGGGAAAGGGAAGTGCTGACACTTTTCCTAGGAAGTAGGACTGACTAAGGGCTTTTATTAAAAGACATACATCCTTTCATCCAGTCATTCACTGGATCCTTTATCCAGCAGAAGCAGACAGTGGTCAAGGAAACGATGCCAACACTAGGATGGCCTTCCAAGCAGTGTCAGCGGTTACGATTGTAAATTGTTGTGGACAAAACCAAGTAAACAGATTACTGCACTAATACGAACAATACGTAAGCAGTCGTTTATTAGATTTTCTCCCCAATATATGTACATATGTGAACAAAAAAATGAAACGCACTAAACCAAAACTACTAATTAAAATGATAAAATGCAAAATTATAAGTGACAGTGCAGTGAGTAAGTTTGTCCTCAAACCGGATTCTCTGAGTTGGTCGGGGTGTACCCATATCGACCTTATGCCCTGCACTGCCTGGGAAAATCTCTGGGTGACAGTATTTTAGGTAAGTATATAGAAAATTGATGGATGGATGGCTTGATGATAATTAAAAATGCGTTGCCTTTCAGCTCTCAATATGGAAAACTGAAATGTGAGTTTGCGTTCACTTCCTCAGCTGTATTAATTTCACTTCTACACACTATTTTCAGAGAATAGTGCTTTCGCTATAATGTAGGCCCATACTTGTAGTTCCGTAGTTTTGAATTTTTTCACTTTTTTCTTGAGGTGATGAAACTGTGAAACATTTTCTCAGATGAATGTGAAACATTAGTTTGCGAAAGGGGTAGCGCTATTTTTGAAACATTTCGAAATGTTTTGCATGTATTTCTTGACTTCTTGTCTGTCGCTATATAAAGTGTCAACAAAAACGTTGCTTTTTGATGCATAAGTGTACATGATATGTAGGCCTAAAAGCACCACCCCTCCTTATACTGTAGTGGGGTACTAGGAGACAAAAAAAGGGATTGTGATTAAACCAATTGATTTGGCATTTCACTCAGACAGCTAGAACAAATCATATATATTGAATTGGGTCCTCAAATATTTGGAGTGACGAAATAACTGAAGCTTTTGCTTTCTTCTACTGTACCTGTGAATAATTATCAAATAAATTAATTTATTTTTCGTAAAAGAATAAATTGAGCCAAAAGTATACGTTTTTTAAAAAATGTAAATAATTGTACTAATGTGTAAATAATGTGTTGCTGTGCTGGTTGATACATTTCTCGGGATCACTGTTATCCCCAAAACTTTTGACTGTGGGCGTGACCTGTGAAAGCAACAGAACATGACACGAGTATAAACTTTGCCCAGAAAAGAGCGTCTCGATCTGCGCCGTGCTTGGCGACCGGCTGCAAGTAAAACTTTATTTATCCACCGAGGGATTATTAACTTTTTTTAAGACAAGCCCACGTACAGTTGAAGGGCATAATCCAGGGGAGGCTGACGCTCAGCCCCGGGACGGACACCGGCGGCGACGGAAATTTTTCGTTTCACTTTCTTACTAAACCTTACCGTCAAAACTGCCTCGATCTACATATATGTTCGCCTTTAAGTCGGTATACACTCCCACCGCGTTAGCAGCCTGGGTAAAGAGCAAGGTAGAAAGCAAATTTCTTATCTGGCATTCCTAGATTGGCAGCTATTTTTTTCTTGCTATAATATTTTTATTATATAGATGTGTGATGCAGGCAGCGCGTGATGCACCGGCGCTGCTTCCCCGCACCCAGAGCAGCAGAAGTTACAGCCGACGAAGATGACGAGCAGCAAGATCCGCGATTCGGTCCGGGTTGGAAATGGACTTCAGGCTGATTTCCGAGACCTTGGACATGTGGAAGACCCGCAGACTGAAGAACGGGACGGACTTCCTTTGACCAGGGGCGACGGAGCCGACTACAGGCAAACAGGTGAGCCGCCATCTATATACTGACCTTTTGTCAGTACTGTATATATATCGTGACAGGATTCAAACTTTTTTTGTTCTTTTATTTTTGCTAAGTGAATTAGACAGCGCATATACGCATGGGCGTAAATTTCATTTAACAGTAGGGGGGGACAATAAATAAAAATTTCTCATGAGCAATTTTTGAAGGGGACA
>JAODKL010000017.1:10647713-10686706 GCA_026780765.1 Petrocephalus schoutedeni
TTGTAGCATGGAGACTGCGTCATTATGGTTATTTGGGGGGGACAATCCTCGGATGGGGGGGGACATGTCCCCCCCGTCCCTCCCGGGATTTACGCCCATGCATATACGTGACTGCATGTACAAGAGCAGAAACACACAGGCACACCTTTATTTATTTATTTATTTTAAATCAAGCAAAATTGACTGCAAGAGGATATATGTGTGTAAATCTTAATGGACCAATAGGGCAGAGTTTGGTAAAACCGGGTATGTGAGGCTCAGAGTGTGTGCGTTTCTGAGGGTGTGTGCTGCCAAAAGTGGACGGAAGACGTGGAAAAGATGAGGGTGAGCTGATTAGTCTGCAGAAATAAGTTTTCCCTCATCTGATGTTTGTGTGACCATTGTACTGATAGAAAGTACTCAGTACTCATCGACTCACAGCTGCATAACCACAGGGGTGAGCGCCTTTCCTTTACAGATTATGATTCGCAAAGAGAAGCTGCTGCTTCCAAAGGATCTTTGGGCACCCCGGAAATCTCTTACCCTTCAGGTAATAGAGACCGCGGAGTGTCACTCCTTTGGAAGGGAAAGCTCACCAATGTTCACCTCCTGCACATTATTCCAGTCAGTGCTTAACATGCCTACAGATTACAATTCTAAGATGATCCAAAAATGGTGGTTTAAAAAGTAAGACCACAGGACAGTTTACCAACATTGGTGAAAAGATGGATAAACAGCCACTGAAATGTACAGATGGAATCCAGTGTGAAAGGTCAATGACTGTGCATCAACGGCATAGCAGTGAATCAATAGTTATTCTCTGGCAAATTAAGTAGTGATTGAGTAACAGCAGAACAGTGGTAGAATAAGTGCTGAGTACCAACTGGGCAGTGAACGGAAACTCATTAGCTGTTAGTAGGTACCAGGTACTAAATAGGCAATAACTCAGTGGTTTCTGAAAAGCGACTAAGTAGCAAATGAGTTTCAACTGACTAATAGTTTTACAGTGACTGACCATTGATTGATGAGTAGTGACTGAGTAGTGGCTAATCCGCAGTTTGGTACTCATCAGTAGCAAGTGAGCAGTGAATGAGTACCGGCTGAGCAATGACTGAGTAGTACTCATAAACTGAGCTGACCAAGCTTTTATTCACAGCACTCTCCATACGCCTGGCTGCGGTACGAGGCTCTGACAGACGGCCAGATGCGGAGCTGCAGGAAGTGCTTCGGGCAAAGCTGCGCATCCTGGAGGCCGACTGTGGGGGAATCAGAACCGTGTTCTCGGTGGGGCATCCCCACAGCACCTGTGGTGTGGTTCAAGCCGTGTATGGGTTAGGGTTACTGCCTCGCTAGCTTTAGTGAAGGGCTTTAGTTTGCAGATTTCCCTGCTCAAACACATCTTAGTCAGCAGGTTAATTAGTTAGCAGGTTTAGTAGGTGTGTAGGTGTGTGGAGCAGGGAAATCTGTAAACTGTATGTTGGATTCTGGCCCTCCCAGACCGGAATTGGAGAACCCTGCTTTAGTGGGACTGAGAGGCCACCTCTTAATAGGTACTGGCTGTGCTTCGGGGCTGCCTCATTGGGAATCAGCGTCCACATCCTGGATACATACTACTACTACTACTACTAATACCAGAGCCGCCATCAGGGGGGGACAGAAGGTACTTCTGTACCGGGCCCAATAAAAATATGACTTGCCTGGCACCCGGACATCCGTTGCTGTTATATTAGTGTGGTGGAGCCCCACCCCGGCAGTCAGGACATTTAGGCCAGCGATATACTTCATGCAACACGACATGTGCAACGGAAGCAGTGTACTGACTATACTTACGTGCGATGGTTACGTTAATCTGGAGGATTAAAGGTGTCATGTCCACCAGGGGGCAGTGTGGCCGGCTCCTACATTTCCGGTCTCACTTGTTTGTATTAGGATGTCCGCTCGCTGTCTCCACAGCGATCCAGTTGCTGATTTTGTAATACTGCTGCAGCATTCTCTGTATTCTAACCACTGCTCCACATCGTACTGGTACTTCACTCTGCCACATATCACTTTACATGTTGAACGTTGCATTGTTTATTGTTAGATATCTCATACTAGTTAATATTCCGTAAATAGGCTGCCTGATTTTGGAAATAAAAATCCATTTTTTCAATTAGTATTGTTGAGTAAAGGGCATTTACTACAGTGATTTTTATTTTTTAGAGCACCTGGTAAGATCTTTGGCTAAACTCATGAGCTGAGTTCATCGTGTATATATATATATATATATATATATATATATATATATATATTTATTTCACCGGGCAAAACTGTGCATATTGCTTTGTGCAGGGCCATATTGGAAAGTTTTAGGATTGAAATATGTTCTCTTACATATTGAGATATCCCTGACTTTGGTCACAATATATCAATTGTGCTGCTATTGAAACTAATATGTAATAAAGAATCAATGTCTTTGTGGGTTTTTGAGGGAAGTATGATTATACTTTTATTTACTTAGTATGATTATAGTTTTACTTGGTAAAATAGTTAAAGTCTAGTATAATTATCAAAATTATGAAGTTTATCCATGTATATGAGCTTGGAGCGTAGCACGTGTGGTCAATGTATTGAAAACAGGCCCAACAGAGTCAACATAGATTTTCGGTTGCGATTAGACATGCAAAGATAAATAGAAGCTATTTACACTGTTAACTGGGTCTTGTTATGCTGCAGATGTTGGTGCATCATATTTTTCTTTAGTAATCAAGTCGTGGAGATTGTTGCTGCAATTTTATTTGGTTAGGTTGTCTTAAAATAGATTAGGTTAAGTTAGTTTAGATTAGGTTAGTTAGGACCCTGATGGGGGAGTCTACCTTGATTTGGTGGTAGGCTTACAAATCTTTTGGCTAAAGTCTGTTACTAGACAGAAGTACTACAATACTACTACTACAATAATAATACAATACTACTCCTACAATAATAATAATAATAATACAGCGAATTGCCAGCATTCTAATTTTACGAAGTGTACATTCTGAGACTATAGCAGAAAACACATTTTCCAGGTGGATACAGTTATGTAATGCTGTGAATTAAGCTGTCACATAACCTTTACTTTGCCTCATGTTTCAGGAACTTTCTGCCCAGTTGTTGTCCATCAGCAGCGAAGAGGACACCATATTTTTAACCTTCAAGTCTTTTGAAGAGCTGTGGAGATTCCACACACATTACACAATGGGTAGGCTGGCAGCATCTGGTCAGCAGAATGCGGTCGCTGTAGGATTTGCCTGCTTTTGCGGTAACATCAACCCTGACATTTCTTCATATCCATCAGGCTTCCTTGGCCACTGTATGGAAAACCTACTTTTGGACCAAGATTTCTGGTTGAGCTCCCAGGAGCAGGAAGATGCTGGAATAGAGGCTGTAGTCCAAGAAGAGATGATACAATTTTTGTACAAAGGGATACTTATGCAGGAAGGTAACAAATGAATCACCTGTATCATGGTCCAATGGGCTCCAACACCCTGTACAAAACTCTGTCCATAACCTTTTCTGACATGGGGCAGGCAGGTGGTGTAGGGGTTAGGGGTGCAACCATGTAATTGAAAGATTGCCGGTTTGAGTCCCCAACCTGCATGTACAGCTGAGGTACCCTGAGCAAGGCACCATCCCAAGGACTGCTCCCTGGGTGCTCACATAGCTGCCCCCTGCTATGTCACGTGGGTTACAAGCAGAGAACACATTTTGTTGTTGCATGCTGTGGTGCGTCAACAAGGACAATTAATCACCTTCACATGTTAATTCATTTCCGAAACGTTGTGTCCTTATTTGACGCCATGCACCCCAAGCTGCTCAACCACACACTGAGCAGCTTTCCAAATCATGGTACACCATCCTTAATATCTGGTCTCATACCTTGTCCATCAACTTACCCCAAGATCCCACTTAAATCTGTATGTTCACCAGGGTCATTTTTTGGATGCTGTACTGCCAACCAAATGTTTGACAGCTCGACATCAGGCAGAGACCTGTACCTGGAGCAGGGCGACGTTGGCATCTTTGAGCCACCTTTCATGGGCTCTGACTGGACTGTACAGTCCCTAGTGGATGGATCCAGGGGCACCAAGTGCAGACCAGCTGTGGAGCCCCTCAGCCCATTTCACCAGTGAGTGGATCTGCCTGATGTGACAGGAATTTATGCCTATTGTTAGCTCACCAGATGTTTCTTAATCCAAGATTAATTACAGTACATAGCTATCTCCTCGTGAAGCTATTTATAAGCAAGTTTTTGAGATGCTTTCTTAAAGTTTTTCATGACAGCAAACAGATCCACTGCAGAGTGGAGGATCGAATGGGGTGGTTTCTAGGTGCCATAGAGATCATTTGGGCAGGTTACTCAAACCACAGACAAAACACAGCTTTGATCTCTAGCTTAAATATAGATAAAGCTCAAGCCACTATTTCTCCCAGTCCTTTACTTCAGTGTTTCCCAACCCAGTCCTCGGGGAACACCGGACAGTCCACGGTTTTGCTTCCTGGACTGTCCGGTGTTCCCCGAGGGCTGGGTTGGGAAACACAGCTCTGCTTTATAACGTGACACGGTGAATTGGCTCCATGCTCTCAATACAGTCAGTTAAAACAGAGTAGAGGGCTCGGTGTCTCTCTCCCACCAAAATTCCCAGCCACCAACTGGGATCCCACGGAAACTGGAATCATTTGTGGTTTTTCAAAGTATTTGTAAAAAAAAAAAAAATTGCAAGGTATCTTCCTCTTTTACGCAGATATTTTGTATGACAGCTGACGTGATGCGGGAAACATTTTTCTTTCTCCACATTCTTTCCAGATGGTTCCTAAAATCATGCTGTGAAAACATCCTGGTCGGCCGGGGAAAACGGCCCTGTGGCTTCCCCTGTCAGCTCGGTGAGCGGAGATCGTTCACTTAGGGGACAAAATCCTTAGATCCAGTTTGGTGCCTGTCACTATTCATTCTTGTCCTGCACCAAGACCTAATAATTCAACCAGGCTGGAAATGTCGCATCAGCTCAGCAGGTTACGTCAGTTCAGCAGTGGGAAATGGGCTGCTGGAGGCTGCGGGGGTCCTTTAGCGAAGCTGCCCCAGTCCCGCCTCTGATCTGATCACCTGCCCGCTGTCTCTGCTCTGCAGCCACGGGCTCCTGCGTGGCCACGCGGCAGTCGGACCCCAGCGGCCCCGACGAGCTCAGCTTTGAGCGCGGAGACGTGATCCATGTGGCTGGCCTGCTGGTGTCCTGCTTCCAGTGGTTCCTGGGCAGGCATGAGGGCACAGGGAGCCTGGGGCTTGTGAGACGCAGCTTTGTGAAGCCTGCCAACTCCCTCCGTGAGTGAGTGTTGCCCTGTGTGCCTCTGCTTGGCAGTGTTGTTGATGGGCACCATACTGTATAATACAGGCAGCCCCCTAATTACAAATGAGATCCATTCCTAAGTCTGTTTTTAAACTGAATTTGTAGGTAAGTGGGAACAGGTACATATGGTTCTTCTCTAGCGTCTGTCATATTTTTGTGTAGTGTATATGTAATATCTGCTACTGTAGTGTACTTTGTACTGTACCTTGAACCGACGAACCGCTGAAGCTGTGCAATGTTTTCATGAGCATTACAAAGTACTTTGTGCCTTTGTTGTTACTGCACATTGTATTTAACTAAGACGTAGCACTGGGAGTACCGGCCGGGGCAGTGTGGCGGCGTGCTGGGCCCATGCCAGCAGTGTAAATGGTGTAAATAGTGTAAATAGCTCTGTGTATTTGTCATGTTTACATGTTAATTGTTGTAAATAGTGGTGTGTGTGTGTGTGGGTGTGCGCACACTGTGCTGTGTTTCAGTGGTCGACACGGTGGGCAGTGTGTGTGTGTGTGTTGGGAGAGAGACAGGTGCACGTCAGTAAATGCCAGTTTGTACCCTTCCTGTGCTTCTGCATATCCCTTACTTACCACCACGATCACTATGGCTGGTACTGGCATCACAATATAACAGACTTTAGGGCAGTCTCTTCATAAATCTGAGCTGGACGTTCTTAACCTGGGGACTAACATAACACGGTGAATTGGCTCCATGCTCTCAATATAGTGACATGGACCTCTAAACTACCTTACTCCTGTTTTATTAAGCCCAGGAGCAAGGTATTCAACAGTAATATTCAATTACGTGCAGAAGATTCAAGATTCAGGAGGTTATTTGTCATGTGCATAGTAAACGGTCAGTCTTACGATCTACTTACTTCTGCTAAACGCAAAATAACACAGATCAGAAGTACAGTAAGTGCAAATGAAATAAAATAATGTAAGTGAGTAATGTAACTAATGTAAGTGTTACTCTGCCAGCTTAATAACAGTGGGCAAGGGAATACTCTATGGAGACAGCCATCTATTTTCCATGCAGTAAACCTTAATGACTTCAGCTGTGAATGCCAGCAGCTTATAAAGTGTTTTTATGAAAGTCCTATGTTGGTAGATCTCCAGAGATATTTTTGGAGGACGAGGACAGGCTGCTGTTCAGCGTGGGGCCGGCGCGCCTGAAAGCCGGGGCTTTGGCTATGCTGAAGGCGTCGTGCCGGAGTGACGTTGGTGCCATCTACAGGCTGGGTGAGCCGACGCCACCTGCAGCACTCTGAGCAGCTCCCACATCAAGCACAGTGCCTGCTAGCGACCTCACTTCCTGTTACTGCTTTGTATATTCCAGATCCCATTACAGTATCTGATTCTCCAAAAGGACCTCCTCAAAGTAAGTATTCTGTATAATACTTTTTTAAACAAAATAAAAATATATGGGTATGTTGGATACTCAGTTTTCAACTCTGCTATTCAGGATAAGCAGGATGGGTGATGCTTCAGTGTTTTATAGAATTGCACGTGCTTTTTATAGTTCCATGGTTCTTATATAAGAGTCTCATGTTTCTTTCTTCAGATCCATCCTCTGAAGAAGACATCGCTTTAGAACTTGAGGAACTCAGGACCAATGTAGACACAGTTCTCAAAGAACTCTGCACACTAGAAGCTGGTACTGCACCTGCCAGGGAGGCGGAGACTCCTCTGGAGGGTAATGATGAGGGAGACAAGGAGGCAGGGGGAGAAGAAGGCTCACTGTGCTTCACGGTGTCTGTCACAGAGGACGAGCGCGACCCTGAAGGCATCCAACCCCTGCTCACCTTCCTCAACGTCAGGGGCTACCAGCCACAGTTTGCTGGCCTCTACCACTTCTCCATGGAGTTTCTCCACTCATCTTTCCAGGGCTATTCCGATGAGGAGGAGCTCGTGGCCTATCTAGGCGCAGCCAGAGAAACGGCCCGCAAGAGGAGGCTCTTTTGGGCCCAGAGCCGGCTTTGCTTCCTCCTGGGCAAGCTTTGTGCCCGCAGGGTCAAACTCTCCCAGGCCCGGGTCTACTTCGAGGAGGCGCTGAGCATCACCAGGGGCGACTTTGCGGACTGGCGCCTGTTGACTGCCATCCACGCCAACCTGGCTGTCATCTACCTCACGCAGAAGAACATGGACAAGTATGTGGACTCTTCTGAGCGAGTGGCCGCCCTGCGGATGGGAGTCAGCGAGCACGTCTGCAGTACGGAGAGGGAGCCGGAAGTCCTGCGCTACGCCCTGCAGAAGGCCGTGCTCGCGGGTAGCAAGGCTGCTGAGGCCAGGGTCTGCTTCCTCCTGGCTAAACTTTACTGCACGCTAGGGGAGAGCCGGAACGCTGTGCCCTTTGTCGAAAGGCTCCAGGTCCTGATGGAGGGACTGGCAGGGGCCGGACAGCTCACACCCAGCCACGGCTACCTTGCACTGGGCAGGCTGTACTCTGAAAGCGGCCTCTCGCACCTGGCCTTCAGCTCCATGAGACGAGCCTCGCTCCACCCCTCTGCCACCCTGGAGATCCTCCTCAGTGCCATCAGCTTCGTTCTGGAGAAGTCCGGTGAGCGCATCCTGCCACAGGCAGTGCCCTACCTGCGGAGGGCGCTGGCGCTCACTGAAAACACGGCGGAGCGATCCCTACACCAGGCTGCCTCTGTGTGCCTGTCCTACCTGCTGCAGGGGCAGGGTCTCCTGGACGACGCCCTCCGCTGCATGGGTACCCTACTAGATGGTAGGCTGAGTGAAACCCCTACGGACTCAATAGATGCACTTCTCTTTCTGGCGTGGCTGTATATCCGCAACCAGCAGCCACTGCATGCCCTGCATGTGCTGGACGGGCTCCTGGACATGCAGCACATCCAGGGCGTCATCCAGAACATGCGCGGCATAGCATTCCGCCACGCAGGTGATGCCAAGCGGGCCGCTCTAAGCTACTGGTGCGCGCTGGATGTCTGCAAGGAGATTGGCTCGCTGCGCAACTCGGCCGTGGCACTGGCCAATCGCGGGCTGCTGTACTGGCACATGGGGGCGGAGACTCTGGGCGAGGCCAGCCTGCTCCGCGCAGTTGAGACGTTCTCGCGGCTGAAGGATGAGGGCCACGAAGAGGACTTGTTCTGCGTGCTCCTGGAGCTCGGCCACTTTTACGTGAGCCGGGGGCGGCCGGAGCTGGAGAAGGGGAAACTGTACTACGAGTGGGCTCTGCTTATCGCCATCAGCTCTGACAACCTGCACTGTACGTCCCATTCTCCTGTCTTCATGTGTCTCTATCCTGAGCAGCACTAAGGGATTATGGGAGAATAGATATAGAGGAGCAGGGGCATAGGGTAGAAACAGTATTTTTAGCTAAACCCAGGTAAAATTATCAAAGCTGCGGAATAATTCTGCTGAACCCAGCACATCTGCCAGTGTCAGCATTAACATGGCTTCTAATCCAGGGAAGGAAATCTCTGTATACTTCTGTAAGTTTCTGTTATGAGCATTAGTGGTGTGCGATACTGCTAAATTTGGTATCAATCCGATACCAAGTAAACACGGGGCCAATATCACCGATACCGATACTGATACCAATACTTTTTACTTACAGGAGCAGCTTATGTACTATGTAGGGGACAGCAATGCATCATCAATATGCTAAGTTTGATTTAATTTTCATAACCACCAAATGATTTTGTGGTTTCTGCACTCCACATTTAATTAGTTCATTATGTGCAAGTGTAAAACTCAGGACAGATTTTATAGTTTTTAATAAAATGAAAAACGTTTTTTATTACCGTGATGAACTAAATTTGAACGTGAAATCTGCATAAATTATTGGAGAACAAATGTTTTAAAACTTAAATTGCTCTTTTCAAGTTACTTATTTAGAAACAACAATAAAAATTTTGATTACACTTATCTGCTTTTACAAACAGATAAGTGCACACAGGCGAAAATTAAAGGACAAAGTGCAATTAACTAAACAAAAGCACAAGCTACTCTTCCACTGTCGACTCACGCTCACGCCACTGAGTCACATGACACTACGACAGCAAACCACAGCAGAGCGAGCTGGGGGGGGTAGGAGCAGAGTGCTCTGCGACATGCAGACGGAGCAGTGTAGAGGAGAGGAATTGGGACAGCATCGATCCCATCACGCTAGTATCAATCTGATACCAGTACCAATGTTGTCATCAATACTATCGGTATTTGGATCGATCTTCCCACCCCTAATGGGCATTGGACCTAACACTCTTGGCACCCTGGCATAATCTTAGCCCTGCACCCCCCCTCCCCGGCCTGTTGTGCATTTTGCCGTAGCCAAGATCAGCCGCTGATTATAAGGCCGACCTAAACAACACCAAGTGTGGCAGTCAAATTAAATGAATGGTTTCTGGTTTTGAACTCTTCTGTGTAACAATCCAGGCAACAAACATTTAGGGCCGAAATTCACAGTAATGGCCGAAAAAGTTTTATTTTCCAGGATTTTGATAGTATTCATCTATTACTGAGCCAGTATTTAGTGTTTGCTAATTTAAGGTGTTACCTTGACGCAGCAAAGCGCCATGTGTGAGTTTAACAGCCCATTTGGTACGCCCCTCCCAGGCCAGCTCCAGGCGTGCCGCAGTTTGTGCCAGTTCTACCGCACGCTGTGCCCTGATGCTGGCCAGAGCATCGTCTACAACGAGCGCCAGCTGGTCCTGCTGCGCAGGACGGGCCACCGGAGCCATGAGGGCGACGTCCTGGAAACCGTCAGCGAGCTGTACATGAGTCTGGGAACAGACAGGTAACAGATCCCAGGCTGTTTAGTACTGAAGCTGTTCTCAGGCTGTGTGGGGCACACGGAGGGTGTGATTTACCTCTAACCAGGCAAGGGGGTTGCCAAGGTGACAGCTGTGCTCTCGACTGTGTCATGCTGCGATAAGGCCTGGAGGCACTGTATACACCTCGGTGTGGCAGTTCCCCGAGCCTTTAGAGAGCGGCGCTGGGCGTCTCCCTAACTCTGGCTCCATCCTCTCCTGGCAGGGCCTACCGGGCCGCCCTAGAGCACACCAAATGCAGCCTGGGGCTCTTCATTGACCTGCGCAGGAAGGAGAGGGAGGCATTTGCCTGGCTACAGGCAGGAAAGATCTACCACATCCTGGGGCAAGACGAGCTGGTAGAGCTCTACTTACAGGCGAGTCTTATCAGCAAGCCGAAGGCATTTCAAATTGAGGTGTTTGTGCCAGTTATTCGCAGGGGGTCCTGAAAGAAGGTGCGTTCTTTTCTTCCTCCAGGTCGCCCAGGACTCAGGCCTGAGCACGGGGAACACGCCCTTCCTCCTGGGGCTGCTGGAGGTGGCGGGGGACTTGTTCTTCAACAGCTCGAGGGACAGAGACAAGGCTCTGTCTTTCTACAGGGTAGGCGGTGGAGCGAGAGCATGGTGCTGTCAGGCGAACTCCCGGACATCCGTGCATCACATCACACGCGCTTTCCCGGTCGCTGCGTATTCTGCAGATAGCGTGGGAGCGCTCGCACTGGAAATACCCGTTCAGTCACGCAGTAGGGGTGCCAGCGACCCAAGAATGTTCCAGCTATGCAGTCCGGGTGGCCGCAGTAGATTCCAACCACTCTAGGTGACCACAGTATATTCCATGCACATTGCTCTGAAATAGCCCGGATAATCAACACCATCCAGTCTGTGCTGCAACAGTCGTTTGCACTGAAACATTATCATGCTGAATGAATTTGGACAGCTTTTTATTTTATCCAATGTATATACAATGCATTTGGACTCCTGTCAGCCCTGGGTGGCAGGGGTGGGCTCGCTGAGATGGTCTGTGGTTCTGTGCACCTCAGGACCGGGCCTTGCCCATCGCGATCCGGACGGGCGACACTCCGACCCAGCTGCGGCTCTATAACAAGCTGACGGAACTGCTGATGCAGATGCAGCTGGGCGGGGATGCGATGGAGTTTGCCCAAGCCTCCCTGGACCTTAGCGTCACCTTAGGTACCCACGACAGTGCTTTCCTCTGATTGGCCAAACAGCATCATGTGACCAGACATTCATTCCAGTACAAAAAAATACATGTTTTGTATTAACCCAGCAGCAAAGACCACATTTTCAGAATAATGCAGTTATAGTTTTCTTCACCAGGGGGTGCCATCCAACAGGTTACTGTATATTAGCAGTAAAGTTTTAACATCAAATTATACATAGATTTGAATATGCTTTTTCAGATATATTTATCAGATTATCCTTTAAGTTAAGAGGCCATCTGTGTCTTGTCTGTTGCCCAGGAGAGCATCTGAACGAACGTGTGGCTTTCCATAGACTCGGCACACTGTATCACCAGCTGGGCAAGTTCGAACTAGCCGAACACTACTACCTGAAAGCCCTGTCGCTCTGCCCATCACCCCTGCAGTTCGATGAGGAGACCCTGTATTATGTCAGGGTTTACCTCACTCTTGGGGACATCATCTTCTATGACCTCAAGGTAAAACTTAATTCAGGTGTAAATTATAAGTGAAATATTTGGGGCTAAACTGCCTTGAGGCAGGGAACATAGTTGGGACATAATGGATTGATCTGGGTTGAGGGCCCAATATTATATAATTTCATGGGGCCCAAAATCTCGAGTGGCACCCCTGCCTGGGGGTGAGGTATCTAAACTGTACCACATTTTACAAACGGACATGGTCAGTGTTATCTCGCTCTTACTTTAAGCCCTACGTCACACTTACGTAGGACATTATTCATGTCACTTGAGAAACCAAAAGTAGTGCTGGATTAACACTATCTTGTATACTTACACTTTTAATCAGTCTTATCACTGATTTACTCACTTGGTGCCCAAGGACCCCTATGATGCGGCTGGATATTACCATCTAGCCCTGGCTGCCGCCATGGACTTGGGCAACAAAAGAGCCCAGCTGAAGCTTTGCACACGCCTGGCCACCATCTACCACAACTTCCTGGTGGACCGCGAGCTCTCCCTCTCCTTCTACCAGAGGGCGCGGGCCTTTGCCACGGAGCTTAACGTGCGCCGGATCAACCTGTCGCCCGACCAGCACGTCTGTAGCACGTCGCGGTACAGGAGCAGCGCGACCTAGCGACGCTGTGGAAACGCGCCGGCGCGCACTCCTGCTTCACTGCCTTGGTGCTATTGTGGCATAACAATGTGACTTGTAAGGCTGTAATTTGTATCTGTGGGTCGATGGAAAACGCTAAAAATACAGTAATGTGAAATTCTGTCATTCTTTTTCATACTATTTTAAGGTTTGACTTGGCATCACAACTATGGAATACATTTGGGAGTGTGTAATTACAAACAACCTAGCAGCAGCCAGGCTCATGGTTTCTTTTTTGTGTTTTTGCAAGTATGGAATAACCGCTGTCTATATAGACGCACGCGGCTGTGTAATTTATATGTCTTAGTCTCAGATAATTAGCTTAAAACAAGGCAGAATGTCGGGGATGTAACATAAGGTGCCTCTAAATGTTTCCAGGTCTAAAAATAGGTGAAGTAAAATAGTAATCTATACTTAGTGGCTTTATATAAGAAAGTCTGCTAAGGAACGAAGCGTATCTGTCGTACCCCAGTGATGGTGCGTTGAAGCCGTGCGCTTTTATGGGTTCCAGCGCGTAGGACCTGGACCAAGAAGGTACAGGCGCCCGCAGCCAGACCTTTCCAAGGCTGGACATGTTTCTCCGGCCTTTTCCAGGAGTATTCCCTCCGGCAGTAATCGAAAATGGTTTTATAGGATATATGTACGTAGACTTGCTGAAAGATTACTATCCATATTATTATTATTATTATTACTATTATACCAATAATACGTATTATCAATAATTATTATTATTTGCAGGCGAAAATAAATAAGTAAATGGACACTAGGCTGTGCTGCGAAATATAACAGCGCTTAAGAGAAGCTCATCGGCCGCGTCGTGGAAATTTCCTTCCATCCACTAAGAAACACCCAAGGCGAGCAGCCAAACTTACACGCTGCCTCGTCTCTACTTAACGAAAGAAAGAGAAAGTCATCCCGTTTAGAGAAATACATTCGGTATTGGAACACTTTTTTTTTTTTACAATAAAAGTCATGTAATATTTTTAATTCTTTCAACTGGCCCACACTAAAACTTTACCTGCTCACAGATAAATAACCAGCAGTTCAGTTTCCTTACATTAACACTGATTTATTTTGCCGAAATCGGCGTGCGAGCGAGGCAGACCCAGTACAAGCAGACGCAGCTTTGTTCCCAGTTTGGATGTATTTACCAAAGCGCTTTAAAACTTGTCGTTAAATGAAAAAAAAACCTTTAAATACCGTGGATGGGGTAGTTGCATATAATTGTGGTAGACTCTCCTCCCCCGAGCCGGACGGTGCGCCAGCCCCCCGGCTGACAGCGGGACCCCCTCTCGCAGACACAGAGAGGAGCGGACGAAACTCGGCTTTCTCAGAAACTCGCTCGCTTTTAAGCATCTAAAACAATGTAGCGTTTTAAAATCAGCTTGCTCTAGCCAACAACTTAGTATTTCATTATTATTATTATTATTATTATTATTATTAGTATTATTATCATTGTTATTATTCCGAAGGAGCTCCTGCTCATTACCTCTACAGGTTGCAGTTTTTTTATTGTCATTTGGAGACGCGGGTAATGCTTTCCTCGATTGCTTTGGAAAGTTAACCTAACTTAACGCGCAGAACAGCCGATTGCGGGACGATGCGAGCGGAGTGAGAATTTACCTACCCTGGAGATTTAAAGGCTTTCTTGGGAACCCCGTTGCACCGAGTGCGGATTGCGCCCCCATTCTTGGCGCAAGATGCGTGCGCTTTTGCTTATCGCGATCGTACTGCACGTCCACCGGCTGAGCGGGTCGGAGCCCCGGGCCAAGTGCCAGGCTCGCTGCGATGTCAGCCTGTGTCCGAGCCCCATCTGCCCCAGCGGCTACGTGCCCGACCGCTGCAACTGCTGCCTTGTGTGCGCCCAGGGCGAGGGGGAGCCCTGCGGACTCAAGGACGACCTGCCCTGCGGAGACGGGCTGGAGTGCAAGCATCCCGCCGGGAGACGGCTCTCCAAAGGCGTGTGCCAGTGCAAACAGAGCCAGGCGGTGTGCGGCAGCGACGGCAAGACATACGCCAACGTCTGCCAGCTGAAAGCGGCTAACCGCAGGGCTCAGCAGCTGGGACAGGCGGCCCCCAGCCAGGCCCACCAGGGACAGTGCCAGTCTACCACAGGTAGGTCATTAGCGTCTCAGTAACAACCGCCATGACGTAATTCTGCAGAATGGAGTAAAAGCAGATAAGTAGTAGCTGTCTGTGTGCTTATATGCACTGTTTTTCCAAAAGTATTGGGACACCCCTCCAAATCATTGAATCCAGATGTTACAATTGCTTCCATGGCCACAGGTGTATAAAATCAAGCACCTAGGCATGCAGACTGCTACTACAGACATTTGTGAAAGAATGGGTCACTCTCAGTGAAATTGCGTGGTAGGCCACGTAAAATCCCAGAGCGGGGACAGTGCATGCTGAGGCACACAGTGTGTCGCCAACTTTCTGCAGAGTCATTAGCTACAGACCTCCAAACTTCGTGTAGCCTCCAGATTAGCTCAGGAACAGTGCATAGAGAGCTTCATAGAATGGGCTTCCATGGCCGAGCAGCTGCATCCAAGCCTTACATCACCATATGCAATGCAAAGTGTTGGATGCAGGGGTGTAAAGCACACCGTCACTGGACTCTGGACAGAGCAGTGAAGACATGTCCTCTGGAGTGATGAATCACACGTCTGGAAATCTGATGGATGAGACTGGGTTTGGCGGTTGCCAGGAGAGCAGTACTTGCCAGATTGCATTGTGCCAAGTGTAAAGTTTGGTGGAGGGGGAGTAATGGTGTGGGGTTGTTTTTCAGGGGTTGGGCTTGGACCCTTGGTTCCAGTGAAAGAAACTCTTAATGCTTCAGTATACAGTACAAAGCCATTTTGGACAATTTCATGCTCCCAACTTTGTGGGAACAGTTTGGTGATGGCCCCTTCCTGTTCCAACATGACTGCACACCAGTGCACAAAGCAAAGTCTATAAAGACATGGGTGAGCGAGTTTGGTGTGGAGGAACTTGACTGGCCTGCACAGAGTCCTGACCTCAACCCAACAGAACACCTTTGGGATGAATTAGGGCGGAGACTGCGAGCCAGGCCTTCTCGTCCAACATCTTTTGTTTTTTTTTTTAATTCGGAAGAATTAAATGTAGGCCAGTCTCGGTCAGAGCCGGGTGTCTGATGATTCTTCATGCTCGGCGGCTTCTCAGGCCCACCTCATTACCACCCATAGTAAAATGCTGTCAAAACGTAGTCACCCTGCCACAGATTTCCTAATGACCCCCTCCCACCCCCTCCAGGCCTGATAAACCTGGGTGGTGAAGAGAGAATACGCCCCTCCGGTCAATTCAGAGATCTAACAGATGATGTGAGGGGCTGGGGGGGGGGAGATCCCCGCTTTGAGGGGTGGCAGGAAGCAGACAGGGCTTCCCCCGAGGCCCCACAGGAAGCGGAAACACCAGGGCAAAAGGGGAAGCCAGTTGTGGTTTGGGTCCAATTTGGGGGCTTCTGAGGCTCCGTGGGACCCATTTAGGCCAGAAGAAGGCTGAGGGACACAAGTGACTGAAATGAAAACCGATCCTCGTCTGCCATCTGGCCTTTTATCAATTCTGGACAATTTAGAGCCAGCCAGACAAAATTAGAGGCGTAATCAGATCCCTTTGGCCTGCATTGCCTTTCCATGGCATGGGGAACGTAAATGTTCTTCATTTCAGATGAGCTTGGATTCTCAGCCTTTCTTATACTATTTATTGACCTCACTGACACTGACAAGACTGTAGAAGATCTCTAATAGATGCATTTTAAGATCCTCAGTATTGTTTGGCATTAAATTAAAAAAATGCTGAGATTTAATCTTAGGGGCATACTATGTAAATGTAGCCTGAAACATTTCTTCCACATTAACTTTCAAATCATTGCATAGGGGATAGTGGAAACACTGTCCCAAGAAGGTCCCTAAATCAAAAAATAGAAAAATAAAGTGACTGACCCATAATAATCTCAGTTATAAATTTTCTGTGGAGCTATTAGTCTAAGGGCAAAATCAACAGTCTTAATTGGGACATAACCACAAAGGATCCCTTTCTGTGCCGGTCTGCTGGGAAGCCGGCGACGTTGCATCCGACACTGACAGAGAGGTATTGTCTGCACCCAGTCGTACGGCTCACCACACCCATTTAAATGGGCTTGCCACATCTGTTCAGGCCAGCGTACAGAAACCAAAACAGCTCTTTGTCTTCAAGGAGCCCACTAGTGCTAGCAGCTAATTGACATCCATCCTTTTATATTGGATAACTGGTTTTGGAAAATTTGGGCACTAGGCAGAAGACACCCAGGATAGGATGCAAGCCCATTACACACACCAAGAGGAGAGTGGTGGCGGCAGTGGTGGCCTAACATGTTCTGAGGGCAGAATGAAAAAAGACTGGTTCTGAGAGATAATGAATCAGATTGTAGAGGAAGTGGGCCCAAGACATTTGATTGGTTGGTCTGACATCAGACACAAGATCTGATTGGTTATCTCTCTGAACCAATCAGTTTTTGTTCTGCCTTAGAACATGTTTGTGTAAGTAAAACTCCCATCAGCGGTGGCCTAATGGTTAGGGAGGCATGCTTGTGATTGGAAGGCTGCTGGTTTGAATCAAAGTGCCCTCAACAAAGTACTGCTCTCAGTGTGCTAATAATGAAATAATAGCTGCCCACTACAGTGTTGTGCATGGTGTCAACAATGACAATTAATCAGTTTCACTTAAGCCACCAACCTGTCACCTAGTGAAAGGTGATTAATCGTCATTGTTGACGCACCACAGCACGCAACAACGAAATGTGTCCTCTGCATTTAACCCATGTGACACTGTGACACAGCAGGGGGCAGCTACGTGAGGGCCCGGGGAGCAGTGCTTGGGGACGGTACCCTGCTTAGGGTACCTCAGTGGTACTTGCGGGTCGGGGACTCTACCCGGCAATCTTTCAACTACACAGTTGTGTCCCTAACCACTACACCACCTGCCTGCCCCATAGTCTGCACATACAGAAGGTGACCATGCAGATGCTACAGTCATAGCCAAGGGCAGGACTCATATATCTTCTAACAGCCTTAGAAATAGAGAAAACCTGAGATAGCTATAACACTCTAACACTAGCAGCTCTTGGGCTCCTGTTTTGGGAGCAGGCTTACCGATTTAAGGTCCCACAGATAGCGGAGATGAATTTCCACAGCAGCAGCGGGACCCTTCGCTGTAAATGTACTGTACATTTCCTGAAATGTTAATGTCTACCCCCTAAAGACTGCTCTGTGTCTGTTAAATTATTTTACAAGACCTAAGATGGAATTCGCCTACTGTACATTGGCCTTGTTAGCTCAAATATTACAGTAAAATGCTCAACTAAACTTATGGCTAAGCATAAAAATGTGAAGTACACAAACTGCTTGGGTTAATTTTGCCAACTGAGCAGTACATGCAGACCCAGCAGTGAAGTGGAGGATGACCCGGGCACTGTTGCTTCATGTAAGGAAATATAGCAGCCAAAATATCTGACCTGTAGATACTGAGAAGCAGCCAAAGCCTGAAATGGAGCACTAGTCAGCAGTGGGAAGCTCCAAGCCTAGCTCTGCTGGAATTAAGAGCCAGGAATAACCTACAGTAATCACAGGTTAGGACACAAGTCCTCCATGACCTAAGCAAGCAAAGGGAGCAGTCCATTCTTATTATTTTTAGACAAATGACTTAAGGATAATTTCCAAGTTCCTGAAATAGTAGGCTGTCTTCTTAGACTATAAGAAAGCACTTAGAAGCTATTATGCAATGAAAAGGGATAAAATCAACATCAAGTTACTGAGCCTCATACTTAACAATTTTTTGTGTTTTCATTTCTTGTGACTCCTTTTCGAAGACGATGTATTGCATCCAAAATGCTTATAAATCCTTCACCACTGACATTATTCCCCCAAAGCCAAAGCTCAGAATGTAAGAAGGGTAAATGTATTACTTGTTAACATGACTCATTTTTTCTGTTAGTACAGGTTCCCCACAGCCCAACAGTCCAAGGTATAAGTTTAACTTCATTGCGGACGTTGTGGAGAAGATCGCCCCAGCTGTGGTCCACATCGAGCTCTTCCTCCGGTGGGTGTCAATTTATTTTTGGTTCTGGGTTACATGTACCTGGTACAAGACCATTCGATTTAGCAATTGCCTTTTTTGTAAGCCGTCATTATCCCTTTATGTGAAAATCCCCTATCATGCTCAAGGAGAAACATCTCAGACACATGCATTTAACACCCTGCTCTTCACTGCTTTGCTCCCAGACACCCGCTGTTTGGTCGCAATGTGCCTCTGTCCAGCGGGTCGGGATTCATCGTGTCAGACACGGGCCTCATAATCACCAACGCCCACGTGGTGTCCAACACGGCGCCCGTGTCTGGCCAGCAGCAACTCCGCGTGCAGACGCAGGATGGCGAGGTGCACGAGGCCACCATCAGGGACATCGACAAGAAGTCGGACATTGCCACCATCAAGGTGACCCTTCAGGTAAGTGTCACTTCTCAGCTAGCCCATTGCTTCAGGTTGCTTGGTGACACATGTCTGGCTGGCTGCTGCTTTAGAGCTGCCTTCCCTCGAGCAATTCTCAGCCAAAGACTTTTGCTGACATAATGGGAGTCAAGAGCTACGTTCTTTGTGTGGTGGCATTTGATGCATTCCACATCTATCCATCTATACATCTATCCATCCATCCATCCATCCACCTATCCATCTATCCATCCATTCATCCACCTATCCATCCATCCATTCATCCACCCATCCATCCATCCATCCATCCATCTATCCACCTACTCATCCATCCATCCACTTATCCATCCATCCATCCATCTCCCATACTTCTTATTCCATGTAGAGTTGGTGTACATTCAAGGTACATCTGATAAAGCTCTAGCTTCCTGTGTGGTGGAGGGCTTCAGATCCAGCTTGTGTGGGCCTTATCAGTCCCGCTGGGTGGGAGGCTTTGTTGGCAGGGACTTGAGTATGGTTGGTTTGTCTACAAAGGAGATTTATCAGGCCATCTGCTGAGTGAGTCAAACTGCCCAACAAGGCTGCAGTGAGGAAGAAATAAAACTCTGATGTTGCTCACCGTTAATGATAACGTGCTAATAAGAGTTCCATTTCACCCCCTTGATGGACATGTGATGTTTACCTTCAGGCTATGCACGTTACTCATAGTAACTGCTTGTGTAGCTGTTAAACACGCCCCGTGGCACATGGCGATTAGAACAGAAGCCTCTGACATGCCACGAATGAAGGCTGCTTCCTTTGAGTCGGGAAGAGATGGAAAAAGATAGAGGTGAACTTTGCCCTTTTCCTGGAAGAGCCGTTTGATCGCCCATATGGCCCAACAACGCTGCTGACATTTCAGCCCTTTCATTTGGAGAAGAGAAGAGAAGAAAGCGTTTTCCGCTCCCTGCCACCGAGCACCGAGTGATGGCAGCATGATGTTTGATGAAGCGTCTTTGCAGACTTTCAAGTGCTGAACACACGTTTTTCAAAAACTAGGAGAACTACAAGAAGAACTTATGTTTAGAGATCTGAGTGTTTAGAGATAAAAGATATTGTTGATCCCTTGGAGTTTTAGAAGGGAGTGCTGGTGTTGGATGTGAGTATCTGTGCCATCATCAGCTGTAAAATGGCAGAACTTAGAGTAAAAGATAAACCTCGTACCGGAAACACTGGAAGAATCAGGGAGCTGGTGAGTGCTTGGCCACTCATTTGAAGGTTAATAATGTCTTTTCTTAGCCCTAAGGTAATTAAACTTGTAAAGCAGCTGCTCTGGCACTATGAATTTAGTTTGTTCCATTTCTTTATCCGTTACGCTATCCCACTTCCCCAATCAGACAGAAGCTTTGTTTCATAGGTATAGGGTTAACTGGCTGAGCAGCAGCTCATGAAGTTAATGCTCATGCGGGACAACTGCATGACTTGTTTGTCCACAGAGAAACACTCTCCTGGTGCTGAATCTCCCGAATCTGTCTATTAGAAACATGATTTGTTTGCCGTTCTGTCTGAGATAGAAAACCATTTTCTCACACTTCTCTTTCTCACACTTTTAGCTTCCAGGGATTACATGGAGCAGCAAACTAGACAGATTTGTGTAAAGTTACTCCCTCCGATGTTCATTAAACTTAACCAACTTTAAGAGGTGTTTTCCTTTAGGTTTGTTGTCCACTAGAAGCACAGAGCAGTTCCTGCTTGGACTAGGAGAGCAGCTCGGATTAATCGGAATGTTTCATTTAATTTTCCTAATGCTCAGCAGATGCAGGCACTGATGCTCTGTCGTGATTAGCGCAGTGTTGACGATCTGCGTTATAATCTGATGTACTTGGTGGTCGGGGTGCAGTGTGGGCCAGGGGCTGGCTCGTGTCGACACTGGGAGGTTCATGAACTCTCGAGCACAGGCTGTCTCTGTCAGGATGAGCTGTTTGGTGGTGCTTGGTGTAAGTGCAAGCGGTAGGTAGAATAGTACTCAAAAAGTCACCCTTAAATAGAGTTTTGCATCAACTTCCATGAGAAGTTAATACAGATGCCTTAATCAAGGCATATATTCTGTTACTCCTGATAAAAAAAATCAAGATTTCTATAAATAGGAAGAGCTCTATAAATAGGGAAAGCAGATGTGGAATGTTCCCTGCTTCCTGAAAGATGTATATGAAAGTTCTTATTCTATTCAGCTTAAGCATTTGAAAAGCTTGAAAAGATTATTTCCCTAACTGAAGCAAATCAGTCCTTTTCGGCTCAGTACCCATGTTCAGTCCTGAGCGAGGCAGGAATCCAACTGAGGAAGGTGAAAGTTGTTTGTTTTGGTCTGTTTCCACCTCTGCCCTCGGTCAGAAAAAGTTGCCTGTTCTCCTGCTGGGCCACTCAGCAGACCTGCGTCCCGGGGAGTTTGTGGTGGCCATCGGAAGCCCCTTCGCACTACAGAACACCGTCACCACGGGCATCGTCAGCAGCGCTCAGCGGGACGGCAAGGAACTAGGCCTCCGCGACTCGGACATGGATTACATACAGACAGATGCCATTATCAATGTAAGCATGCCCTGTCCTCACGCATACCAAAGGCGCACAATCATATATATGTCTCTCTGAATGTTTATTTCACTTCAGTAACAGACAGACTGTAATTTAGAGCGTGCAGAAGGGTCACAATCCTCACATGGTTGACAATTTACAAACTGCCTCTACTCCCGATGTCTGAAATGTCAGTGATTCTGTAGATCTTTTTTTTTTTTTACACCAATTATTGTTTTTCCCTATACAGTATGGGAATTCAGGAGGCCCGCTTGTAAATTTGGTAAGTTTCACAGCATGTCTCACTTTCTCATTTCTCACCAGTCACATTTTTTTTTATTGCTACCACATGGGGAAACAATGATTGTGACTCACAGTTAACAAGGCAAACCTTGTCTGTCTAAGGACGGGGAAGTGATTGGGATCAACACCTTGAAGGTAGCGGCCGGAATCTCGTTTGCCATTCCGTCAGACAGAATCACTCGCTTTCTTAACGAGTCTCTCAACAAACACAGCAAGGGTAAGCAGCCTTTCTAATTGCCCCACTATTATTATCAAATAGAACAGTTTGGAACTAGACAAACTTTCTAATTCCTGATTACAGACGCCCTAAATAATGGCTGCGGAAGAGGCCTTTGATGTGGAGCGGCCACACTCGCAACAGGCATCCTTGTTTAGACTAAGAAACAAGCAGGAGTGTCACAGAGATTTACAAAAAGGGGGTCTGATTTTAATGGGAACAAAAACAACAGCCCTAGCGATGTTTCCGGAAACAAGGACAAACGGGGATCAGCCCAACGTAAAAAAAAATCACCAAGCCCAAATGTCACCACGACAACAGATGCAGCCAGACAAGAGCATCTGTACATAATACACTGTAGCACTCTTGGGTAATTAGGTCTGAACTGAGTGGATCCTGACCCTCCTGCCCTGCCTGATTATTTCATATTTGAGACTGGTGTGGTCCCTATTCACTGTGACCTTTTATTTTCGCAGAGGTGAGATCGGTCAAGAAGCGTTTTATCGGAATTCGGATGCTCACTATCACACCAGCGTAAGTGGAAGGGCCTTAATATTAATGATTAATGAATAATAATTATCCAAACTAAGCGTCCATGCAGAAGTAGAGAAAATTGCTTGTTTCCATCCTTTCTTGAAAAGGAAGATTAAGTACAGCCCACTATGCAGGATGTCTGTTGCCTGAAACATGAGTACGTTGGGGTTTGTTGGCTCAGCAGCGACCGCTGTGCCTCTTCTCCATGATTCACGCAGCTTGGTGGAGGAGCTGAAGCAGCAGAGCACAGACTTCCCCGACATCGGCAGCGGCATCTACGTGCATGAAGTCGTGCCCAACTCGCCAGCTCAGAAGTATGTGCAAAGCCCTGCCTAGCACCGGCCTAGTTTTCCTTACAGACTGTAAACACCTCCTTGTAACATCTTGTTGTCACAAGCAGACATATAAGCCCGTATGAACAAGTATGGATAGAAAACTAATTGATAGCTTTGTTCAATCCTAACCCAACGAAGGGGATTCAACTGATCCACCCAATACCCTAATAAACATTCCTTCCACAGCTACTAGAATAGTAATTCTAACCTAGTCTGTTAAATAGATTTACTAGTAGCTTAGAAGACAGGAGTCCAGTGACCCCTATGAAGCTACTTTGGTTTGGAGGTAAGACTCGCAGGTGATGACGGGGTGTTTCGGGATGGTTTTCCCTCCCCCACTCACCGCAGGGGCGGGATCAAAGACGGTGACATCATCGTGAAGCTGAACGGCCGCATGCTGGAGAGCACCGTCGACTTGCAGGAAGCGCTAATGGAGGACACCGCCATGCTGCTGGAGGTTCGCCGCGGCAACGATGACCTTCTGTTCCACATCGAGCCCGACGTCATAATGCAGTGAGCCGCGGGGAGCCGCGGCCTCGCGGTAACGGCAAACGCGAGACGCGAACGGTCCCCCCACGTGCTCCGGTTACCGCCAAGGAAGTCCAGGAAAGGCCCCCAACACCTGTGAGGGCCATTAGAGTACGCAGCAGATGACTCCCGTTATTCACCGAAATATGACTCATGCCAGTTATGCAAAACTAGCCATTAAATTCGATATTTATTCATAAGAGCACATAACCCAAGGAAATGTTAACATCTGTTTGTAGCCACGAAAAAGTGCCTTGTAGACAGTGAGCTAAGTTATTAAGCACCCTGCGACGTGCAAATGAAACTCTGCCGGGCAGGTTGAGGAGTCTGACAATGTTCTTTTCTTCTGCAATTGCGGGGGGAAAAAATTACCTACAATGTGACAAAGAAGTAAAGTTTTTTTTTTTCCTCATAAATCTGCGGCCGTCTATGTGGTTCACACTCCACACTTCAAGGAGCGTGTGCTTACCTAGACAAAAATCTGGTTTAGAACAGGTTGTAGGACAAGCTACAAGTTCAAAACCTTTCAGTATGACTTATAATCATTATTAGTTTAGTTCAGAAATAAGTTTAACCAGTAGGTGTACTGGGCTGTAATTCAGCTTGATTTTAAGAGTTAATCCCATTGGGCAAAAAGCATAATAAAATCTTTTAAAGCTGAGTTGACAGCTTCCCACAGCAGTGGGAAATACAGCATTCTATAGACAGAGGTTGGGCTTTGTGAGCTTCAGCAAACAGCTGCAAGGAGGAAGAGCGAAGTGCCAGGAACAGACAACATGAATAAATTAACCATACGAAATTAAACAGTCTGACATGCACACAGATCGCTTCCTTTACAGACTCTCCTTCCTGCTTCCTCTGCACAGCCTGCAGGATTATTGCCAGGGCATTTTTCCCAAATGTACAGTACTGTGCAAAAGTCCCAGCCAGTCAAGGATGACAATGTTTAAATGGCCCTCATGTTTGTGTAAAACTATGGTGTGTCTGCTAAGTGTGCCAGCTTAGCCATTTAAAAACCTCTCCTCGAGTCACCATCTCATACAACCATGTATATTTTAACTCTACCACTACCTCACCTCGTACAGCTAATCAATACCTCACTGAATTATCACTAATTAAGTCTTCTGGTGGTAAAATTTCATAAATACATGAAATGGATGAGGTGCCCCCGAGGAGAGGTTTGGGAACCAAAGCGGTGTTCATCTAGCCATCCAACTAGATATCAGGAACTTTTGGGAGAACTGTCGAGTTTCTTGTTAGTTTTGATTATGTTACTCTTAATTTGTACATGTTCAAATATTGTGCTTTTTGTTCTGAGCAAATATGCACTTATTACCCAGATAAATAGCTTGAAACATTTCCTTTCACTGTCTAAGACAGTACAATGCAGTAATGTACATTGTGACTGAAAGTGAATACAGCACTACAGGTTTACATGTCCCTCTTTACAGCTACAGAAACGGTGAACAAAAAAAAGTTATATGGGCATAGTGTTCTCAATAAGCAAGCAAGTATTTGCCAGGCATGCACAGGAAAGCCTAGTGTGTGTGTGAGGTTTATGGGATCCTCCAGACTGAGGGCAAGGTAATTGGCACTCAGAGCTGTTAGTCTGAGCTATCATGTTTATACTGTGGTGAAGCATTTCTGTCCTTAAGGGATTGGGACTTTCCAGGCTGAACATACCCTCTTCCCCAGCCCTGTAGATGGTCAGTAAATGATTTGAGAGGCGTGAAAATGATGTACACCATATGCCACTACATCTCAATGTATGACAACAGTTATGGGAGATTCTGGAACAGGGCCCGAAAGAGTTTTTCCAAGACCACCAATGAAACACCAAAATGATGTAATTTCTCACGGAAAAATTGCACCAGATGCCCCTAGCAGAGGTCCAGACGCGTGGAATTTATGCTCCAGTTCATTTATGTTGCTTTGCTGGCTTGTAGGGACCCGAGCCCTCTAAAGAGATTATCCTGTTTTGGATGTTACCTGGAGGTCTGTTTCATTGCAGCTGGGAAGATGAAGCAGGTTGATCTTCTGATCCTCTAGCAGGAAAGAGTATGAAGGGACTGATCCTGGGAGTGGCTGAGTCCGGTGACAGACATAATCCTCTCTCATACTAGCCTGTTTTCTTTGCCTAGGACAGCAGAGGGTGCCAGGGTGCACCCTCCAAACCAGGTCGTGTCCCAGCCACAAACAACATCCTACATTCTAACCCCAAAACTATGCCACGTCCGTCTGACCGAGCGCTCACTGAGCAGAAACAGAGAAACCACCACTAAGCAGAAACAGAGAAGCCATTATTACCACAATAAAATGTCTGAAGAGCAGTGAGAGGCTTTTCACGCTGACCGTCATTTCCAGCATTCGGCCACAACTGAGAGCAGGCCATGAGCTCACTCGTCAATGCCGGGAAGAGTAGGGGCTTGCATGGTGCTATGGATGTACAGCGCCTTGCGTAAGTGTTCACCCCTCTGGCCCACTTTCTGTTGTGTTATTACTTGTGATTAAAATAGATTTTTAGGAATTTTCCATTTTATATAAACAACCGAACACTTTGATGGTGAAATATTTTTATTCTGACATAAAAGTTAATTAAACAAAAAGGAGACATGAGTTGTTTGCATAAGCATTCACACTTCTACTTATTAGAAGCACCTTTCACTGGCAGTATGGTCTTCTGAGGCAAGTTTCTTCCACCTTTGAGCATCTGGACATGCAATATTTCCCCCATATTTGGAAAAACCGTTCAAGCTCTGTCAGGTTAGACTACTAAAGAACTTTCACTTTCAAGTCTTTCTTCAGATCAATTATATGTCAATTATATTGAGGTCTAGGCTTTGACCAAGCCATTTTAAGGACTTCAGATTCTTGATTTTAAACCACTCCAGGTTATATTTGGCTCTGTTCAGTGTCATTGTCCTTAAGGAAGGTTAACTTCAACCCCAGTCTCAGGTCTGTTTCCACTAGAATTACTCTGCTTTTGGCTCCATCCAATCTGCCTTAAATCCTGGAAGTTTCCCATGACCTGCCACTTAGAAGCACCCCCACAACATGATGCTGCCCAATCATGCTTCCCCTTGAGGATGGTGCTTTCAGAATGATGGACACTGTTGCCTTTCTGCCACAAGTAGCATTTTGCATCAACGCCAAAAGGCTCAATTATGGTCTCGACAAGCCAGAGAACCAATTTCTCTCACATGTTCTTTGGCAAACTCCAAGCAGGCATCTCCCATTTCAGCTGAGGATCTTCACATTTCCTTCAGATTTACGATTCGCCTCTTGGTTGCTTGACTAATGCCTTCCCTACCCAATCACAGAGTCTTGGCAGGCCGCTTTCGCTAGACTCATCGTTGTACCATATACTTCCCATTTTTAAATAATGTCTAATTTAACGACAATCCGGGGGAATTTTAAAAGTTTGGATTGTGTTATAATCCAAGCTTGACTGGTGTTTCTCCGGAATTCTATCCCACACTTGCTTTGATAGCTGTTTACTTTTAATGATGCTGCTTGTTTGAGCATCTTCTCTAGGGCCTTCCAGAAACAGGAACATTTTTTGGGGTCCTCTGACCCTTTAATTTCACTTAAATTAATTTCACACCACAACTAATTGTGTGAAGGCAATTAGTTTCACCAGAGCTTATTTAGAGGTTTCACACCAAAGAGGGCTCATACTTATGCATCCAGTTTTTCTATTTGTAAATAATTTTAAGAACTATAAAGGTTTTTCCTTCACTGTGACATGTAATATTTTATGTAGACATGTGACATAAGATCACAATTAAATCCATTTAATTCTGATTGTAATACTACAAGATACAGAATTGTCCAAGGGGGTAAACGCTTAAGCAGTGCACAATAACACGAGAAGCAAGCTCCCCATAAACACATACTGAGAGGAGAGTGGCCACTGACAGAGATAATCAGTAATCCCTCGCCCCCCATCAGAATTCTGTTCCAATGAACACACCAACCTTCTTACCATCCCCCGGGGTCTCATGAATGTCTGGAATGCAAACTCAGAATTGTTTCCCTGATTCGAGGAGACATTAGCAGGAGCAGCAGAAAAGAGAGGAGACTCTGTTAAACTCATAAAGAATCCACACAGTACCGCAAAAGCTGCACACACAGGATTAGCCCAGCACCACCGGAGACACACGCAGGAATAACTCGGAGCACACTGAGCGGGTAACAAAGAGGCAGCACGAACAAAGCAATGCTAATAACTGATAATCAAAGGCTAATAATATATGCTTAGGGAAGCACTCCACCATGAACGGACATATCACCTTTTTCAGTGTAATCGAAAGAGAGTAAAAGGAATGATTTGACAAACAGTTGAGTGTTGGTCCTTCCAGGAACCCATCTAGCTTTGAAAGATGCTTGTCCCCTAGGACTTATCCAAAGTTCCTATTTTGCCCGAACAGACCCTAACAATCTTAACACCAAACTATAACAAAACATCTACATTTGGATGGAAGATCACAGAATTACAGTAACCATGTTTATGCTATGTCTCCTGCTGAAACCAAGATGCTAAGTGGGCATGATGTCTGAAGTTCGAACAAATCTGATAAAGTCAGACTTTAAAGTCAAATCTCTGACAGTGATGCAGGTATTAGAGAAGGCCCTTGACTAAAATACGCCTAGAATTTCACATTAATCTCAAAACTATTTTAATGTTAAAAAGGTCAAATTATAGAATCACATCTGCATGTCATTAAAATTCCATAAATTTATTAATATTTAGCTTACAAATTAATAACAAGAAAATGAATTGAGTGGGTAAAATTGGCACCTTAATTGCTGTCATTGCATCTGTAAATAAAAATGATTTTATGGTACATTCAGAAGCAGGTATCAGTTGTGTTCAGGAGGTGCAATGTTCCCAGTACTTCGGATTAGTCAAAACAGAAAATAACTAAGCATATCATAAGTATAAAACAGCAGTGCAATGACGTTCCACTGATGCCTCGTAAAGTGATGAAAATAGATCTTCATGTGTGGGTGAGGTGAGGTTTGATGTCAAACCCATCTGTAAACCTGCTGAAGATGAAGGTGATTTGACTTCACCTGCAGGGTTTTGGGTCCACAGTCCCTACAGCTTGGGCCGGAGGGACCCCACAATGGGTTTATTGGCACAGAACTCGGACCACCAGGACGGACGTTCCAGGACCCCATTTCCCTGGAGGACTGCTGACCACAGGTTCTTGTATAGCTGGAAGCACATGGCAAACATAGTGGTCTTGAGAAGCATCAGTCACACAGACGGAGTTCAGCTCATTGTGTGGTACTAGTACTGGACACATAGAAGCGATCATGAACAGGCATCCAGATTCTGACTGGTTACTTCAACCTCCAACTAAATCATGAGCAGATCTATCATATATTTGACAGGAAAGAGAGACCCAGGAATAAACCATCTTTGTTACCTAAGACAGCATCTCCTAACCTGTCCTCAGGGACCCCCCAGACCCCCTACCGGGTGCTGGGAGGGAGCACAAAAGTGGACTATGGGGGGGTCCCTTAGAACCAGGCTGGGAAACAGTGGTACAAGTACAAATCTTTCTGTGAGAGAAGCTCACCTTAATACATTGTAATGAACATATGAGGAATGTGGTTTTCATTAAATCAAATCAACAGGATTTCAATGCTATCAGGGAGTCACATGTGAAATTTCTTCCACAATACAGGAAGGCACAGATTCTTACAAATGTGACGGCCCATCGCTTCACAATAGATACAATCATGAAATCCCATTTCAGTCATCAGCAGAGGTCAGCTTTGTGTTTTCCCAGAAAAAATCTCCACCAATTCAAAACTGAAAATTGTGATTAACTATATGCACTTGACGTTACGTATTTTGACATTGTTTTTCTTGTAAATTTGACGCTTACCTCGCCGTCCGCACGGCCGAGGGGCGAGTTAAGGATGAAGTCGGGGGGAGCCATGACATCCACTAGAGCAACAGCATCATCCTTCAACTGTTGGAGACCAAGAGCAAGGGAACAGGGGTTCTCTGGGTCTTTAACTGGGCTAGCATTTGCAAATGGACATGAAGGCAGTGCAGGGGCCCACACACGCTCAATAACCAGAGACAGCCGAACCAGCAGGCGAAGAGAGACGGACATATTCTTCACATTTAAGAAAAAAGACAACCGATGGTTCAACTCATCTGCACAGCCAGAAATAACTGAGACAAAATAACTTTCTTACAAACCATGTACAATTTCACAGAGAAACTGAAAACAAACGGAGGGAGAGTTCAAACCTGTGCACACAATATGAGAATGGCATTTTGGATGAAGTCGGCGGACTGTTTCCCGGATAAATATCCACCTGTCAAGACAAACACAGCATGTCAATTAACAAAAGACTGGAATTACACCATCAGAAAGTGGTTCCAGGCCACTGGCTGGCTGGCTAAAATATTTCAGTGCTGCCTAAAATATGATGCAGGCCTTTGATTCTGTTGATTATGGTTTCTGAGTGTGTACAATTTTACGATATATTTATTCAATTTTTAATTCGTTAATTAGTGGGACAGATGGTACCTCAGTACAGAGTGTAGGGACAGCTGGACAGTACCTCAGTACAGAGTGTAGGGATAGCTGGACAGAACCTCAGTACAGAGTGTAGGGATAGCTGTACAGTACCTCAGTACAGAGTGTAGGGACAGCTGGACAGTACCTCAGTACAGAGTGTAGGGACAGCTGGACAGAACCTCAGTACAGAGTGTAGGGATAGCTGGACAGAACCTCGGTACAGAGTGTAGGGATAGCTGGACGGTACCTCAGTACAGAGTGTAGGGATAGCTGGACGGTACCTCAGTACAGAGTGTAGGGATAGCTGGACGGTACCTCGGTACAGAGTGTAGGGATAGCTGGACGGTACCTCAGTACAGAGTGCAGGGATAGCTGGACAGTACCTCGGTACAGAGTGTAGGGATAGCTGGACAGTACCTCGGTACAGAGTGTAGGGATAGCTGGACGGTACCTCAGTACAGAGTGTAGGGATAGCTGGACGGTACCTTGATACAGCGTGGCCATGTGGTAGCTGAGGCTCCAGAGGCCATAGAGGGCGGCCAGGCGCTGCAGGACAGGCCGGAGGCTGAGCGGAGTCTCCGCATCGCGGGTGAAGTCGTGAAACCGCTGAAGGACCGTGTGCTCTATGTAGGCCAGGGCTAACGAGCGGCAGAAGTACACCTATGTCAAAAGCGATGTCAAAAGTGGCATGAGGCTCAAGACTGGAAAACAGACGTCACAATGGAGGGTGTTTCCACAAGCATATGGATTACTGCAGTGATCCAGCCGTCACCAGTCTCAAAAAAGTTTTAGCCTATGCAGTAAGTTTAATGTACGGCTTCTTAACCTAATGATGTCCGCAGACCGGTTTACCTCATACAAAAAATTTCAAGGACTAGTAAAACTTCTCACCCGGTTACCAGGGATCGGGGGGGGGGGGGGTGCCAGCAGATTGACTGGATATTTCATAAGCTTAACCATTTCCATTTTCTTTGGATGGTTTGAAAATGAATGATTTTTATTTTTAGACTTTACCCAAGCCCTCCCCAAACTCCCAGTGTTCTGCGGCCCAGTGGAATACTGGCCATTGGGAACCCCTAGCTTAAGGCACACTGTACAGGCAAAGCAGCACCTATAGGGATGTGTCACTAAAGGGAGGCTGAGGGGGGTTGATGGACTGTCAGGTGGGCGTGACCCTGCCGCCTTTCATCACACCTGGGAATCGGCGCGGCTAAGCACCGCGGCTGCCTTTGAATCGCTGCCAGCTCCAGCGTCTTCCCCAGCTTCCCAGATGGGGCCCGAAATCCCACAAATAAAAGCAAAGGAACCGTTTCCCCTCTGGTGCAGCAGCTGGCCCAGAGGAGGATCAAATGCGGACCCGTCTCTCAGCCTTTGATATGGGTACATACAGGTGTTGGGAGGCCGGCTACCGCTCTTAATGTGCAGCGCGCTGGCTCCGCACAGCTTCGGGGGATCTGAGGAGGCTTCAGTTCGCGAAGAACTGAAACCACGAGGGATATAAGCTGGGTTCCTGGAGGCCCCTCTGCGTCAAGGTCCCGTTCTTATTAAACTAGCAATCATAAGAAACGAAAACTATTAAAGCTATTAAACTTATGTGCAACAATGAAAGCGTCTGTGATTAATTAAATTGCTTTGTTGCTATACTTACTAGACATGGACTAGCTTCCGGAAAGTTCCCCTACGTAGCTTGGGTGATTTAGGGGTGGGGTTCGGGGGGGCAGGTTAGGCAGTAAAAAAATACTGCTACATCAATTCTGCTCCAGAGGTTGACATTTTTAATTCCATTCACCTGGCTGTTGTTCCTCGCCTCAAAGTCCCCGAGCCCCGATGACTTCTCCTGGGCCAGCTTGGTATGACTCTCTTTGAGCAGGAAGCACACCAGCCACCTGTAGGCCGCCAGTGGCACTGCGTGAAGAGGTAATTTGAAATAAAATTACCCCGGCAGATTCAGGGGGCCCAGCACTTTATAGGGGCCTTTAAATACATAAACTTATAGGTACCATTGGGCGGGGGTGCCCAAGAGTTTCGAACTACTTCCCTGCTAGCGTGTATTAGGAGCAGGAGACCCACAGAGAAAACAATGCATTGCAGTTAAAGTAGCTTATTTTCAGCACAGCCGATCAGACCTAAAATCTGTTACTTTAAGAGCCGGCGGGTGACCAGTGAGGTTGGGGGGGTGGGCAAGAGCCACTGCAGACCCATGCAACAACCATAACAGAACACAGGCGGACTGCCTGACCTCTGTTGCTAAGCGACAGGAGTGAGTCACCATCTGTGACAAAGGGAGCAGATGTTTAACATCTGTGGAGAAACCTGAACAAAGGTCTGTATTTCAGCTACACCACCTCTTTGCCCAAGACATGCATTTCTACTGACAGGGGAAATAGTAATTACAAAATGTTCCTGTCATATGATTTTACGGATCCATCCCATTCAATTTGTTGTCTATGGACCATCTTCACTTTGCAGATGAGTAACTACTTGGGATAATGAGATTCTGAAGCATTAAATTACCTAACACTGCAACATTCTGAAAAGTCCAAAGCAGCGTTTCCCAAGCCAGGCCTCGGGGGCCACGCACAATCCACATGTAGACTCTCTGGCAGCGAGTTGGGCAGGAGCAAAAACGTAGACTGTCTTGTTGGGGAAGGCTGCTCTAAAGAAAATATATACCAAGTGGCAAAACGGCCACATTCCGACAGCCAGTGCTTTCCAAACCACACAGAAATGGGCACCACTTGGGAGAACAAACAGGGACAGATGTTCCACCGGCCAATGCAATCCACCAGAGAAGCATGCAAACCAGACCGGTGCCAGGAGGAGGCTCCAGAGGTAGGCGACCTCTTTAACCTGAACTGCAAAAGGCCAGAAAATACCATGATCCTCAACTTAATGGGTGTGCCGGCGCGGCCCAAAGGCAGCCGAGGCGTACCTGCGGAATCCATGCAGTCCTCCACCGAGGCGGCAGTGAACCGGTGGTGCAGGATGCTGTTGAAGTCCTCCAGGAAGTCCACAGACTGTACTGGGGATTCTATCCTCCTTTTTTCTGCACAGCGGGAAGAGACAGAAAGAAAAAAAGGAGCACTTACACTGACCAGCAGGGGGCAGCGATAAGACTGCGCATGAACAATAATGTGACTGAGTCAGAATCACCCTGACAGTCTGACTGCCTGTCCAGTCCTGAGTGGATGAAAGATGCCCTGACGCTGTGTCTGCCATCACACCTCTACCATGACTGCCACAGTGGAAACACTCACCCTGATGTTTGACGCTGACCCAGCTGAGCAGATAGTTACTCGTCTGCTGCAGGAGGACATTGTTGTCGCCCTCGTAGGTGCAGTTTGGGTCACTGTCGCTCCTGATGTCCCCGAGACGGCTTACTGAAAGCACAGCGAGTCCGTGTCAGGCCCGCGGGCCTCGGGAGAGTACTTCTCCTACCGTGTCAGTCCCAGTTAAGCAGCAAACCCTGACACCCGTCACCTCGCATGATCTTCAGCACAGGAGCAGCCTCTGCCTTTATTTATAACACACAGCATTTCAGAGCTGTGTGTGTGAGAGACCGGCAGCAGGTGAAAGACCCATACTGGCCAGAAGAATCCACAATACATACTAACCCTAGCCCTCTGAGATGCCTGCATCTCTAATTTCTGACAATTGTTCTGGTGACTTTTTACTATATGATCCCCCCTCGGACTACTGAGAGCGTCTGACATCTAATCGACCAATAAAATGCTGTTTTACTGAGTCATCTGCTTCTACTAGTTAACGTTTGTATTTCTGATGGTTATTTGCATAAATTACTTTATACTGCTAATTCTAAGAATGAGACAGATGGTGGTGTAATGGTTAGGGACGTGACCTTGTAATCAAAAGGCTGCTGGTTCAAGTCCCTGACCTATAAGTACTATTGAGGTACCCTGAGCAAGGTACTGTCCCCAAGCACTGCTCCCCGGGTGCTCACATAGCTGCCCACTGCTATGGCACATGGATTAAATGCAGAGGACCCGTTTCATTGTTGTGCTGCGTTATTTCAACAATGACAATTAATCACCTTCAATAATGTTCATAGCTAGCTAATATGTGAATATAAAGTGAGATTTATCTGTATATTGACACTGACATGTTTGCCTCACTGACAACAATCCACATTGTTCACGCTCCGGTATTGATGGAATTCTGTAAACGTGTTTTTCAAACATATGGCAGTATGAGGATAAAACGGCACCCACTGGCCAGGTATCCGTGACCCCCGCAGGCCTCACGGCACTCCTGAATGCCCCGCTGGGCTGTCCAGGACGCCAGGGGCTTGCTGGAGCAGGAGATGGCGTGAATTTCTCGGCCCAGCTCTGCCTGGAAAACACGCAGCCAGAGAGATGGATTTTTCTTACTATAATTAATTATGTTAATCGGTATTAAACTTTTTGAGGTCTCTGAAGACCTATTTCAAAATTACACAATATGCCAGTACACATTATATGACATTAACATGTTGAAATAATTACTTTTGATTTGATTTAATAATCAATATTTATGGGCTTATTGTGCGTGTGTGTCTGTGTGTGTGTGTGTGGGGGGGGGAGTCATATGTATAAAATGTCACACAGTGATATAAAAACCTGTTATTATGACATTGAGGGGGGCATTTTTTCAGTTCCCAAGAGGGGAAACTCAATTTCCAAATAATCTGTGAATGCATATCAAAATAAAATGCTAAGAGTCTAGTATTTTGTTTGCTTACTTTTGGTTAAGGTTAGGATTGGGAAGGGGTTAAGGGTGCCATAGTTTTGCCCATATAAATGAACATACTATCACAAAGATATGAATACAAACATGTATCTGTGTGTGTGTGTGTGTGTGTGTGTGTGTGTGTGTGTGTGTGTGTACCTGTCTTTCACTGTCATCCTTCATCATGAGACCAATCTGGAACTCAACGAAGTTCCTGAAGAGGGACTTGGAGAAATGATCCAGGGCGTACACTGCAGCCAGGTATGGAATGAGGCGCCATTGCTGGAGGAGATACAGAAGGGCAGCCGCTGAGGTAAAAGAGAGGCAATCCCTAAGGACGGGCAGTAGGTGGCGCAATAGTTCCGGAATGGCAAGGTGAAAAAATTTTTTTTTGCTTTGTCACTGTGGAATTTTGTGTGCAGACTGGTTATAAAAATAGTAATTTAATCCATTCTAAGATGAGTCTTAGACAGTGGTAGCCTTTTGCTTAGGGAAGGGCCCTTGTGAGTGAAAGGTTGCTGGGTCGGATCCCAGACAGGCAAGGTACCACTGAGGCTCCCTGAGTAAGGTACCGCCGCCAAGCGCTGCTCCCCGGGTGCTGCCCACTGCTGTCACAGTGTCACATACAGGTTAAATGCAGAGGACTCCTTACTTTGCACCTCCACCTGGGCCCACCTGCAGCTGGTACTCCAGCACCGGTATCTCCTGCTCGTCCGTCGGGCCAAACTGGCGCCGTGTGGCAGAGAACCGCAGCGCCACTGTCAGGGCCAGCTTCAGGTTGACCACCGCCATGCGCGTGATGGACGCCCGGCCCCCCGAGAGCGCCCCCAAAGATGCCCCGAACCGCTTGCTGGGGTCCTGGAATTTTAAAAAGCAAAAAAAAAAATAAAATAAAAAATTCAAATAAACAAACGGAGAGGTTTTCCAGTAAGTTCCGGCACACCGTGAGATGTAGTTAGCACTTCTTGGAGGAGTTTGTTTTCTTTAGAGGGCCCCCCTCTACCGCAGCCCCCACCCCAAAATGGCCCCGGACATTTACAGGCTGACAAAGAGGCTGTCTAGGTCCGCCCACTACGTACGGAAACACTGGAGGGCTTTTTCCCAGGGCGCTGAGGCGTGCAGGCTTGGACGAGGCCTGTTTTCACACCATGTTTTTGTTTGACACCCCTGCCGCTGGAGCGAGACCCCACAACGCCGCTGACCATGGAGTTTCACCAGAAAGATGAGAGTGACTTTCCCGCAAAAGATACGCGAAGTATATGGAACGGTAAAGTGTCTGTGAGTAACAGGGCGGGGGGGCAATGCCCAGGAGAGCGGGCGGCTCGCCACTCACCTTAAATGGCGTGACGTATCGGCCCTCGGGGGTGACGTCCCCCGTCTTGTTCAGCAGATTCTCCCGAGGAATTCGAACATTGTGAAAGAGCACGAACCTGTGGAATTTTGCGGACAGAAGCGTGTCAATGATACCGCAGTCAGAAACACACCTCAGCAGTGCTTTAAAACAAGTAGAAACAAACGACTGTTAAGAGGAAAGGTCTTAAGGTTGGCCAGAGGCGAAATCAACACTGGGAATCTCAGTTTTCGTGTTTTTAAAATACAACCATTGAACAAAATTAAATGGAAAAGGAACTGAAATAGGATTAAACTGACATATGATGCCTCGAGGTTCAGAAGAAGGGAGGGAAAACAAAGAAACGTATTACAATTGCTGCAAAAACTAGATCTCTGATCGACCACCTACAACTACATGGGACACCTACAAAAGTACCCTTGACTTCTGGGTACATCGATTCCCACAGATCCCGCTCCAGAAAGGGTGGATCTCGCGCCATCCATTTTTCTTTACTGCTTTTTCCATTACAGGGGCACAGGGAGCCTGCAGCTTATCACAGGCAGCACAGGGCACGAGGTAAAGGACACCATGGGTGGGACGCCAGTCCATCACAGGGCATATGCCCACACGTGCAATCGCACGCTATAAGCAGTTTCAGAGACACCTATTAATCTTACCTAGCGTATGGCTCCCAGTCACCCTCACCCTACCTGCTCCCACCCCGAGACTCCACGCTGAACGTCCTTAATCTGTGCTTTTCAGCTGGGCTTACGCAGTGTTGCCTCTTAAAGGAGAATTCCACCAAAAATAAAAAATAAAAAAAGATTATTCCATGTGTAGAAACGCTTGCTGTAATTGGATCCTCTGCACACACGTCATTTTTCAAAAGCTTCCTCCTGGGGATCAAAGAGGTCTTACCTTCTGCATTTCTGAGACTGAGTAACCTGGCATACACTTTGCAGTCAGCACAAGGGGAGTTCATAGTATTCATGGTAAGCATTTAACCACCATTTCGCTCAGTGGTGAGCATGTGGGGGATTAGAATCCTACAGAGCTGGGATGTAAAGGTCATGATATAATATCAACATGCACATTAATAGCAGGCAATCAGGGCTGGAAACTGTCCAGTCCACAAGTTGAAATACAAACTGGGCATTTCTCCATAATGCATGGAACCGTTTCCACTGCACGAGTAAATTAACTTAATATAATATTTGGGGAGCCCTGGTATGGGTAGGTGCCCCATCCTGGGTTATTCCCTGCCTTGTGCCCATAGCTCCCAGGATAGGCTCTGGATCCCTGCAACCCTGTACAGGACAAGTGTGCATAGGAAATGGATGGATGGATAATATTTGGGGGAATCTGCCCTTTAAGAGTAAGACGGAACCTTCACTGTTATTCTGAATACCACCAGCCTTTAATTACCGGTTGTATAAAAAAATATACAAGCAAAAATCAGAAAAAGAAAAACACCTCGTCTTCTCCCTAAATGGAAGAGGTCGGCTTCCCTGAAGATGGACTGCCACCTAGTGGGAGGAATGCGCTACTTCCCATAAATGTCAGAGGATTTGAGGACTTTGTTGCTTTAACTCCTCACCCATTGTCCAGGCCGTTCTGCCCGAGCTTTTTGCCAATGTCTCCGACCATCACACCAGGCATGGCCAGGAGCGTCTTGGGATCCCTCACCTGCACGAGGGCAGAGATTCATACAGTCGTTGTTCAAAGACGCTGGCAAAATTCAGTCATGCAGGTTGCCCTAAACCACACATGTATGGCCAGGAAAGCACAGAAGTCGTATTTAGACCTCTGATAGCATCCAGCTGCTGTGAAGTTCACTGTTTTGTATATTGTTTATGTATTGTTTCCTCCATATTGGTGCTGGCTTTGGAGGTCACCAACGTAATCTCATCGCGTGTAACACAATCAAAACAAAACCTCTGCATCTTGAATCTCGTATTACATACAGTCAAAACAGAGTTCAGAAATCAATTCAATACAGATGTCTGGGTATCCGTGCTGACATGTGAAAAAAACCAAGACATCCTAGGACTCAACAAAACACAAAATTACAATCACGGTAATGGTTTGCCATGAAATTTATAGCTGCTGTCCTGACGGCCGCCGGCGCTCGCTGGAGTACCTGTACGACAAACGAATGCAGGCCGTGGCACTGGCCGTCAGGCGTGGAGAGCTGGGCGAACACCACGGCGTGAGTGGCCGTCTTGCCCAGGTTCCCCACCCAGAACTTCGCCGCCTCATAGTCTGGCGAGTTGATCACAAACTCCTGCAATAAAGAACCAAATATTTATCTGCAGTATTTCCTCATTTAGAGGACAAATCTGCTCCCACATAGCGGAAGAGCTCTTAAATAATACACAAAAACAAAGAAAGCCATATTGTGAGCAGCTGAATCGGGGGAAAAAAATTATCGCAAGTCCACACGATGACAAATTTTCCCTCAGGGTCAACCAAATATACAAAAGGCGCGCTGTCAAGCGGCTGGCTAATAACAAGAACGTTGTGCTGGACGCTGAATAGTTTAGCGGAACTTGTACTATTGTGACTTAACGCAGTACAATGAATGCAACTTTTTGCTATTAGTACCCCCCCCCCCAGAGGAAAATACACATAATCCCTGCAACGGGACCATCAATGGCGTCATCCAGGGGCTGAAGCCTCCTCCTCACCACATCAACCAGGACAAGGCCATTCTCATCCAGCCCACTGGGTCGGCAAAGGACCCAAGGAAAAAGAATCCAAGTGGTCAGGAGAACATTATAAAAACCCATCTGATCTCTCGAGGGGGTCAATGGGAACATGCCAATTATTATAGTAATAATGGCAACACATTATAATAAAGGTGCAAATTATATACTTAAATCATCCTTAACTAATTCATGACTCATGATTATGCAATGCATGAATTAATACAAGATGTATTATGAGTTTCCTCCAGGTACTCCGGTTTCCCCCCACAGTCCAAAGACATGCTGAGGTTAATTGGAGTTCCTAAATTGCCCGT
>JAODKL010000017.1:10701920-10715041 GCA_026780765.1 Petrocephalus schoutedeni
CTTACACAGTGAGGATGTAGCTGTGTGGGATCTTACACAGTGAGGATGTAGCTGTGTGGGATCTTACACAGTGAGGACGTATCTGTCAGTGATCTTACACAGTGGGGATGTAGCTGTGTGAGTTCTTACACAGTGGGGATGTAGCTGTATGTGAGGTCTTACACAGTGGGGATGTAGCTGTGTGTGAGGTCTTACACAGTGGGGATGTAGCTGTGTGTGAGGTCTTACACAGTGGGGATGTAGCTGTCAGATCTTACACTGTGAGGACGTAGTTGTCTGAGATCTTACATAGTGAGGGCGTAGCTGTGTGAGATCTTACACAGTGAGGATGTAGCTGTCAGTGATTTTACATAGTGAGGATGTAGCTGTCAGTGATCTTACACAGTGAGGACATAGCTGTCAGTGATTTTACACTGTGGTTGTAGCTGTCAGATCTTACACAGTGAGAACGTAGCTGTGTAAGATCTTACACAGTGAGGACGTAATTGTGTGAGATCTTACACAGTGAGGATGTAGTTGTCTGAGAACTTACACAGTGAGGGAGCAGCTGTGTGAGATCTTACACAGTGAGGGAGCAGCTGTGTAAGATCTTACACAGTGAGCATGTAGCTATGTGAGATATTACACAGTGAGCATGTAGCTGTCAGTGATCTTACAGGGAGAGATACCTATGAGTTCTTACTGTGTGAGATCAGAGTCCAAGATTAGAGTGAGTAATAATTGAGGAGGCAGTTTGTTTGATGGTGACACCAGCCGATTCTGTGCCCTGCAGGAAGCCTGACACTCAGGGAGGTAGCTGAGCTCCTGGACAAGGACACACTTGTCACCCTGAAGAAGGAATGCGGAGGGCTGCAGACACTGCTGAAGAACAACCACCAAGTGTTTACAGGTACAGGATCACCCCGCATTCAGTCTCTTTACTTGAAATGCATGCAGTCACTGGAATTGGTTAAAACAGGTGTCACAAGCAATCAGCATGGTAAGATGGTCAGTCTGAGGCCATCCATTTGGTTTACAATTTAATAAATGTAAATCTTATTATTTATGGCTCAAGAGGTGACAGAGACTGTTTATTGTTTGCCTTCACACTTGGCCAACTTTTTAAGTTGAAGTGGCTGGGCAGTGTGTCATGTGACCTGCTACTGTGTCACATGACCTGCTTCTGTGTCACATGACCTGCTTCTGTGTCACATGAGCTGCTACCATGTCACCTCTGTTGCTGTAGAGCTGCCTTACTACAGTAAAGTATTCATGCCAACATTCGCGTGTCATGGCGCCACATTAGCTTACATACAGATGCATGTCCTTGTGTGCTGACCATATTTGTTGTTGTGTTTGGTACACTGGCCCGTTCATGGGAGCTGGTCTTTCAGTGAAAGCACAATGTCTGCATTTACATGTTTCATATTTTAATGATTTTTATAATTTTTTTTACGTGATCAAAGTATATTGTAGTACTGATAACACAAAATTACAGTACTAGTGTTTGGGACAGGAATACAGTGGTTTTTCAGCATTAATGTCAGCATTCTGCTTTCAGTGGAGAATGGCAAGGTGTCTGTGCGTGACTGGCGTATACCAACTGGAGCACGGAAGTCTAAACCCGGAGCCGGAAAAAGGCGGATGGCTACCGAGGCACGGAAGACCCGGCCATGCTGGTTTCATGCCCACCATCCTCAAGGCTGCCCCCTGCAGTCCGACAGCTGTGCCTTCGCCCATGGAGAGGTGGACCTGCGTCCCGCCAGCATGCCCCATTGGAGGAAAAGGGACATGTGACCGGTAGACATGCAAAGGCACTCATGGGAACAGACTACACATTGATCCTTACACTATCCCCTCAGTTCTATCGGCTGAGAATCAGCTGATCTGATTGCCGGTGACAGTCACATTAAATATATATAAGAGGTAAAGGTTGTGTGCAGGTATAAATCATATGAGGGGAAAAATGACATCCTAAGGAAAATAAGTCGCTTATGTCTGTTATGTAATCCTGCTGACTCCACCCCAGACACTCCCTCGAGCAGAATCACAGAGAGTCCAGCGAGATGCTGGGCTCCATATTTCTGTCAAGTGGAACCGGACCTTTTGAGTCCTCTGCAAATGACAGAGGTCATTGAGCGCCATATGGACCAAACTAAAATGTGGTGCTTTGAGTGCAGGGCTGCTTTTTTTAAGTTATTTTTGCCAGCGGAGGTCACGATGTACTGAATGGCACATTCCTGAGTTTATTAGAACGCGGCTTGCTTTTTGTATAAACATTTGAAATAAAAAAAAGCCCAACTGTGTATTTCTAGGAATGTAGACATCTAGAGGCCCTGTGTTGATCACCTTGGGACAGTGTTTCCCAATCCAGTCCTCGGGGGGCCCACAGACAGTCCACATTTTTGCTCCCTCTCAGCTACCAAAAATGCGGACTGTCTGGCAGGGAGTTGGGAGGGAGCAAAAATGTGGACTGGCTGTGGGTCCCCTGGGACCGGATTGGGAAACACTGCCTTAGGATACCTGGGACTCAACAGCATCTCCTCCTGACCTACTACATGCACATCAAGCTTACTAAATATAGCCACAGTAGAATGCTTGTATTGTCATTGGGCGGGTAGCAAGTACAAGGAAATTCAATCTCCACAAATCCCATCTTGTCTCCTATGAGCTACACACGCATACAGGTGGGAGTGGAACACAGGGTCAGTGCACCGGGGTAACCATTTTTCCCACTACAACGGAGCAGGAGGCCTTGCTCAAGGGCTCAGCAATTATATTCCTCTGACAGCCAGGGGATTCAAACCAGCGACCTTCCGGAAACAGGTACAGATTCCTAACTTGCAGAGCCACACACCAGGGCAGCTTTTCTGAAATGACCTCTGCGGGGACTGACCGAGGACCAAAATGACCGAGTGGAGCATGTTGTGCTTTATATGAAACTTTTTTTTTTAGATTTGTTTTGGTTTTGCATACTTTATAAATGAATGGCTGCCTCCCTGACCCTGGATGTGACCCTGATGAATGCGCGCTCCCTCGACAACCAATTGGGGTCATTACCAATTAAAGGACCCCCCCCCCACTTGTCTACATGAAAAGGGTTAGGAGAGACCGGGGCCACTGTGCTGCCTTTCATCGAAATGTTAGTTCCATGAATAATTTGGTGGGGAGCGATGTAGGGGGTGGGGTAGTCTATTCCGGCAGTTCCCACTGGTCACAGTCATGGTCCAGCATCTCAAATGCCACGGGACCTTGGAGAGGGGTGGACGCAGGCAAGATTGATTCATTGCTTTCAGAATCCATCTTCCTTTCCCTTTCACTGGACCGATTGTTTGTGTAGCCTTTGTGTCCTGGTCTCCTAGCTGTGTCCGTATGGCTGAAAGATGGATCCGCGTTCAGGGACTGAATCCAAAACACGTTAAAAATTGACAGCCCGCTCCTCATGGTCCTCATTGGCAAGGCTGCTCAGAATCATTTTCGAAGGCCAAGATAAAAAAAAACTTTTAAAATTTGTCTCTGGGCTGCAATACTGGGGCCACGTGAGTGAATTAATGTCACATTGAGTCAGGAATCTTAGGAGAATGCTTCAGCTATGCCAGGAAAGGATGACATAGCAGGCATCAGTTGTGACTTTCCCATTAAACCGGCAAGGCAGAGATGCGTTTTCCTCATGTCGATCCATGTAAAAGGAAAGTTGACGATAAGACACTGGATTCCCTCTTTGTGACTCCGGGTCAGAAAAATCAAATGGAGAATTTTATCATCATTCAGTCATGGCTCAGTCATCAACCTCAGCAAACCTGCGAGGTGTCTGACCTGCCAGGATCCAATCAGACCAGGCTCTGGCTAAACTTACACAGGCAGTTAGGCCACGTTATGGCAGAGGCGTGACAGTTCTGTCCGGAGGGGCAGACGGCAGCTAAGGCTTTCAAGAATCCGACATTTTCCATTGAGTCTTCGGCTGTCGTCCACGAACGACGATAAAGCTAAGATCCACTTTCATCAGCCTGGAAATGAAAAACGATTCTGTCTGAAAAAAAAATTGTGCGCCGAGCACAAAATGTGGGTCAAAGCAAAAGCCATCCATGGAGCATCTGAAGAAGAGCTTAGAGCAGACAAACGAGTCGTCAAGGCCTCCAGTGGTCAAGAGGTTGGGGAAGGGGGGCCGTTTGCTTATGAGCGCCGTTAGCCACAGCATTATGCTATAATAATATAGTACGTACATTGCATCCTCTAGAGACAGTTGCTAATGAGACTGACAGTGCTTGTCGCTCACTGGGGGGGGGCGTGCAGATTTTTTTTTTTTAATCCCAGCACTGCCTACATTTTTGCATGAGACAACAAAATATTGTGTACAGTTTGAATCTACCATCGCTGGAAGGTTAATGTCGCAAAACTATGCTCAGACACGACTATTCCGACAATGATTATCCACACAAAACTCACTCGATTTTCCCCGCAAAAACTCGCCCTCGGGTAATTTTTACTGGATCCATTTTTAACTAGTTTAAATGGCAGTTGTTGATATCAGAAATAAAATTTTAACTACGTAAAATTTCTGATATCAGGAATTGGAATTTTAACCACTTCAAATTCCAGCTTCTTTTGAAATGAATGAGAAAAGCGTTTTGAATCTCATTAGCTGAAATAGAATTTCCGATATCAAGAATTTGCATTCTAACTAGTTAGAATTGAATGTATGATATCTTAAAACGGCTTGCCATAGCATGTATATTTACATATTTTTGGCACAAATGGGACCCCATGAGTTACGACTGTCGGCCGATTGACTGGCCCCCTGTCCCGTTTTTTTTTTTTTTTAACAAATATGCTATACTGATCCAATTGTCCTCTCTGTAGTACTTGATCTTGGAAAAAAAAGTCTAAGAAGGATTAACTGATCCAAGAGAACAGCCCTTCTTGGTAATCCTCTGAGTCTCTCAGGTGGCTTTCAGTTCCAAGTGACTGTAAAAATAAATGTGCTTTTAATATGGCCCACATTTAAAGGCTGTCGTAATATAAAATTAAGTAGGGTGAGGCTGCTGCTCACCGTGGACAAACAGAGTATGCTCCTGTTCACCTTCACGTGTGTGTGCTGCCCAAGTGAGGTCTAGTTAAACATTCGTTCTCCTTCCTGTGTTATTATGGCTGGTATGAGTCACTTTGGAGCCACACAGGGCTGAATTCAGCAGATTGGTCTCGTGTATTACAGCAGCAGGCTTTTACATAGACTCATAGCTAGGCTTAAGTGTCCCTATGGAGATTTATATCTTTGACTCAACTTTTCAGCAGTAAGTAATGTGAGCTCACAAGTCTCACCAGGCCTTGAGAACTCCCAACAACCACATCCCATATAATCTGCGTAAACCAACTTTTAATTTAGAAAGGGAACGTGCTGAGAAGTGTTTATTGCACGGTGATCCTCTGTACGTTCAAATTTTCCACTGTCTAAAAGCAAACCAATAAGGACGGAGCTTTCTGACATTTTATGTTGGTTTAATGTAACTAAGCACGATCTTATAACATTTGCCTCCATTTATCGCCACATCAAATAAAAGCTTCTAGTTCCTAGGACTTTCTAGTTCAATCTGGTGCTCATATCCAGCATGTTGACTTACAAACATCAGTATTTTTCTACCTCCAAAAACGTTGCCATTACCCCGGCTGTCTGTTGGAAAGAGGGCCAGATGCCAGTGGCCCCGGCTTGGCAATTTGCCTGCACATTTTTTGCCAGCAGAGGTCCCGTTTTATGTCTGTCGCGTAGTAGAGTATGTTGGTCAGCAGCTAGGGTAATGATCACGAGTCATGCAGAGTTTATCCCGGGCTGAGTCAGGAGACTTTACCCCCAAAAGGCTATAATTTAGACCTGTGGTCATGGTGTAAGTTGTTGACTTGTGGTGAAAAGTGCGGCCAGCCATTGTCTACCCTGATAGTGCTGCCGCACAGAGATCATTGACGTGACATAGAGGGAAACCCGGCCAGCCATAATTAACCCTGAGGTTGGCGATGGCACAGAGAACGTTGCTAAGGGAGAGAAGCACGGCCATCCATAATTTATCCCAAGGGGCACAGTGGCCCTGAAAATGCTGCAGTAGACTATGGAGAGTGTCTCTCCCCAGCTCCCCACCCCATATGCGCAGTGTGTCTCTTAGTGTCAGTGATCCATGTTGCTGCGGTTGGTCTGCAAGCCCCAGAGAGAAAGCACAGCTTATTTATGTGTCCCAATGGGGGAAAAAAGCATGACAGAGCCACATTGGGTCCTGCATCGGGAGGACCTTGCCTTTTTAGCAAGCTGTACTACGAGGCATTCACTGCCCGTTCATGTCCGTTTCAAGGCATTCTTCTACTGAGCAAATGCATGTAAAATGGCTATTGGTAATGCTAATCTGCTTAGGGCCGCTAGAATATCTTGGAAAATGGTATATATAATATTTATTCTTTATTTCATCTTACCTCTCAGTTCTAACCTGCATGTGTGAATCACTCCCAGCTGCCTCTTATTAGTTCCCTCGTTAGTCCCATATATACCTGCTTCCCGGTCCCGCGTTCCCCAGTCCAGTCATTAACGTCGAACCCTCTTGTGGCCTGTGCCCTTCCTTGTTGCACTTCTCCCGTTTTGTCCCATTTATTCCCAGTCTCTGTTCCTTTGAGGTCAATAACTGCCCTTTTGTTTTGCTACAATGCCTGCCCTCCAGTCCTTCGTCCCACAAGCTGGGACAGATTTTATATTTGAGCCAGTAATAATAAAAATGTTTGCATAACAAGTCTGTGGAGCAGTGTTGTGAAACCTTAACAGGCTAGAGTGAAAGCCAGGACCAATGAAATGCATTCATTAAATATTCACCCTTATTTAAGTGTTAACCATAAACGCTTAAAACTTTATAACGAAGAGTTTTTTTAACCTTTTACGGTGCCTACTGTCTGTCAGGATGCCCGAGGATTGGTGCCACCCTGTCATCTCAGGCACTGGCTCATTGTTGGTGTATGTCTTGAGGCTTTGTAAGTACCCTGGAAATTCCAGTACACATTCCAAGTACATTTCTAAACAGTTTGCAGTGTCCTCTATGGCTCACCTCTTGGGATGGCTTGAAATCAGTAGCTGTCCCACGCACAGTGTCATTCCCAGCAAACCTGTTACCAATCTGTTGATGTGTTATCCAGACTGTTTTCCAGAGATATCATCTTTTGAGATTAACTGCTTCCCTGATTTCAAATGGAATTTATGATGGCAAACGGGATGCTGTTACATTGCCTGAACTTTATTAAATGTCAGTTACGAAAATCCAGTAGACAGAAAATGGGGGGAAAATGCATATTTTCAAAATATGCTTGTATGGGTATATGAAATGGGCTCACACATAAATCACGCCCAGCTGCGCAGATCTAATAAAATGGCACAACCCAGAACGAATACCATAAAATTTTACTTTCTTATGCATAGTAAAAATGAAATATAAAACAAACAAGGGGATTTTGTTTGTAACACAGAAATTAAGATCTTTAGTTTGCGAGTAAAAAAGCCAAACAACTGCATTTTTGTTCTGGGTAGACTAGGAGTTCATCCCTGGAGCATGACCAATGAGTGCACATCATTGTTTTTAGTTAAAATGTCCTAGAGCAAGATAATAGGACAAAGATGTGTACACACACACTGTTTGTATGCATGAGTTGTTCTAGAACAGGGTCAGGGATTGTGGCTGAAATAAGTGCTAGCACATGCACATAAATATCTACACTGAGAGACTGTACATCTAGAGCGCACAGCCATTGTTGGGGTAATCCATTTGATGGAGGGTCAGTGTAACCTGGGTGAGGGAATAGGCTGTTTCCACACAAGACGGTTAATAATAGAAAGAGATACCATCGTTGCCATAGAAGAGCATCGCATTGCACAGGAACTGGTGGAAAGCATTCCCTTGCTGATCTTCTTTTGAGTTTCCTGTTACACCTGAACCTGGGCATCATCCCCGGTCATTGGGGCTGATGAGGATACACTTAGGTTTCCAAGGCGATGAGGTCTAGCTCTGCACAGGTAGGCATGCCAGGAAGGCTCCCCCCCCTCAGCCTGGCTGAGCCAAGGGAGCTTTTAAATCAGTCAGAGCCGGCAAGCCAAGCCAGGAGCAGGCACGGGGATCCGGGACAGCCATTTATCTTTCATCGAGGTAGTCATCTTTCAATCCGAGCACCCGTGCCCAGTGGCTAATGGGCCTCACTCCTGGAGGGCCCGGGCAGATGGCAGTCATGTGACACCCTGCCCTGGGGGGCCCAACTTCAGTGGGGCTCCCCAGGAATGTTGAAACAGGGAGACTTTGGGAAAGCTGTCACTGGATCAGGACCAGTGTGAAGAGGTCTGGCTTATATAAATCTAATATGTATGGAAAATATTAGAGGCCCTTGTTTTGTCCTGTCTGTGCCCATAACACATACAGCATGGTAAGTGATACTCGTGTAAAATGACTACCATCCTTACTGTTTTTTTAGCAATGAAACATATTCCAACCATGTTAAAATAACCACTAGAACTGGGCACTATTTTGAAAGGCATTATGGGGGGGGATCTGATTTCCATTCATTACATCATTTTTTTCTCTCTGAGCTTTAACCATGTGACCCACATATGCTGAGGCAGACAGAGTAAGATTCCTTGACAAAGACGTCTGACACTATAAGATGACTGGGAAATAGCATTACGGCCTGGCCCTTTCATTCGTACAGCAGTGGGTGTACTGCTCTGCTCTGATTTTGGTAACTTTGGGTGTGAGGGTTCTTTTCTTTAATGTCAACCTGAACTTTCATTATTGCATAGCTTTGTCTTGTAGCAATCAATATATTCACCTACACTCTTCCCTCATCTTGGTGATTTTCAATATAAGAAGAATAGGTGATTGATATATCAGGGTTATATACATTCGCTGGCCTCATTGGTACACCAGTTTGGCTGCTTGTTGAAGCAAATATTGAATCAGCCAATCATATGTCAGCAGCACGATGTACAAAACCATGCAGATACAGGCTAGGGACTTCAGCTAATGTTCCCATCAAACACCAGATTGGGGATGGAAGGTGATTTTAAGTGACTTTGAACATGTCATGGTTGGTGCTAGATGGGCTGGTTTGAGTATTTCAGAAACTGCTGAAATCTACTGGCATTTTCACACAAAATCATCTCTACAGTTCTCAGAGAATGGGCTGGAAAAGAAGAAACATCCAGTGAGCGGCAATTCTCTGGGAAAAAAATGCTTTGTTGGCGGCAGAGGTCAGAGAAGAATGGCCAGACTGGGTCAAGCTGATAGAAAAAGGCAACAGTAACTCAGATAACCACTCGTTATAACCAAGGTATGCAGAAGGGCATCTCTGAACACACAACATGTCAAACCTTGAAGCAGATGGGCTACAGTAGCATGAGACCACTCTGGGAGCCACTCCTATCAGCTAAGAACAGGAAACACAGGCTAGAGTGGACACAGGCTCACCAAGTCTGGACAATGGAAGATTGGAAAAACATTGCCTGGTCAGATGAGTCTCGGTTTCTGCTACAGCATTCAGATGGCAGGGTAAGAATTAGGTGTAAACATGAAAGCAAAGATCCATCTTGCCTTGTATCGACTATTTAGGCTAGTGGTGGTGGTGTAATGGTGTGGGGGATATTTTCTTGGCACATTTTGGGCCTTTTCGTACCAACTGAACCGTGTAAATGCCACAGCCCACCTGAGTATTGTTGCTGACCATGTCCATCTAATACTTATCTAATAAAGTGGCCAGTAGGTGTATACGCTAATCCAGACTGATCCATCTTGTCCCATTCCATTAACTCCCACACACCAGTCCAAACCAACCGGGCAAAAGTGGACCACTTTTATTTTAACTCTACTGGTCCACTTTTCCTTTTGTTTTCTGCTCCATCACTCCTTCCAGCTGTCATTTACATTTACAATATTTCACAAGCGCCCTTAGCTAGAGCCACTTACATAAGTGCTTGGAAGTCTCCATTAGTGAATACATTCTGATACCGGTTCAGCAGAACCCAGGCTAAGGTCACCATCTATCTGAAAACTCTGTTGGCATATATAGTTTTTGTTTGTTTGTTTGTTTGTTTATTAATTATTGTCATTTATTTTTTATCCCTCTCTCTGCCCCTCCTTATATTTCTTCGGCTGTTCTTCCTGCTTTCATCTCCTGGCCCAGTTCAATCCAGGACTCCAGGGCTGGGGCACCTACTGGGACCCAGATTGAATCCTACCTCCTCACCCTCCACGCACCCCAGTGGGTTGCGTTCAGCGGGAGAACATGAAACGAAACCTCCCAGGTTTGTTAGTCCTCCAAAGCAGCGTAATCCTACAACTTGCTTGGGGCTTAGGAAAAAGAGCAGTCAAAACACACACAGGGTTTAATTACCCAGAACCCCCCATTACCTTCTGTTTCTTCTTTCGCTATTCTTCCTCTCTCTGCCCTCCATCTGGTTTTCTATTGCAGCAGCATGGTACGGTCCGACATAGCATTCGCTGACTCTACTTGTAAAAAACTCCAATTACTTGTTATATGAGACCTCAAACTATGTGATGTAACTCTCAAATAATATATTTAACAGGTCAGGTAATCACGTAATACTTGTTGGCTGCTTTCATTGTCTTTATGGGATATTTGAAGACCAAGTTTTTTTTAATGATCATACTTTTCCCTATTTTTATTTCCTTCATATACAAGTTCCTCATTTACTGAAATACAGTCTGCAATGTCTTATATTTTTTTCCATGAATCTGGCTTTCAATTCACTCCCTGAAACAAGGACAAACTTTGAAAAAAAAAAAACATATATAATAAAGTTGCAAGACATTGCTTTGATGAGCAAGATTCTTTGCTGGGAGCTTTTGCTCTAAACTAGAGAAGAAATCAGTTGTTAGGAAAAAAAAAATCTTGTTTGCTTTTTTAGGGTCCTTTGGGGTGAGGCCGATGTCTTCCTGAGGGCTAGCGTCTGGGTAGGTGAGCGGTAATGGAAAGTGCTTACGGAGAGTGGCGGACGAGTTGCTTGGTTCTCCTGAGCCAGTATTCTGTGGTTACTATTTAACGCTCTCTGTCACCCCTTCCCATTTTAACTTAACGGCGTGCTGTGAGCAGACGAGAGTCCTGCACTGGTGTCAGAGGCGTGTTTGTGAAATGTGTCACCTGGGTGCTCCATGTCGACGCAAAGGGCTGCCTTGAGATTTTTTACGGAAATAATCTCTTCTTGCTTTCCGTAGATCCTATATACAACCCCCTAAAAAGGCACCAAAATACTACTTCCCTTTTCATTATTTTTGGCGTGCATGAGAATCAAACGTTAAGTGCATTGTATGTTATGCTGGTTGTAAGTTATTGCATATTGAACATGTACTGTTTATATAGCATGTTTCTTATTCATCTTCACTATTCTGTTGTTTGTTATTTGCTATTCGTTATTAGTTATGTTGTTTAAATCTAAAGGGAGGTAGACAAGCAACTAGTATTTGAGCAAATGACAAATCCTTGAATCCCAAATCCATTCACAAACATGGTTTCCAGATTGATTCGAAATACATGATACTTGGGCAAACATTCTAGAATTAGTCCTCGTAATATATACCCTTGTAATAAATACAGTCCAAAAATCTACTGGCAAATGATCAGGACATACAGTCGTTTCAAACTGTAGCACGAATATGTAGTTAACTGAGATGGATTCCAATTGAGTTCATGTTCCGCTGGAGATGTGTGCTTGTGGCTGCTTCTGCAGTGAGGTTTTGTTTCTTCCAGGGCAAATCTTTGAAGATGAATTTGTTGGAACCCTTATAATCTGAATTCCCTCCCAGCATCTGCGTATCTGAGTACAGGGTAATGAGTAATAGGACCAGGCTTGGAGGTGTTGAGCTGTTGGCTCTTCCAAAGCTCAGATTAATGTTTACACCTGGCCTTGAGATATTCCTGTTCTTAAAGCGTGAATCTATCTCAGAAAATGGCTCTGCTGATCTGCCTAAGAGTGAGCCTGCTGAGAACACTAGTGTTACACCAACTCGATGTTATCCTGGATCATCACAAAATACAGTAAAGCCAGAGTACCGATCCAGATGGATATCAGATGAACAAAGAGCCTTTGTTTAAAGGCATGGGCCTCACCTGGTACTATGAACATACCCACAACTTTATTTTTATCCTACTTATATGAGCTCATCTCTAATTCTTCTTAATTACCTTCCTACGTCTGACCTGTGTCATGCGTGTAGCCACCATGACTGGCTGATGCCACAGACTGTGCATATGTTCTCGGGACCTTACGTCTGGTCCAGTCCCTCTGCTCTAAAATACAACATAAATCATACCGCCAATCAGGGACCTACTAATCAGCACCAAATATGGTAATGGAGCCTGGGTCTGCTTTCAGGGAGCCGGACAGCTCGGATGGGCGGGGACTTAAAACGGGAATGTGGAGTGAAGGACAGGCTGAACTGCCAATGAGGGTCAGAGCTTCACAAGCCCACCCCTTAATTACCTTGATGTTCATCTCATGGGTGCACATTATAAGAACACCTGCCCAATCGGAGAAACAGGCATACCCAGACGAGCGTCATTCTGTGTCATTCCTGTGAGTGATTGGTACCCTGGGCCTCAATTATAATTGCATTCAATCAATAAAGACACCAGAGGGCTTGTCTGGTGACCGTAGCACAGGCTGGAGGAAAACGTGGCTGAGAACACGGCCCCCTGAGACGAGCGATGGTCAGAAGTGCAGATAATCTCATCTGAACATTAGAGTTTTGTAGTATAGAGATAAATCTCACCTTGACCCTTGACCCTAACCTAACAAAATTAATATGTCTAGTTCATTCTATAAAGGTAATATATTCCACAATCTTGTAAAAAGTATGGTCAAGTGAAAGGTCAAGACTACCTTCTGATAGTTCCACCAGGTGAGCGCTTCGTGTTTTTATGCACTGTTACACATGATCTGTCAGCAACAGCGTACAAAAGTCAGGGCTTCATAAGGGATTTAAAAAGCTAAATGCTCGTCTCAGGCTCATATTCAGTGCCTCTTCAACAGCCTCTCTGGCTTGCCTTAATTACTGCCTGTCCTCTGGACGACCCATTAACGAGGGCTCTCTCTCTCCCTTTCCTCTCTTTTTCTGCCTCCC
>JAODKL010000017.1:10715141-10736918 GCA_026780765.1 Petrocephalus schoutedeni
GTCAAGACTACCTTCTGATAGTTCCACCAGGTGAGCGCTTCGTGTTTTTATGCACTGTTACACATGATCTGTCAGCAGCGTACAAAAGTCAGCGTACAACAGCGTACAAAAGTCAGGGCTTCATAAGGGATTTAAAAAGCTAAATGCTCGTCTCAGGCTCATATTCAGTGACTCTTCAACAGCCTCTCTGGCTTGTCTTAATTACTGCCTGTCCTCTGGACGACCCATTAACGAGGGCTCTCTCTCTCCCTTTCCTCTCTTTTTCTGCCTCCCTCTCTGTTTTCCAGGTGTACCCTCCAACACCTGCTCAAGGTCACCCCCAGGGAGAGCTCGCAGAATGGGGCCAGTGCCTGACTCAGCACTCTTCAGTAGGATGGGGGGTAATAACTCTAAAACCTTCACACACAATAGGTTACTCTTTTGGTTCCACAGTAATTTATCTTGCCTGCTAGTCTGTACCATCAGTCCATAGGGGTCATCTGTGGAGTCCATGAGGGTCATCTTCAGCAGAGCATTAAATCTGATTCTACTGGGTAGCCGGCATTTTACAGTACACCATGTCCTCTTTTTTTAGAACTTGCAGACCAGGTTCCATCCACTCGCTGCCACAGAAGGGGTCCTTCAAGCCTTAAACAGTGCATGCCCTCTGTCTAAAGCTAGACTTCACTGCGCACAGTTTTAGATAAATAAATCAAAATTTTTGCATTTCAGCAAATAGGGCTTGTTATTGCTTATTCCAAGCCTTTGCAAACACAGAGGCTTAGGGGGACCTTTTCAGTTTTTCAAACAGCCAGTGTTTGCCTGTCACTCCACCAGCCACTCCAAATCCAAACAGAGATGTAAAGATTAGAGCCCTACAAATAATGAGTGAGAAATTGAATTGAGCACAGCCAGGTGTGACGTTTATTCGCTGTTCCTTGCTGTCAGTGAAACAACAATATTGTTACTCTGGATACATGCCTAGTTAAAGGTATTTCTCTTCAGATGGGCATGCGTTACGACGGAGTGTCAAAAACGGCATTTCTAAATGTCATCGGCACCTGAGCAGTCTTTCAAAAACGTGGAAGAAGCCATCGCCGTTGCCGTGACAACAACGATCAGTTATTTGCCACCTTCTGAGAGGTTTATCTTGAGCATTTTTTTCCTAATACGCAGAAAATAAAAATGAAAAACAAAAAGGCAGATTTTCACTGCGATTTACTGCATCGTTATCTAATAAGGTTAGGCAGTTCACCGAATGAGTGGTCAACCTAGTCATTTACTTGAACAGGGACCTAAAAAATAAAAGTGGGCTGATTATGTTCTTCTCAACTCAAGGTCAAGTCTAGTGTCCTGCTGCCATCCACCGCCATCATCTCAACCTTGGTTAGGTTTCAGTGGCACTGGGTGGAGTTGGCGCCATTTAGTGTGAAACCGTATGAGGTTATGAGGTTTCAAGGTGCATCTACAGATGGAGCTGAGACGGCCTGAAACAGAAGTTGCTGCATGGTACGGGGCGGGTCTCTGTCACCCTTAGATCAAAGTGCCCTTTAACAAGCCCTGACAGCTGCACAGCGAGGGCCAACCCACGCTACCTGCCTGTACCCTTCTCTACACTGTCCGGTTCCATGGAGCTCCTGTATTCTCTGTTATAATTCACTCACCCACCTCGCCACTTAAAGTGCCACCTGTGACATATAGCAGCAGCCAGCCAAGCCCCTCACTGGCACGTTCCACACCCTGAACCCATAGCTGTCTTAGTTACACTATCTATTAGTGATGTGATACCACAGGCAGAAGTCCAGAGGCTAGTACTGACAGGCCAGCTGACATGCTGAACCACAATTAGCTTGATCCACTCTGCGACGATTATAAGCTAGGCCACTGGGTCACGACCACTGCCAACCTGGTCAGGGCCCTCCTGCTCGGACCATGGTTTCTATGTGCCAACTGGTGCAGCTGCACACCCTGAGTCACCAGGCATGTAAAGCATGGGCCGAACAGTGCCCCCAAGGGATGAGGGGGATGCAGGAAACTGACAGGGATGCTATTATTTACAGTGAGAAAGAATCATTTTATGGAATGGAAGAGGCATTAGTCCATAAACTGCAGTGTGCCTCTGTCAGGGGCATAAGCTTCTTATAATGAACGCCAGTGGGGGCCCCCCCTACTTTGATTCTAGACATGTTCAAGCACTCAGTCAAAGCCCCTGACCCTTAATGGTTAAATGCTACAGATGTACCATTAATCTTTGGGAACTATCCTTAAGGTATGTGAACTTTCATTGTCTTGTCATAAGAAATGAAAAATGAAAAATTAGATACTGTGAGCTAGACAGATTAGCCAGCCAGGTAGAGGATTTGCGTTTGGTTTCCAGCTGTTCATAATGCAATGTAACATGCTTCAGTAATTTCAAGAAAAATAGATCAATAACCTCCTGATTCTCCCTGGGTAGGGGCCCATTAACCCTCTGTGGGCCCCGTTTCTGAGGTCCCCTGTTTCTGTGGGCCCCAATGCACCAGCCTGTAGTTCTGTCAGGGACCGCTGTGCACGACACATCAACGGTCACAAAGTGACTGTCTCTGTGCCTGAAGAACACTGAGTAAGACCTCTGGCACTTCAAAAACAGGCAGAGCAGTTACACGAGCGTGACGGCACACACGATGGATGTGTGTGTGTGTGTGTGTGTGTGCGCGTGTGTGCAGGGTTAAGTCAGAGTCAGAGAGGAGAGGGAACCCTGTCATGTACAACACGAGGCACAGGGGCCATCCACTCTATTAGTTTCTATTAGTTTATTAGTTATCATTTGTATTTATGATCACAGTCTTGAAGCTACAGTAAGCTCATTTGTCAGGATGTTATGTTACCATTCTAAAGCAATACAAAACATTGTTTTGTATTATTATGATATTATTAGATTATTGTACATGTCCCGTGGGTAAACATTACTTGAATTTTTTTAAACATGACATGACAAAGTTAAATATGCTTCAGAATGGTTTATCACTGAAAGTGTCATTTTGAGGTGTGATTTGGACATAAGGATGTACAACTGGGCTCAGACAAGGTGCAATTTGGACCGAGCTTGGCTCAGGCGGGGTGAGATTTGAACATAAGGAGGCAGAACTGGGCTCAGGCGGAGTGCGATTTGGACATAAGGAGGTGGAGCCGGACTTGGGCAAGGTGCGATTTGGACACAAGGAAGTGGAGTTTCACTCCAGCAAGGTGTGATTTGGACATAAGGAGGTGGAGCTGGGCTCTGGTGGGATTCGATTTGGGCATAAGGAGACAGAGCTTGGCTCAGGTGGGGTGCAATTTGGGCATAAAGAGGCAGAGCTGGGCTCAGGCGGGGTGAGATTTGGACATAAGGAGGCAGAGCTGGGCTCAGGCGGGGTGAGATTTGGACATAAGGAGGTGGAGCTTGGCTCAGGCGGGGTGAGATTTGGACATAAGGAGGTGGAGCTTGGCTCAAGTTGGGTGAGATTTGGACGTAAGGAGGTGGAGCTTGGCTCAGGCAAGGTATGATTTGGACATAAGGAAGTGTGGGTGGGCTCTGCCGGCCTCCATCTGCATGTATGTTTATGCCACCCCACTGGTAGCTCCTTCAGCCTGCTAAATAACATAATGCTCCACAGATGTCTCATTGTCTTTTATCTGTCCTAGTAAGAGAAAAGATAGCGGTCTGAGTGACAGGCAGCAGCATTCTGTCTGTGTTTACAGCTATGGGCAAATTTGATGTATTGCATGTTTGGGAACCTGGGACTCCAATAGCAAAGAGAGCCAAAAATCGCCCGTTAGACTGAAGATACATGCTATTCCTATAGAATGGCTACAGATAAACACAGGGCAGGGCAGGAAAAAAAAGTAATTCAATAGAATCAATATGCTGGAGTTTTTTGGAAGAAATGTAAATATATGGAAATCAGTGTAAATAAAAATAAACAGCAGTGTCTACATAGTGCAACATAGTAATGACAATGTGCAAAAGTATAGGAGAGGGTTCGATATCGGGGGGGTGCACAACCTAATAATTTAAATGTAAGTCTATTTATTGGGGGGGGGGGGGGGGAGAAAAAAGGCAAATTAAATATTGGGGGGAAACTCCTCCCCCAGTTCCTAAGCCCCACTTTATATATTATATAATCTATAATAATATATATCAATATGTAAGTATTCTTAAGTAAGAAATGTGGAACATGCTTTTTTAACTTCTCTTTTCCTTGCTTGCCTTTGCAAAGCCAGTATAAATACCTTCTGTCATAGCTTTGAAACTCTTGTAACATTTTTCTTTGGATAGCTAAAACTATTTTTGCTTTTAAAAGGACCCTCAGTCCCAAGCCTAGCAGCACAGGATCAGGTGATGCCAACTGGAAATAGCTCTCTCTGTGAACAGATGAATCAACTGTGCACATCGTGGTTAATTAAAGATTAAAGAGCTGTCTTCTGGGCTGTGAAGGTTTTTAGGAGCCTCACTTACTTGCCTGATTAGAATTATGTAACGCTAGTGAATAGTAAATGCCTACTGAAATAGTAATGATGTCGGAATAAAGTTCGGTTCAGTCCAGAAATGAGTGTGCAGTAAAATGCATGACCCACAGCAGCATGTATGTTAAAGCCAGTAAAAAAAAAATTTGTATAAGTACAACTGCATCATGGGTTAACATTAGTGAGGAGAGGCACACTAAAGATAATGCACATTGTAGTCCCAAGTATTTGGGAGAGCTGGCTTGTATGTGACTCATGCATTGTTTTTCTTACGTAACATGCCGGCACTCACCACGATAAGCAGGTCATAGGGATGCCTCCTGGTTCTTGCGTAACGTTCTCCAGGGTCTGGGGGAAGCCAGCCAGAACTAACAGGGTTCCCACCCACGGGCTACAAGCGATGGCGGGTTGGGGGGGGGTACACTTCAATCCCAGGGTGAGTCCCCAGCAAATGAAAAACAAAATCTAGTGCTTTACAGATACATCAATTGAATAGGTCTGCTATCTTTAGCCACCCAAAGGAGGCCAGATGTTGTTCTGGATTTCTCAAGCTACTACAATGTCAATTAGTGTTTTTGTTCTATAGTAACCTCAACCGTAATAAAGTAAAAAATAAGTTTTGTCAATTTCGGTAAATTTTTTTTAACCTCAACATCATCAGCACCAGAAATAACTTAAATGATAACCTTTGGACATGATAACCTCTCGTATCTTTATGTTACTTGCTGGCCCAGAGGTTTTGGTCCACCATAGAGCCACTTTGGTTCTTACTGTGGATACAACGATGTCCAGAAATCATGGTCACCATTGGTCCCACCCTTTTAGACCAGTGGAAAACAAAACAGAAATCGGTCACTGGAAATAAATAAATAAATAAATAAATCTCTATTAAGTCAACCACCTCCCCCCATTTTGGGGACCGCTCTTCTGTTTGGCCATAAACGGATCTGGAAACAGACAAAGAAGCTCAGCTATCCTGTGTCCCAGGTTCAGGAGCCACGACAGATAACAGATCCCCACCGCACACGTTGTTTCATCAGGGATTCATCCTCCAATCGAATCATGTCTCTCTAATGACCACTAATAAAAGGCCAGAGAGCAATGCAGCTCTGATCTGAGGGCTCCGTCGTCAGCTGTGGCCAATACAAGGAGTCTCATTGGTCGCCAAAAGGAGTTTCTTAGCAATGACGATTTACACCAGCAGCTGTAAAATGCAGGCAGAGTCAACGAAAGGCACGAGCTGTCACTTCCTAATGAAGCCCTGTCTTTGCCAAGGTGCTGGCAAACAAGAGAGCTTCCTCACAGGGGCAGTTCACACTTGTCTCACCAACATTTTTGCCAAAGCGGGGCCACCGAGAAGGAGTCTGGCTCATGCCTTGCCGTGCAAACACAACAGTGATCTCATTATCCTGTTGAGGAGACGGAAAGCACTCTGTTGACACTCCTGTTTTTGAGAACCTCCACTCAGGTGAACTTCCAATACTAGCTACAAAAATGACACCTTGTATTTTAATCATTCTGAGCTGAGCTAAGCTGAACGGGAATGTCTCGGGCTTGTGCTGCGGACATTGTAGCAGATAACAGGAGTCCTTTCAGCTGAATCTAAAGCTCACTGAACGGAATTGAGCTTGATCCTGCCGTGTTGTTTGAGTTCAGGCTGATGTAGCTGATGTTTGGTGAACCAAACCTGCATTTTCATTGGACGTGCAGGTCTCTATGGTTACGTGGGAAGTGATGATGATAGCCAGGCCGTTTTTTGCCAATAGCACTCTGAAGCCCAGTGACTTCATCGTTCAGGCTTGGACCGGAGTGAAGTTTTTATGGCTTTCCCTGTTTCTGATTGGTGCCTGGTTTTGACATTTCTGTCTGTTCACTTCAACAGTCTAATCCAGTTAGGCTAGCTTTTTACACACACAAGCGAGTTTCTGGTCGCTAGTTAAATGGTGGAAAAAGCATGTGTGCCATACACGTCACGTAGGAGACTTACTGTCACAGTGAGGTGAGATGCCACCACAGGGACCTTAATAAATGAGCCTGAAGAAGTTCTCAAAAGGAAAAGCCTGCCCTCTCACCCTCATATTTGCTTCATTGCTCAAGTTAGACTGTGGAAGTCATGACCCGGCCTTGCTCCTCCTTAGCCAAAAATAGCCTCTCTTTATGAACGCAGTCTTGCAGTGCCTTAATCCCACGGCGTCAAGACATTCCGTGGCCCCAACGTAATCCATCTCTTTCTCTCCCTCAAAAGGGTTAGTGACAGACAGATGAAGATGCGAGTTAGCTGATGGAGTTGCACAGATTGCCTCTTATCCTCCCAACAGTTCAGCCCACATAAAATATGTGCAATCTGGAAAGACAGACCAGTCTAGTGTTTTCATCAGTATGGGCATTTCGTATAATGACAGAGTCAGAAAGCACTTTGCCATGGAGCTAATCTCGAGGGGCTGCATCTATCCTCAAAGCAGTTCTTTTTTTTTTCGTTAGGTAATTTACTACTGTGAGCTATTTATGTGGCAAATTCTCAGCATGGAACAAAGCATCACCAATTTTTCCAAATAAATAAATAAATTCCTACACAAGCTGTAATTTACCACAAACAACACGTGAGGCTATTCAAGTTATATAATAAAGTATTAATAAGGAATAAACAAAGCTACAGATGATACAGTGTTATGGTCATTTTTAACCTGCATTGCTGCTTTGTACAGAATAACTGTGAGTTTGAGAAATTGTCCATCTTACTGCTGTAAGATGATTTAAATGCTGTGGCAATACTTTGGATTATATAAGACAAAGATTTGTTTGTGTGTCTTGGGTTTGGAGCATAGTGCATGTAAAACTGAGCCCTGTGGGAAATGTTTATAGAAACAGGGCAGATCACTATAAGCAGGTCAGGCTGTTCAGTATCCCTAACAAAACCACACATAGCGCCCGGGTACCACTTTAACAGTTGGCGAGTGTGTTGGACCGGCATTTTAGAACTTTACCAGAACATCGTCTCATTGTGGAAGATGAATAAGCCGAGTTTCGTTTTTAAAATATATTCCCGAAAATGCATTGCGTACACTTTGGAGAAAGATGACAGTGCTTCCCTGTGCTTTGGTCCCGGATGACTCATTCTTTTTTTTTTTTTATTAATTTTTTTTTTTAAGACGTGTGGCGAACGGGGTGGTGGGGGGAGCTTGGTGTATTTTTAAGCTGCTACGATGTTATTAGTCCAGGGTTTCTTCCTCGCTGCATGCCAGAGGATTAGGTTGCTCTGCTGCTTCTCGCTTATCACTAAAGGCGAAAATATATTACCCCCACAGGCCTGAGGCGAGGGGCTGCCAGTTTTTATCCAAGGACTCTTTCCAGATGTGACCTTTTCTTCTGAACTGCTGCGAAATATTTATGGATGTAGTATGCGTGATGTGGAGTTACGCTGTTTTTGGAAAAAATTATGCAACAATAACTATTTATCATTATTAAGAGGCCCTCTTTGCGTGTTAAATTGTGAAAGTACCTGCATGTTTAGAAAATATACTAATTCAAATTAAAGGCATATATACTCCATATATTATTATTGTTTCACACTGCAACTCAAACCATTTACAGAATCTCATACTCAAATTGGTTGCTGAATTCACATTGTAGCTGTAACTGTAAATCTGCAGCCCTAATAATACATTATATCTCAAAATCATGGTGCATCCCTGATTCACGCTATATTCTGAATTCACGCTAAGGTTCTGAAATACAGTTTGTGACTGCAGTCTTCTCCTCACTGCTGAATTTAAATAGGGCATCATCAGACCACAAGTCTGCCTTCCTACAGGCACCCTTAGACTAGTCACCCTCCCGGTGAGAGAGGCTCACTGGCAGGCTGGGTCCTCAGAGCACCTAAAGCTTCCTTCCCGCGGGGGGCGGGGGGGGGAGTGGGCAGCTGGGACCTTTGGGAGGTGTTGGCGGTGTGTGTGTGGGGGGGGGGGGTCTCTTTAAGGTCACCTTTTGTCATCTGCATTACGGGTGCAGCTCAGCGTGTAGAGACAAAGAAAGAGTCCCATTTCCTTCTAAATGCTATCAGGATGATTAATTTATACTGGGGTGCGGCGTGCTCAGAAAGACTGGCGATGCTAACTCAGGAATCCCATCCAGTTTACGCTGATACAGAGCGGCTAGAACATCATTAGGTACCTCTCAGTCCCATTGTCACGTTCTGCATACAGCAGCACAAACAAAAGCTTTCACCTTTTTGTTTGCCTTTGTCTTTGAATCTCAATTATTAATTCACAACTTTGATACCTCATTTATTCACATTTCAGAATTTTAAAATAGCCCTCGAATTATTTTAACATTTTGATTCTGTTGAAGGGTTGTTGTAAATAAGTAATGATGTTTATGCTTGTCTCTGAACAGTCATTTTCCTTTAAATAAGCTTTTGTATACACATGCTCAGAACGGCCTCTGAGAACTGTATAAATCTTTTGGCAGGCATTAATAAATTGGCTTTACGGTTTATTAGCACAGTTAATTGTTGGAATTTATTTGCAGGCTTTGTTAGCATAGTTGATAGGGGTTTATGGGTTATGATCGCCACACGTGCAATTATGGACAGTCATTCTTAAGGCAAACTGTCAAGCTCAGATATAGAGAATGAACTCTGCTGGAATTAGGCTTTAATTGATTCTGAATAAAACAGAGCTACCAGAAGATGGAGGACCACCTTTTTTTAGCAACAAAGCATACATCACAGTTTCTTTAGCAAGTCAGCGGGTACATCTGACTCGTGCTATTTCAGCATTGGGCCTGAGCAGATGTTACATGGTGACATCACTACTGCAGGCTGTGGGCTTCAGTCTGGACGTGGAGTGAGCAGGCAGACACCGTTTCTCTCGTTTCTGTTTACATTATTCCGTTGCTTGGTATTTGCGATAACCTGAAGCAATTTACGAGGCCCACGGTTCAGCCGTGCGTACGTCTCTGTACATCACCCAAAACCCTTCAGGATGAGTGCCTTACTCAACTTTATGACTTTATGACTATGTGCCAGACAGCTTCTGTTTCTTCGGGACACGAGCTTGATTCGAAACCACTTTCAGAATCAGCTGACCACTTCAACTGACCCTGATTGGCTGTGACTCGTAGCATGTGTCGGCCCCCTGGCTTGCCGCTAGCTGTGGCTTAACGCCCATTTGCATAAATGGTCATGAACGTAAACTGGTTTAAACAGACGCTAAGCCGCTACGCTAATGGCCGCGTGGCATGCAGCGCTCTCGCAAGCAGTCTTGCTTCTTTGTTTTTAGTGTCAGCCCGGCATGCATTGTCCCTTGACAAACAGGACTAAAAGATCCAGAGGGGCCTGATGGTTCTCAGACTCCTGTCTGCTGATATGTCGGAAAAATCCACAGAACCCCTCCAGAGAGGGAGGAGAGGCAGCTGCAAAGGTGTTGCTTAATGTGCCTGCCTGCTGACAGTGGGGCGGGGGGCGGGGGGGATAGGGAACTTCAAAAAGGACAATGAAATAATGGTGACATGTCTGGAGAGCTGACAGGCAGAGCGGACGACCCAGCTACAGATATGGCTATCAATACCCAGTCTGCTGTCCATTAATTATTCATTTCTGTTCGCAGCAACAAAAGCTGACTGTCGTTACTGTAAATATTTTCCTGCAGGAAAGCTTTTGACGGACATTCTTCGAAATACCGCATTCAGAAGCTCCCCCCCCCCACCCCGCGTTACTTTTAATAGACTTTCCCTGCTCCCTCCTGTGCCGTTAATCTGGTTCAGCAGGGAATCCTCGCGGACTGCCTTACAACAGAATGCAAACAGCAATTAAAGCCGGAAAAATATCCACCGGGAATAGGTGCGCGGACCTCTACTGAAGAACACTCTCAGTGTGTTCCCCTGGTAAACAGGAGAGAAGACAAAGTATTTGATGGAAATGGTGCTTGAACCAGGTCCTAGTGGGGAACAAAGCTTTGTGTGTGTTACCTAATGTTGCTTTTGTCTGTTTAAAACCGAGCCTCTCACGAAAGCGATTCCAGAGAACGTCCCTCATCCCACACGGATCGCTTTTATGTTCCGATTAATAAATAAATACGCAGAAAGGCAACCTAAAGAATCGGGCTCATAAATAAATCAACAAAAGGACAGCATTCATGGCAAGGAGTGTGTTGTACCCCCGCCGAGCACATAAAGCCTGCCTTTGCTGGAAGCCCAGGAAAGGGACCTTTAAAGACAGCGCGGGCACAGTGTCATCTCCCACTGTCCCCAGATGAAAGGGCCTCTCAGCTGGGCTTGTGGCAAGGGGGTTTGGGAAGTTGGTCAAGTGTGGGATGTGCATGGTAACAACCCATGGTTCAGGTCCTACGCCATATTGACTTAACCCTGGGGAACCCACAGGGTCATATTTAACCTTGTATTTCTGCTTGACATTCAACCCACTCATCAAAGTAAAGCAAAATATATATATTTTTTTTTCGTTTCGTATATTTGCTTGTACCATATGCAACCCAAAAACAAAAGTAAAATCTTTACTTTGATGAGTGGGTTGAATATAAGGCAGAAATAAAAGGTGGGGTCATATATGACCCCATGGGTTCCCCAGGGCTAAGGGACTTACATCTACCCATCCATCTTCCCACTGAATACCCTGGACTGGGACACAGCCAGCCATATGACTATCCCAGACACACACACAGTCAGTCTGTCAGTCATGTGGTTTAAAAATAACTGCACATGCTCCTTGCTTTACAACGGTGCGGTTTACAAGATTTCGCCCACACGACGGCGCGATACACACTCAGTAGCCAACTTTGAATTTTGATCTGATGCAGGGCTAGCTATATGCCGTACAGCTAGCTATATGCCGAACTACATTTTCTACTGATGCCGGGCGATGGCGGCGTCCGCCCAGCCTCGTTTCTCATCTCTGTAGCGAGCACGAGTGTAAACATCTCATGCAGAGTTTAGCATCTTATCATACAGTATGTTTTTTAGTTATAACAAATAAACTTGTATTCATTTATTTACCGGCATTACTGGCATTTATTTAGTTACCGTAATTATTTATATATGCAGTGACAGTTGCTATTTATTTACTTATCATATTATATTCATATTCCACTTGTGATACTTTCCACTTGCAATGGGTCCATCAGAATGATGCCCCATCATAAGTCGAGGAGGACCCGATGGAAGCCCACATAGCACTGGGAGGACATACTAACTCCAGTACTAGCTCTGTACGCCCACTGTAGTTGTGGGATTCAAAGCTCTACTCCTGGTAGTGTGATGCAACAGTGCAATCCATCGAGACGGCATGCCTGGGGGCCTATCTAAATTATTTTTATCATCTCCAACATTGTCTAATGTGGCAAAGTTAACCGAAACCCAAGTGAGTGATGGACACAGGAGTTACAAAACAACTTCTCCATCACAATCATTCTCTAAAGCCTCGCTTGCATGTTCTATTTCCAGTCCACGTTAATCTAAATCTACCCGCGGCCGCGTGATGAATCGGGGCTGCAGTGTTGTCAGGGAGAACAGTTCAAATAAGGTAAACAAACCGCCCACGACATTCCACATTTTGACGCCAGTTTTTCTTCTGTACATTTTCTTCTGCCGGATTCTTGGCACTAGTATAGGACCTTCTGAAGGATGGAATGTGCTGTTTATCTTGGCCCAGTGGGACACAGGACTGTGAACATAAGAAAGTATTACTGGCAGCCAAAGACAAGGAAAGCCTTTTGCATCTGGTCAAAAGATGTTTCTGTTTTATTTTTTTGGCTCAGAATTAAGATGTCATCCCTTGACATGGTTTATAAACACGTTGTCCAACTTGATGCTCACCCGGTTTCATAATCTCCTACTGTATAAAAATGTAGTTTTAGAATGGCTGCATCCCATAGAAACAGTGTCACAGAGTTCCTTTACCTGTATAGTCTTTTTTAAAGGCAAGGATTATTTCATTTACACCAAGCAGAGGTTACAGCTGGTTACATGGCAAGTCTGTAATCACTACGCAAGGTCAAAGATGGCCAAAATCTCATGGGATTTCTTGGTTGCCACGGAAACATGACTCACAAGAATTCTGTCATGGCTCAACCTTTCCAGCTGGAAGCATTTATATATCCGAAATCCATTTCAGTCAGTTTTGCTCACTAGTAAGGCGTTTGATTGAATGTATCGCTTGACCTAACAGTGGGCTAAAGCTGGGTATTCATCAGTACCGGAAAGCAGTTGCTCTCGGGAAAGCATTGTTGAACAATAACATGTTAAAAATAAATGGTGTACATTGATCACAAACATATGTAGAACAGGATGCATGCAAAAGTGTCTGAAATCTACAGTTTATATTAATAGGAAGACACTCTGCAACACTGAATGGATTGTCTACTGATTGTCGGATTGTATAGCTGAGTCTGTCCTTGCTGCCACCCCAACATTTACAGGGTAGTAAGAAACAGATCACCACACATAACTTTGGAATCCCTGACCCAGAATGAGCTCTCACATCTGGCCACCCTAGGCAGATTGGGCCAGGTACGGTATCGCTGTGGGGATCCTACCCTCCTCAGAAAGAAGAAAACAAAGTCTGTCAGCTCCTGAACCCAAATGAGTTACAGCTGACCAAGAGTAAGCACAGGGCAGCCTGTGAGGTCATCGACAGAGGTGTTGAGAAGGCAAATATCAGCCAGCACTGCAGACGATCCACTGATGGAGCCTGGCAACACCAACAGAAACAGAAAGTGCCACAAGAAAAAAAAATCATTGCAATATGCAAAATAAGTGTATTAGCCAGACAAAACATATGGCATAAGGACCTGAATGGGAACCATGAGCTAAGCGGGGACTGGGTCTCCTTTTCTGGGCCGAGGCAGGGACATGGTCAACCTGCACAGAGGGAAGATGAGTTGTTCTAGTGGCTGGGAAGAAAATAAAAAGCAAACAGGGGTGTGTCTGGGAGAGAAATAGGGAGCACAGTCTGGGGCAGAGAGATAGTGAGACTACAGCTCATACATTCTGAAGATAAAGCAGGACTGATCCAACAGGAATGATCCAAATCACCTCTCTCCCCGCTGAGAGATGGTTAGCCATAACTATAGGCCACTCCTCCTCACAGCTCTCACAAAGATCCTACGTCTAGAGAAATATTTAGTATATTGTTGTAATAATATTGTATAATACCATATAATGTCCTGCAACACGATATTGGGTAAGAGGTTGGGAGGACGGTGTAATGTACTATAATAAAGGATTTTATTTCGCTTTATGTCACATGACCAGCTATGCACCATACACATTGGTGGCAGCTATTGTTGAGTTTTACCAAATTTTTGATGTAGAACCATATCAAGTCATCTTGTGCCTGACGACCCCAGATGTTCTGAAATGACCTAGATGGTCCACCTTCAAGGCCACTGCAGAGACCACGGAGTCAACAGCTGCCGTTCTGCCTGTGAAAGTCAGCACAAGCGGACCGGCCTACTGCACAGCTCACAGGCAGCACTGCACCGTCTCACTGACTGTAGGGGAGCATGTGTTAGCTGGAAGGAGTCAGGCCTTTATCCTCCATCTTTAGTTACTAACATAGTGTTTTCAGCCAAAGAACTGGTCCTTCCTGAATGTGTCTTGTTCAAGACAACATCCTCTGTAAACTTTGGGCACTGTAGTGGGCCAGTGTTTGACCCTGGGGGCTTGGACTTCAAATCCTATAACCACCAGAGTGATTTCACTGGTGTGCCCTTGAGCACAGAATTTAATGCAAAAGTCCTTAACCCCTGTTGCTCTAGGGATTGGCTGAGCCCACTCTCTCACCTGTATGTCACTTTGGACAAAAGCATCTGCTAAATAATGTAAATGCAGTGCAAGAAAATTCCAGGGAAATGGTTGTTTCTGAGATACTGGTACAGTTACCGACAATCATACCACCATCACCATCGTTGTTCTAATGCTTAGCCTCCCAGTAACTAAGCACCTTACCCCTGTCTACTAAGGGTTGCACGACTTAAAATTATGTTGCGAAAGTCAAGTCGAAGTCAACTAATTGCTGATAATGTCATTAATAAGCCTACAGGAGAAGGGGATGCTTCGCAACAAACAACAATCTGTATTCACAAAACTTATGCTGACAACTGACAGATCATACACACGCAACAGGTGTAAACTTCAAAAACAGGCTGTAACTCAGCAGCAACAATTTACGAAACAATAAAACTTATGCTACAACTATTGCTACAACTTCCATTTAAGTTACGATAGGAACAAGATTGAAATTGCAACATCTTCTGAGTCTGGACGTGTGCATGCAGTCTGCCTTGAATGCTGCTAAAGGGACAGTCCCCAATTTTGACTGTTACAAACTCTTGGCCATTTTGGTGTGTTGCTTTCCCAGTGCACAACAGAAACTTTGACCTTAATGCTAAATGATCACGTAATTTTATATGAAACCACATCATCACACCAAAACAATAGAGGATAAACAAGTTGTTTTGTTAGCTTTGGGGAAATTAATTTATTTATTTGATCACGATGAAAACGGTATGCAGCAAAATGTTTATAATTCTTTGTTAAATCTGGCCAGCAAATTGATGTTGTGTTTTCCGTAGAATAAAAAAAAACAATGTAAATTAGTAACATTATTCTGCTAATAAGCACCGCCAATTTCCACCACATCTACAGGCAATATTAATAAACTAAAGTACAGTGGTTAGTGATTGAATTTCTGAGGCAGAATTATGGAGTAAAAATGTATTCATTAGTAGGGCCCACGATTTACCGCGGCCCACGGAATTTAGGGTTTTGCAGCGGTAAAACGCCACACTACGGAATTAACCAAACTGCCGCGGAAAATATCAAATCTGAATGGAATCTCACCATCTGAGGCATAGATATTGATTAAGAAATGTATGATTAGTTTTAATTACTTCCTTCTTTAGCCCATTGCATCATCTCATGGCTCATCAGGATGCAATAGGCTAAAGAATGAAATGACGTCATGATGGTGACTAGTCCTGCAATCGTGTGCGCGTGTATGTGTGATCGGGTGCACGTGTATGTTCGATTGTTTGAGCGTGCTCGTGCATGTGTGATCATGTGCACGGGTGCGCGTGTATGTGTGATCATGTGCGTGAGTGTGTGTGTATGTACTATCCTGTGAGCGTGTATGTCAAATTGGGCGTGTATGTGCGATCGTGTGAGCATGTATGTGTAATCGTGTGCGCCTGTATGTGCGATCGTGATTGATTAAGGATTAAGAATAAGAAAATTTTCATTTATTTTGCTTGGGTTATGAATTAGTCTTGTGGAGTTCTGGTACTGCATTTGAATTAAAAAATTTTCCTTTTTTAGATTGGTTCAGAAAAAGCATTAATATTCATGAGAGAAGCACTACCTGATTGACCGGAGACCATCAGCCAATCTTTTGAGAGTAAAAACATGTAGCGTGTTGACGGGAACACATTCACCAACCAATCAGGTAGCACTTCTCTCAGGAATGTTAATGACTTGGCCAATCAAGTATAGTGCTTCTCTCATGAATATTACTGAATTTTCCTGAAACACCCTGTAAAAAGAAAATACCAGTTATGCAGAAGCGCGTGGAGTGTATTTGGTGAGGCTTCCATGTTGCTGGTGTAATAATCACATGATCAGCGATTAGTCAGCATAGAGCATAAAGCATTATCCTTAGCAGCAAAATCGATTTGTCGACTAGTCTGTGTAACCCCCCCTGTCGACAAGCTGTATATATTCGATTGCAGTTAAACAATTCACTGTTTGGAGGAGTAGGCTGTGTGCATCAATAAGCAGGCATACCTAATGCAGTGCCCACTAATAGCTAGTTAAAATTTCTCTCTCCCTCTGAGACTGAAACATACATTGGATACTGATACTTAAATCTATATTTAAACACATTAGAGAAAATTATGGTATTTTTCAATTTTTTCATATTACCTCTTTATGCAACAGCAATCATATATATGTCATATGTTAATCCATCATATCATTTTAATACAGCTGACTATAAAAATGATAATGAAGTGAAACGGGAGATACGTGGAACAGACAGTGATGTCTCTGGATAGGCGCCCTATATTGGCTGTAAATATGACATTCATTCTCCTCGGAGCAGTCTTGTGAGCGATGCTTCCCCCCGCTGAAATGATCAGCTACTTCCAAGAGTTGACATCTTCGCCGAGACTGTGAGTCACCAGACCCCAGGGAGGCCTAAACTTAGGCGCGGCCTGAGTCGCCTCATTACCACGTTCATTACGGAACAGCAGGGGCTGTGAAGTCTTACCTAACGTGAGCACATTCTGGGAGAAATAGCGGACCTTGCCCTGTCTCCGGTGTGTAAATACACAGCCACGCACGGCTGCGTGCTAACACGGCCCGACCCGGCGGCTTGCAATGAATTAGAAATGTTTCTCTCCATGTGAATTCGAGATGTGCCCTATAGCCTCATTAGGCAGGCTTTCAAGTGATGTGCTGAGGCATTTTCCTGTAAAGCATGTTTTGACTGAAATCGTAACCATAGCAGCCTTTGATCTGACCTTGCAGAAGAAGCCTGGATGTCCAAGAACTTGTTGAAGGAATTCTGGGAGATGCTGTAAGACAATGAGTCTGCTACCAAACCTCACTGATCATTTGTTGAGGGAATTAACATATTGACTCATCTTGAGTTAGATTAGAATGTTTCAGTAGCTGATGTGATAGCAACAGAATGAAATCAACAGAGAGAACTTCCTACTCAGTTGATCTGAACTCTGACCACAATAAATGCAGGAAAACAGCCAGCAATGCTTAAAATTCTAGGAAAAAGCCATAGGCCTGTTTCAACGTATTTAAGTGTTCTTTTCTTAAATGCCGATCTACTCATCACTTTTTCATATTCAAAAATACAATACAACAAAAATACAACATTGGCAAAGTGCCTCGATTTAACAGGTCTTTCAAAATGTTATTGCTGAAATGTGCCATCCATCAAGGCACAAGCCAGGATCAGATTCACATTAGGCTGTTTCAGGCTCTAAATATAGATCAGGATTGTCACGAAATTTGTCAGTCTGAGAACACCCCCCCCCCCCCCCAACCTCTTCTATTTAATAAAATATGTAAGATACGTTAGACAGACCATGTAATAGACTGCCTGATTTATGCAGGCAGGGGACGGATGGATGGCACCAGAGGATCGGCTTGCTTGGTTGCTAATATCCGACAAAGATACTTGCTTTTATCCAGCCAGGAAACTGCTCCCGACAGGAGTAGAAGTCACTATGCAAAACAGAGAGACCCACCTGGGGACTAGAAGTGGCTGAACGCGGAACTCGGAATATACCTGGTTCGCAGGAGCGACGGTCTTACTCAGACCGGCGGGTTGTAAATCTACTACCATTCGAGATGGACCTTTAAAACAGAAGCAATAAGGAAACTACGAGCAATGTTTAACTGCTAGTAGTAATTAGTATTCCCAGTAGTAATTATCAGAACGTGTTTGAGATACATGAGCAAACAAATCAAAAATCAAATCAAAAATACAAACCACCGCAACTTCCCTGTAACATTTGTAATATTGTTTTTAAAGTTTTACTGTTCACATTTATTAAATCTTCCAATTTTTTGACCATCTGAGTTGTTTATCGATCGTTTTTATTTATCACTGAATAATCACTACGTCACTAGCTGCTACAAGAACCACGATCTTTATTCGGTTCAGATTCGGTTCAAAATTTCTGTGTACTAGTGAACAACATTGTTCAGCTGTGACCAATATGTACGCAGTTGTACTGTATTCAACAGTCTGTCATGCTTTGGCTAAAAATGCTGTTCCACTTGGTTTAATTTCCTGTGTCCGATGCTTCTAAGTGACCAGAATATTGCCATTCTTCGCAGCCTTTTGAATATCATGCTGAAACATGCAGTCATCTTTATTCCCAGTTATTCTGGGCCTGTTATGAATAATTAATTTCGGGAAATGAACCTATCTGCCTAACTCCCAGTGTCAGGGCAACGAAAGAATCGAATGCATTTGTAATTATCAAGCGTGTCCCCCTGGACCATCGAAGTAAGGCAATTAGGTAAATCATATTTTAATGTAGGCCTAACATGAATCTCCGCCAAGAAAATCGTAATACATTTCGGCGTAATGGTTTATAATTGAAAAGGGTAGGAAATAAATATATAAGCAAATCAATAAATAAGATTGGAGGTCTAAACTATTAGTGATAATTCTTTTAATGCTTGTTTTTTTAGTTCTCGGGATCCGGTAATTTATCGTTTCCGCTTTCCGCTTTCTTGTTCTTCTGTTTACTCGGTTTATTTAAACCATCTATGCAGCTTAAGTTAATGGATCTATGCGTCCGCGGGGGACACGGCTGTCAGTTAAGCAGATGGCTGTGTATGACTAAAACAGATTGCAGGCACTGCAGAATAGGTTCATCAAAAATACAGAGACCTGCACAAAACAGAAAAATTAAATTATTTATATGTTAAATTATTATTCATTGCAGTAAAATTATTTGAAACACAGTATTACTTTAATTGTTTTAAAGGGAAACGATAAAGACGACAACGATGTTATTCTGCAAAGTAGGAATGTGTTGTGATATATGAGGATTTTTTTCTCTGCAAGATTAGGGCACGCTGTAAATTCTTTACTACATCCGTCAACTGCACCATCGATGGCCAAAGAAGGCCAAAATAATCATTTTAAAAACTCATAACAAAATGTTCTTCGAGTGTAGTGATGATTGCATTTATTCACGCAGTGCATGGCTAAAGTTCTTCATCAGGTGAAGGACAACCCCCTTAGGTGCTGTAGTAGCATCACTCGTGGACGCGCATCAGACGGGCTGCCTTTTGTGCGCATGATCTGTGCGCTACCTCGGCTTTTCGCGCACAAGGAATCACGGCAGCAGAGGAGCATCCTCATAATCCCCGACAACCAAAAGTTTCTCCAGAAATGAAACCGATTTCGGCGAATTAAAGGGGGCGATGGGAGCAGAGGCTGCGCCGAGTCCGAAGGCGAAATGATCGGCTCGCCGCGGAGGCGATCAACTTTGGGATTCAGCACGCTGGACAGCTCCGGCTTCCGAGGCTAGAGTTGGAGGAGTTAAATTTCCCCGCAAGGGATGCGATGTGTTGAGGATGAGCGTCGGAGGGTCACGCTGGAGATCATGGGGATATCTCGACAACTGCAGATAATACACTGGTGACATCCTGACTTGAGAAATGGACTTGGCAGAAATCATCCTAGTGTTGTTCATCTTTGTGGTCGCGATTGTGTCTTTGTTGTCGAACTTACTGGTGCTGCTATGTTTTATGTACAGCAGCGAGATACGAAGGCAGGTGCCGGGCATTTTCACAATGAATCTCTCTTTCTGCAACATACTAATCACGATTTTGAACATGCCGTCGACGTTGCTGGGGATTATCAGAAACCAAAAGCCATTTGGAGACTGCATCTGTCAGGCAGTGAGCTTTCTGGAGACTTTCTTGACTGCGAACACCATGCTGAGCATGGCAGCGCTGAGTATAGACCGGTGGATAGCGGTGGTCTTCCCGCTGAGTTACTCCAGTAAAATGCGGTACAGGGACGCAATAATCATGGTCTGTTACTCGTGGCTTCACTCGCTCACCTTTTCCCTCATCCCAGTGATTTTTTCTTGGTTTGATTATCACCACGTGTATGCCTCCTGCACCTTGCACCTCAACGCAGAAAGCGAGCGGATAAAGTTTACAGTCTTCACCGCGGTGTTCCACGCCACCAGCTTCATGCTCTCTCTCTTAACCCTGTGCTTCACATACCTAAAGGTCTTAAAAGTAGCACGCTTTCACTGCAAACGGATTGACGTGATTACCATGCAGACGCTCTTCTTGCTGGTAGATATTCACCCAAGGTATTTATGCAGATTTGCTCTTTTGGCGCAAATTTAATATACAGCGCACGGTGGTACTTATAAACTAATCTACCATACCCACATATTGCAGGAATGTAACTAAGGAGGGTACGGTAAAGCCCTGACGATAATATTTGCGCCATTGTATTGACGATAGTCATCGTTTCAGATTTGACGGACATGGCTGTTTATTTATTTAATTTTTCATGCAACCTGTTCTTTACGATGGCGTATGTGTGTGTGCCCTAACCTCCCCAGTGTCAAACAACGTTGTCTTGTGGAGCAGAAGAAGAGGAAACAGCGTGCAACAAAGAAGATCACCATTTTTATCGGGTCGTTTATCATTTGTTTCGCCCCTTATGTTGTAACCAGGTAAGTGGTACTTTAAAACATTTAATCTCTCACATATTCCTGCTTATACGGTAATATAACTGACATAACTAAAGGCACGGAGTTTGGAAAAAAAAATTAGTAGGGATAAATTATCATTAAAAAAAATAATATTTCTTGGCATCAGTGACAACATTGGTTGAATTAAAACTAAGTGTGGTGCTTTTTACAGGTCAAGTAGAAATATGTAAATTATCAATATTAAATATAAATGTCGATGCTCACACGTTAACACCAGGATAAATGTGTGTTGAGTAGTTCTGTGTCCAAATGATTACTATCACCACTGATCACCTTCTCTCCACTTAAATCTCAGGTTGGCAGAGCTGCTGCCCTTCGTAGGCATAAACAGGCACTGGGGCATCGTGAGTAAGTGCCTGACATACAGCAAGGCTGCCTCGGACCCCTTTGCTTACTCTCTGCTGCGGCAGCAGTACAGGAAGGTCCTGATCCACATCGTCAACCGCGTGCTGAAGAGGGACCTCTACCCTTCTTCTGGACACAACAGCTCCCTGGACACGGAGAATGACTCCTGCCTTCAGAGGATCAGCTAAGGTCGCTGGCGTGGTCCAGAGCCGTGCTGTAAGCAGACATACGTGCAGCTACTGGGGCCATGCAGACAGACTGAGAACGCCAGCAGAGCTCTGAGACCCATGGACCGTGCCAAACACAGGGACCAAACTGGATCAGTTAGTGGAATCGTACGGGTAATTGGCCATCATTTTGATGGATACAGAAACTTGAGGACCTTATATATACCTAATAGCCTTGGTACTCCACTCAAACAAAACAGTGCTGTTAGTCTGGCACTGAGCATTGACATGGAGATGCCCATTTTCCTCTTCAGCTAAATCTGTGTCAGTGGTGGCCCGGCTGATCAGCAGAGCTGCAAGGGAGCCCACCACCAGGTGGCGCCATAACTAACAGCTGGCAGAGCCCCGTGGCTTTTTGGCGCACTTCAGGAGTCTGGTGCCAGGGGCAGGAATGGAGAGATGCATTAAGTTGCACTGGGGGTGTGCTGCAGGAAACCCCATGTATACAACGATTA
>JAODKL010000017.1:10737018-10781144 GCA_026780765.1 Petrocephalus schoutedeni
GCCAGGGGCAGGAATGGAGAGATGCATTAAGTTGCACTGGGGGTGTGCTGCAGGAAACCCCATGTATACAACGATTACACTAACCCGTGTATTTCCGAATGACAATAAAGTAACTATTCTATTCTATTAGCTTATCCCCCCCTCTGTGGACTTTGCTGACTCCACAGCTGTTCACTCCGGTATGTCACTCACTGGCTCTTAAAGCACTTTGCCATTATTTCAGAGCTAATAGTTCGAAAGAAAGCCAAAGGCAAAACCCATTTTTCTTTTTGTATTACAACTACAATGCTTACGTGTTAAACTGAATGTACTGCCAGATCTCAAACACATTTGTACTTCTCTTTTGTTTTGCAGAAATGGTTTATAAAATATTTATACTAAACTTGCAGGCAATTTATTTTGCTGCATTAAAATCATGTATTTGTTGAAATTATTTTATTAGGGAGAAATAAACCTCCGTGTGGAGAATGTTATACTGTTTAAGTGCTTTAAATTATATTGTGCTTGTGCCATATTTTGTTTATAAATAACTGTCGGACAGTTGATGTTTTCTTCCCCAAAACATTCGCTTTATTTCGGTACGTTCCCAGTAATACTTCGGAGCAGATGGTTCAGAAGTAAACACTGAATGTTAATTTCGCTGCAAAGTACCTGCTGTTTTCTCTTGTGTGAGTGAAACCATTTGTGAAATTAGTGCAATAAAGTTGGCAGAGATGTGTGGTGAACCCTGCTCAATTCTTTAGTTACTCTTTTGAAATTGTTTGTTGAAGTGATTGTTTATTTATTTTATGTTGTTGTTGTTTACTTTATTGTCTCTAAGGAAGCAGCCCTGGCAAAGGACACTTGGGAAGTCAGTGGCTAATACAGGTTAGACAGTACAACACAGGAAACAGTGTGTGTGTGTGTGTCACTCAACATCCACCTCTCCACTGACGATTATTAGCATATTCCGTTCCCGTCAAGTAAATGTCAAGTAAATAAACATTTTACACAAACGGGAGGGAATATTCTAATCACAGTGGTCTGAAAGCCAAAGGTCCTTTATTCTAAAGAGAGCTGTAGCGTGGCCAGTAACGTGTGACAATCTCCGAAAAACAAGTGCTTGTAACTTGCCTGGAAAATACGCTGGATCAAACGTTTCTATATCCCACGGAAACAAAGGGAGACTCTGAAATGGACTAAATCTCCACAAGCACAAATTTTTATAAACCATATTCTATGCTTATTTTATATAAAGTATGGAAAGTAAGCAAACTGTGTACTTTTCTTACCAACAGCATTGCCCGCTATTAGAATAACACTTAATTAATATTTCGCTTTCAAAGTGAATACATAGGCAATAAGCCAATACGCAGTCGCTGCGCTTCTCTTCTGTGCCGCAATTTCTTTTGTAATTCGATCGGCGACCGTAATACGCGTAATAAAGTAACTTTTCGGGAGGGAGAGAGAGAGCGGGGCGCTCCTTTTGTAATTAAAGCCTGGGCGAGCGCAGACGCGCCACTTCACAGTCCAAATGGAATACAAATGGATTAAAATGAATTCTGTTATTTTCACGTTTAATATTTTCGCTATATCCGTCTGGTCCGCTCCTCCGCGGTGCGAACCGGGGGACGAAATCTTAGGTAATGTATGATTTATTCTAAGCCGGATACTGCAGTCTACTGGATGCAGTTGTACTTCATGAGTGAATTACTAGAACTGACTGCAACAAATGTTTACAGTGTCCTAGTAAGATGAAGCAAAAAGGGGCATTTTGTCGTGATTTAATCTTCCATGACGTACCACAGAATTGCATCGATGCATATTACTTTTACAGAACTTATGATATAGCGAACAATTACAGTGTTACATTCAGTTGTATCAACATTTTAATTATAGCCAAAACAAACATTTACGTATTCGCTGAACAACTTTTTAGAATAGTTAAATAAGTGTAGCCTATATTACGTTGAAGTTGCATTTATATGCAGGGAGGAAAAGCAGTTCTACTGAATTCTGTAATAACAAGAAAGTTTGACACGAATATACCATTGCCGAAAATAATTAAGCCTTTGGGGGGGAAGGTTTGCTTCCTGTGAAAGAAGGAATGCGGTTAGTTGCATATTGAAACAATTTTGTTGCGCTGATGCAGTCGGTCACAGAAGACTGCAATACTCTAAATTGTGAGTGGGAAAGGACTGGGGGGAGGCCGTGTATTTGCTAATCTAAAGAAACATGAGGGGAAGATGTGTATAAGCAAAGTGGTCGGCAGTGGATAAAACAAAAGACAACAATTGTGTTTAATGAATTGTATACATTTTATACATATAAGGTCCAAAAGAGCGCTACGAATATTAAAGAGTTTCTAATGTTTTTTCCCCGTTACCTTTTCCCTGTTGCAGTATGAGTATATTGCTTTGATGATTTAAAAAAAAAAATAACACTACTCACGTGTTTGTATATGAAGCAACAGGGAAGCGAGCACTCTGCTGCCATCTAGTGTGGAATGTCGGGTTTGCTTTCATTTAAGGTAACCCGTTAACGTGTGTGATGTTTCTTGCAGGGAGATGCGGAGAATCAGTCGAAGAAAAACGTAGGTGCTGTCTCTAATGTGTTTCCCCGAACTGGAACGCATTACTGCTTCAATCCTTCGATCTGTGACTGTCACCTTTCATATGCTTTGTATCTAATTCGGTTCTAGATCGTAAGTTTAGACATACTGATTAATTTTAACTTCCTACATAGTTCTCATTGGGCATGTAAGTGACCGCTGCTATACCTTTTCTGAAATGTACTTAAATATAAAGTGTCCAAATTAATGCTATTTTTTTAAAGGCTTCAATGAAATGATAATTTCCAGATAGGCATAAGCTCAATACTAACAACCAGAATGGCTTCGCTGTGCAGTGGGTGAACAGGCCTCAGTGACCTCAGTGAAAACTGTCCATTAAGCATTTCAGTTAGAAGTCCAGCTGATCTTCCACTTGTTCAGTTGTCCTCTGAGCTCAGCAAGGCCCTGTGCTAAAGGCACCAGGCTTTGCCTCAGCAGATGTCCCTGTTAGGGGGGAAATTCCAGAGAGAACAGGGAGCCTTCAAGTCGTAAATATCTTCCTTTCCCTTTCAGCTCCAGAGAGAGTCCCAGCTATGTCTTGGGCCTCTAGCATTGGCCTAGAACCACTATATTCTGGCAGGTGGGGGTGGGGGGCTTGCAAATGTAGCATATATTTACTCACTACTTATGGATCATTGCAAGGAATTAGCATAGCGTAAATATCAGTTTTCCAAAGAATTTCTATGAAATTTAAATTAGTTATATTTTATGAGATATTGCTCACAATTGCTTATTTTGTTGTACTAGCAGAGAGCTGGACTGCAGACCTGCACCAGTCCCCAGCATTACAGTTTATGTGTGATTAAATAGAATTCGTCACAAGAACAATTACACAAGGGTCTGATGCTCAAAGGAAAAATGTCTGGGTGCCTGCTCCTCTACATGAAGCTGGCTCTAGCTGCATGCCGCTTTACTTGAAGCTGGCTGTGGTTGATTGGCCCTCTACCTGAAGCTGGCTGTGGTTGATTGGCCCTCTACCTGAAGCTGGCTTTGGTTGTATGCCTCTATACCTGAAGCTGGCACTGGCTGTGTGCCTCTCTACCTGAAAATGGCTCTGGTTGCATGCCTCTCTACCAGAACCTCGCTTTAGTTGTATGCCCCTCTATCTGAAGCTGGCTCTGGTTTGCCCTCTCTACCTGAAGCTGGATCTGCTTGGATGCTGTTGTATCAGCAGCTGGTCCTGGGTGCTTTTCCCCACTGTCTGAAGCTGCCTCTCTGTCTGTCCATTTGCCCAAAAAGCCAGGTGCGTAGAGATGGTGCTGGGGTATTGCGACGACATGCCCTACTCCCAGTCCATCTTCCCCAACCTGCTGGACCAGCGCTCGCGGCAGGAGGTGGAGACCAGCACGGAGTACCTGCTGCTGAGCGTGCTGAGCTCGCTGCTGAGCGGGGAGTGCAGCCCAGAGCTGCGCTTGCTGGCGTGCTCGGTGGTGGTGCCACGCTGCGACCGCGACCGCGCCGTCAAGCCCTGCCGCTCCACCTGCGAGCACGTGCGCAAGTCTTGCATCCACGCATTCGAAGGCATTGAGATGGCCTGGCCCTATTTCCTGGACTGTGACCGCTTCTTCGTCAGTGATGAGGAGGGGTGTTACGACCCCCTGGAAAATCTGAGAGGTGCGGGCCGGGGCGCCTGGAAGGGACATTTGGGAATCAACTGGTTGCCCACTATCGGAAGGGGGCTTCGTTTGCAGCTGGTGCTTAAGGGATTTTTTCTTTGGAGTTTCATGTTGACAGAATTAAGATACTAGTGATATAATTCTAATAAACAAAAACTGTTGTATATGTTATGAGCATTACACATGGGGTCATTTTATAGATGCTTGTAAACTGTAAATATTTTGGGGTATTGTGTGAAAAGTAGAAAACTTCTCCACTTGTTCAGTTTAACAGGAATTAAAGCACACATCATCCATGTGGAGAATATATTTCTAGATTTTTAGTAGCAGACTGAGCACCCACAGATGGGCCTCGACTGTGGATTTTTAATAGGCTTTATTTGTGTGAACCAGAATCTGTATGTCTCAGGGGCCCTCTTATGTATTATCACAGCTGTGTGGCAGCTCATGGCCCAACTGCAGCAGTGCTCACAGAAACGAGACGTTTGTTTAAGCCATAATGTCATTTCCGCCATTTGCGGAACTGTGCTCATTAATGACCAATAAGCTCCCAGCCCGGGCTTGATGGCTTTTAACAGGATTACAAAGTCGGCCCCAAAGCAGCAGCGGGGAAAAGCGAGCAGATGTTTGGTGTTGCCCCTCAGCTCTTTAATTATTTCCATATTTGAAGTAGTTTCACGGTGACTCACGTTTTTCGGTCTAATGAGGTCTGCTCTCAGCTGCCTTTGGTTTATTTCTCATATGCTCTCATATATCTCTGTCACATTAATGAGAGAGCATTTCCCTGCAATGTGGAGGTGCAGACACTAAACGTGGATTCTTTCTCCTTGTACCTCTCTCCTCGTGACTTGAGTTGTTTATCTCAAAAAAGACTAGAGTCTATGACAAGGTTGCTAGGCGCAACAAGACTGTTTGGACTGGAGCTGAAGAGCAAATTAAGTACCACTTCTGTAGGCTTAGTGAGCTTTTCGTAAATTTAACGATCTTGGTAAATTCAAAGATCGTTGGTGGATTGGATGACGACTGAGTGAGTTTTGGGTCCCAGTACTGCAACAAATGATGAGGAGGCCTGACTTTAGATCATTGGTGGTCTCATCTTAAAACCAAAATAAGAAATGCATTGAGTGGGTTTTGCAAAGTTGCTCTTCAGTTGGATAAATGAACCAAAGTCTTGGTCATTCTGATGGGTCACCAACCAGAGCTCTGCAGGGCAGTTAAGGATGCTTTCTTGTCTCCTGACATGTTTCGGCATCACTTCCAGCCAGGCAAGAGGTAGCCCTGGCCAATCTCACGCCGGAGGAGCCCTCAACCATCATCCATTTCATCTACCACTCACACACCCAGATGGTGAACATGCTGAAGAAGACTGCCTCACGCTGCTCACACATCTCCAGGACCTACAGCATCGGAAGAAGCTTTGAGGGAAAGGACCTTCTGGTCATCGAATTCTCAGAAAACCCAGGCGGCCACGATCTATGTAGGTCATACTCAATGCCCTCAGCTTCTTCTCTCCATTCATTTCTAAGCAGGTTGTCTCCTTGTCATTCCAAGATACGTTGTCTCAGTCCCATCTGTTCTCAAACAATTGTAGTCCCTGACTTGCCGATCGCTCACCTTGACAGCTACACCATTTCTGCCCCCTAGTGGAACCTGAGGTGAAGTACATCGGCAACATGCATGGGAATGAGGTGCTGGGCAGGGAGCTGCTGATCTACCTGGCACAGTACCTGTGTTCCGAGTACCTGCTGGGCAACGAGCGAATCCAGACGCTCATCAACACCACACGCATCCACATTCTCCCCACCATGAACCCCGATGGTTATGAGCTGGCGGCCTCAGAAACGGAGGATAGCAATGATCCAGAAAATCAGGAAGTGAGTATCCATTTTTGATAAATCTGCCCCGGTTGTTCCCTAACAGTGCCTGGTCACCCACTTCTGCATTGTGTCCTTATTTGTTTCAAGCATACAGCACCATCCAGTGAAGAATCAGTCAAGCTATTTGTACATCAAGTACAATAATAATAACTTACAATCTACGTGTAGGACCAAAAAATAGGTCAAAGGTCAAGCCTCTACAGACTGGATAGTTCAGGTCCAGGTAATACAAATCAATATTTGTATCAAAGATTTTCAAAAAATCTAAGATTTTTACTTTCTGGACCTGAACTATCCGTCTCTGATAGTAAACATTCATGGGGCCATTTCTCTAGGACATCTGGCAGAGGTAAATCTGTTGGCCTCGTCATGTGACTAACCACCACCATTCCTGTGAGTCTCCAGCCTCCTCACAGCACTAAAGCAGCTGATGCTCAATGGTGACAAATAGATAACAGTCGTCCTGTGCGTGAAAGAACACTGCGGTAACAAATGAAAATAAAACCGAAAACTAAACACGGCTTATATGTAGCCTGAGAGCAAAACTTTAAACACTGTTACTAACCCCTCAGATAAAGAGCATTCATTTCAGATGTTTGTATTAGAGAGCACAGTTTGAAATGGTTCCATATTTATTCAAGCGCTCAAACAAACAGCATGACTTTCAAACCCCCCACTGAGCTAAATGATCCTTTTAGATCATACAGAGCACATGGCTGGACACATTTCCAATATTAAAAGTCCTGAGGATCTGTGTCTCTTTAAGCGCAAGTTTGCACAAAGTGTGACAGCTGCGCCGTAAGTAACAGTGTCTAATTCTGCAGCCCCAGGTGTGTATGGTTTGTGACAGATCCTACCTCAGATATTCGAAGCAAAACAAATCATATTAGAACTGATTTCTTTTCAACGCGGATTCTAAAATGTTATTTGGAAGTGCATTTCAGAACATGAAATTGAGTATTCTAAAACTGAAGATCAAAGAGACCGACAGCAAGTCACCGAACACACTAGGAAATGCTCAACCTCCTAAACTGGCAGTTGGGGGGAAATGAATAATCCTGCAGGAATCCGCCGTGTGTAAACACATGCTGGCAATTATAGTGAATACAGCATAGGTGAGTGTTATGGGGTCCCTCGGAGGGTTAGTTGTTCCTCAGCATCCAGTTTGGGTTGGTGCTGCTGGTCTGGCTGTATGTGTCAACAGGGAGCATTTGCAGTGAAGGAGGATATAGACATAGACAAAGATCAGCATTAACTAAACTACTTGCCTGGCAACCGTACCCTTAGGGTATTTGTCTGGTGTGAGAGCATTCTGGACCCTCTGGATCCTTTGTACCCTCCCCCTATGTGACCCACAGGCCCCCAGGATCGATGGGTGGACCACTGGCCGAACCAACGCCCAGAACATTGACCTAAACCGAAACTTCCCTGATCTGACATCCATTGCTTATAGACGCTGGAGAAACCGGCAATATCGCAGTGACCACATTCCCATTCCAGATTCCTACTGGTTTGATAAGGTATGGACAGGGATATCTGTTTACGTGTGTTGACCCTTCATATCTTGAGCAAGCAGGTTATACTTCCCATTAGATGGCTGTGAACATCAATGGTTGACATTCACAGACTATGCAATGTGCCCAGCATGTTAATATCCCATTTGTAGGTTGGGAGGAGCAGAGGTTTTTCATTGGTTGACCTAAATGACCCTCTGTGTTTATGGTGTGCATTCCAGGTGGCTCCTGAGACATATGCAGTGATGAAGTGGATCAGGACCGTCCCCTTCGTGATCTCAGCCAGTTTCCACAGTGGGGACCTGGTGGTCTCCTATCCATTCGACCTCTCTAAACACACTTTGGGGGACAAATTGTTCTCACCGACGCCAGATGAGCAGGTGACCTAAGTGAGGGATGTGTCATACAACAGGGCAATCACAAATTAACATTCTCTTAAAAATCTTTAAAACGCAAAAAAATGCTGTGGTTCTAGGAATTAATTTGTTCATTTCTATGGTTGTTTGGTTGTGCAGGCCTTCAAGCAGTTGGCCAGAACGTATGCAGATGCCCATTCTGACATGGCTGATAAAAACACAGACAGGTGTGGGGGCTCCTTTGCCAGCAACGGGGGCATCATTAATGGTGCCAAGTGGTACAGCTTTCCCGGAGGTGAGCAACTCCAGTCCAGGACTGTGGGGTGGTGGAGACCTCTAAACTTCGAACTTGTCAACTTTGTGCGTTTTTTTTTTTTTTTTTAACTGTTACTGTAACTGTCACTGTTCCTCAGGAATGTCTGACTTTAATTACCTTCACACAAACTGCTTGGAGATCACTGTGGAGCTGGGTTGTGAGAAGTTCCCAGCTGAGGAAGAGCTCTACACCGAGTGGAAGCGGAACAAGGAAGCACTCCTGACCTTCATGGAGTCGGTGGGTTCCGGTTTTCTTACTGATTCCCTATAATATGGAAATTGTCCTGAGCTTCATGGAGTAGAATGATCAGTTGCTTCAGTCTCATCTCAATGAATATGATTCATCTGAAGCTCACCACTTCTAGAAAAGTTGACTCCTCTTTAAGAATTATATAGTCCTTTTCTTGTGACTGTATCTGGATCTGCTGATAACTATGTGATCCCTCTGTGTGCAAATGTCTACGTTTCGCAGGTGCATCGTGGGATAAAGGGGATCGTTAAAGATCAAAAGGGGAAAGGGATCAAAGGAGCCAGGGTGTCAGTGAGAGGAATCAGACACGACATCACCACAGGTAGGAGCCAACAGTTACTGAGCCGAATTTCATGGGGGGACAGAACACCGTGCTCTCCCCCAGACAGCTCTGTGTTGCCTCAGACTCAACCTCTGCCAGGATGCCTTGGTCTATGAAAACAGACCATCCTCTTTGAGGACTGTTTGTGGCTAAAAGGCTCTTTCACAGAGCCTGGGGAAAGTTGCTCCCAGATTTAATTTAGTCTTTGACAGATAATTATTATCAACAGAATTTTGTCGTTATCAGTGCTGTCGCACTTATTCATGAATATAGTAAAAGGATTTACAGACTTGTATAAAACACAGTGGACACTACAAAATACATAATAAAAAATACATTACATCAAATATACATATCAAATTTACAGTGCTGTGCAAAAGTCTTTGACAGTCAAAGGAAATGTTTAAAGGTATGTATCTGGGTAGCAAGTGTTTGCTCAGAATTATAAAAGAAAAAGCAATTTACTGTTAGAATATATGCAAATTAAGAATAACAAGATTTAAGATTTTATTCTAATCTCCAAAGAGTGACTGATATGTGATATGTATTAGTGACATAATATCATCATTTTAGACCAGCATGAAGATCAGTTAAACATCACTTTCTCCGGCTGCCTAAGACTTTTGCACAGGACTTCATGTATACAGCTCTGGAAAAAATATTAAGAAACCACTATATTTTTAAAAAGTCTGCATTTTTAAACCTGGTTTAATTCTAGTCCTGCTGGCAGAAGGCTACACTGTCACACGGCTTCCAGGCTCTGTGTTTCTAAGACAGCAGTACACAAGAATGAGGTGAAGCAGGAGACACTGGAAATGACCAGAAACCAGCGAGGTAGAGGGCAGAAGCAACTTTGTAATGCCAGAGATGACCGTCAGCTTATCTGACAGTGAGTCAGAGGATGACATCAAGTGACCTTCAAAAGGAATAGGTAACATTAAGTAGGACAGTTTGTAACAGGCTCCTAGAAGCAGGCCTGAAGTCCCATAAAGCAGTGAAGAAGCCCTTCATCAATGAGAAGCAGAGAAGAACCAGGCTGCAGTTTGCAAAAAATATATATATCATTCACAGACGCACACCCATAAAATGAGAAATGAGTGAGACTAAAAATACTGCTGTGGTGTCTTAATTTTTTCCAGAACTGTATATATGTATGACAACTTTGGGGTCACTAAGAAATGTCCTTGTTTCCAAAAGAAAACCTTTTTTGTCCATTTAAAATAACATAAGGTCAATCAGGAGCACAGTGTACACATTATCAATGTTGTAAATGACTGTTGTAGCTGGAAATGGCAGATTTTTTTATGTAATATCTACATTTGTGTATAAACCATCAGATGATGACCTGAATGGACAGCTGTAAGTCCTGAGTTCAGATGGCACATTGTGTCTGCTAATCCAAGTTTATCATTTTATAAGGCAAATTTGATCATTAGAATTCACTTTTCATATTATGGTAGCACAGCTGCAAACTGTTGTGCTGATTAATGAAGCAATAAAACTGGCCTTCTATAGGTTATCTGAATGTCGGGAGCATCAGCAGTTGTGTGTACCGTTAAAGACACAAAATGACCAGAAACAAAGAACTTTCTTCTGAAACTCATCAGTCTTCTCTTGTTCTGAGAAATGAGAAGGCTATTCCATGGCAAATTTGTAAGTGACCCCAAACTTTTGGACAGTGGTGTTTATGTCTCATAGCAAGCAAAGTGAATGTGTATATATGGCCAGAGAGAAGGAAGGAGGCTACTCCCCAGATAGAAGAGCGTCCTTCTGTTTGTTCTTAAAGTGAGCAGCACTTGTTTTGTTTCGGTTGCACCCAGCGGAAGAAGGTGACTACTGGCGACTGTTACTGCCCGGCACACACATTGTGTCGGCCCACGCCCCCGGCTACACCAGGGTCACCAAGAAGGTGTACCTGCCTACGCGGATGCGGCTGGCCGGCCGCGTCGACTTCACGCTGAGGCCCGTCGTCCTCGAGCCGGGCATGGAGGACATCCACATCCCGGTGATGGACACGTACGAGCGCTTCGACCCCTTCAACCAGTTCGAGCGCTACACCCGGTCAGAGCTGCAGCAGAATGAGGAGGAGGGGCCTGAGAAGCCATGGTGGTGGTCCTACTTTAGCCAGACCAGTGGTGCCAACCCAAACTGGATGCTGAGGAACAACTAACCCTCCGAGGGACCCTATAACAAGCTTCACATCCGCCTCATCCTGGTGTGACTGTCTACAGTCAGGCTGACACTAAAGGTCCCCCCCTCCCCCAGAAGCACTCCCACCCTCCTGGCGAATGGATTGAGTCATACTGGCACAAGCCAGAAGCAACAAACTCCACCAATCACAAGATTAGAATGTATATGAAGTAAAACAGAGCGCATCACATTGCTGACCCACGTACCAATCACATCGTCCCTTACATTCCCAGTGTATCACGTGCAGTATCTTTTCTCTCCCCTCATTGGGGGGGGACAGTCCATGTCAGTGTGCTTTTGTTCTGAGGTTAATGCCTCCTTATGGTTACCGTGTTGCCAAGGCCTGGCAAACAGGAAAAAGTAGCACAGTGTCATTGATGAGAGAGATCCACGCCAAGTAAGTATTGCTGACCGCCCCTGTTTCATAGCAAGCCATAGGAATCTTGAGTCTTTTGTAACCAAAAATGCCTTGCAACACAGTAAGTACTGTGTAACTAAAACAACCTGACAAAGGCATGAATCTGCAGAACAAAACTGATGTTTCTCTTTTGCTGAGGACTCAGGAAATAATAATACATGGCACCCCATAAAAGCTGTTTTAACAGTGTCATTTAAAGCTACTATTAAATCAATTACAATTAATTTTACTAATGACTATAAATGAATCGTACTGGTAGCAGTGAGCGTACATGATCAAGACAAAATGGCATCGATTCAGTTCTCAGCTGCCAACAAGGTCTTTTCTGCTTAGAACACCATATTCTGATTTCTGCCATAATGGAATTAGCCTGGAGCACAGCTAAACTCGCTCATTAGCAGCTCTGCCGCTGTAATCCTCTGCATGCCCCAGGGAACTTCTCAGAGGAGAGAAGCTTTTACCTGGCCTTTCGGATTTTAATGGAGACAAACTGTCATGAAGCATGTTAAGTGTTACTCTAATATGCTGAAATCATGGGTGTTAGCGACGCCACAGTGCAATGCTTCATTTGGTTGAACTGCATACTTTTAAGAGTGTGACTCAGAACTGGGTTAGTAAAATCAATGACAGCTGAACAACACATGTATTTTTTGGAAAGGACTTTTTGTCTTCCTGCACCACCATGGTCTTCAAGTCACGGTGTCCATGATTAATATTCATGGTGGAAAAAAGGCGCAGTATACTGGTGACATAACATCTCTTAATTCAATCAATAAACCAAGCAACTACCAAACATCTGAGAAATCTTTTGTTAAGTGACCCACACAACCAGGGGTGCAGCTAAAGATTTTGGGTGCAGTGAAAGTATATATAATATATATCATACTGGGCCCCCAACCCAGATCAAACCAATTATGTTCAATTTTTTTTTACAGCACTTGCCACCGTCCTAACTTCCCCTGCTTTACGGCGCCCCCGCACACAACTACCTATCACTAATTCGGCTAATTGCCGGACACTAGTAGAAGTCCTAAAATGAACACTAGAGGTCACTGTTCCCCAGTAAAAACAACGTTAATCTTCCGCTCTCAGAGAAAAAGCTACTGGAAAAAATCATTTTCTTTCATTCTTCTTTTTGAAAAGAAAGAAGTCACATTATTTTCAGCTGAATATACTGATATGTAAATGTGTTCTATTGTTATATACTTTACAGTATATAACTATACTATATATTTTGATGTACTTTTTGTAAACTGCAATCGCTCTTTTCTATTCTTAAGGCTTACAGGGTTTTTGCATCTTGTGGTTAACCCTCTGAGTTGATGGTATAGTCTTTTCTTAATAGTAGACTTTGACACATCTATTCTTTCATCCACTCTACTTGATTAGGTCATTTGAGATACCCCATCTGACCACAGTGTTTTTTTCTTAATGCACCAACTTATAAAAACATTAGATTTCAACATACTATAATATTTCGGTTAGTCTCTGGCTGATTTCTTCTGATCTCTCAGTTGCACGGTGGCCTGTTCCACTTGCACTGTCACATCTTTGCTCCTCATGATGAGACAACAAACTCCAACTGCAAATGTTGGACCAAGAATCTTCTCAAGATCTTGTCTAGTTCTAGAAGTAAACACCTAGAAATGAATACTTAAAATGAACACCTTATTGTCATACGAATTTAAATTTTATTTCAAAAATAATCTACTGGACTGTCAAGAAACCTTTGGACTGCACTGTACCTGTAAATTCTGCATCTGTAAACGTCTTGCAAATTATGTTAAGAAAATTAATAAGTATCTAAATTACATTAGTATAATTATGACAGGGCTCTCCAACTCTGGTCCTGGAGAGCTACTACCCAGGAGGTTTTCTGTCCTACCTGACTTCTGATGAGCCACAGCTGTTCTCAGGTAAATCCCAGGAAAAGGTGTGGCTCATTAGAAGCCAGGTAGGACAGAAAACCTCCTGGAGACCCCTGCTCTATGAATTATTAAAAATTGTGTTTTAAGGCATTCTCAAAATTACCAGCAGGGGGAGCCATAATCCTATTAACACGAAGATTCTGCCTGACTGCTAGCAGCCTCCCGAAAGCAACATATATCTGATACTTTTAAAGGTCCATATTCGGACATATTCTTAAACTAACTTTATTGCCGTGTAATATAATTGTATATATTTTAATTAACCAATAATAAGGACTTAAATTATCCCCCTACTTAATGTTTATTAGTCGGAAATTTCAAGAAACACTTTGCTGAAACAACATGCAAGCTTTTTCTCTCTTTTGTCTGGGGAGAAAGATGTGTGTTGTTGACTACATTGTCAGTAAATTGTCAACCATAAATGAAGAACAATCTCTCCATGGACAGCTTTCTATTCAAATATATGTGCTTACAATCCGGGTGGAATGGCTGGCGGACCGTTGGGTGACGTCACGTGTGAGATACATAGGGGCGCAGGGGTCTCTAGAGAGCCATATGGAGATGAGGCAGTGACGGATTCACCCCACTGCATGCAATGTTGACAGCGTTTCCTTATTCGGCACAGTGGTCGTCGGCGATCGTGTCATTTAGAGTTTCGGAGTCTAAAGTCTTAAGCATTTATAGAGGAGTAACTGTGCCTTACTTTCCTATTTGGTTACCAGGATGAGCGTAAAACTGGACAATAACTTTAAAAAGTTTGCTATGACCCAAAGCCAATACCATGCCATTTACTTAACCAGGGCAAAGCATTCAACATTTCTAATGCATTTTTCTAACAAGAAAGGATGCGTTTGGAGATGTGTTCTAGACATATTACAACCTTTAAACAAGCTGGTTTCAGCTGTTACCAGTAATAATAATAAGTCCATTTCCCCATTTGATTTACTTGGTTAAAGTCAATTCTATTAAATTAATATTTCAAGCTTAACTTCCTGCATTACAATGCAGTGCATGTTAAAGCTTGAATAAAAATGGTCCAGAGAGAAAATTAAGTCATATTCAGAAGACCTTAGATGTAATTCCACTTTAAAGGGCGCTACCGCATGAATTAAGAAGAAAAAAAAATCTTTCCGCCAAGTAATCCCTATGTTTATTTTATTAATTTGGCCTGCCTGACATCTGCTAATGCATACCTGGAGGGCCCGATGTGGCGGTCCCCTGGATCCGTTCGCTGTGCTTTATGAACCGTAAGTGTGTCATTTACCGACACAGTTTTCCCTGCCTTCCCGGTCTCTGCTGCTGTGCCAGAGCGTCTGACGGCTTGTTAGGCGGACTTTGCGTCTGCAGCCCTATAATCGGCAGAGACAGGCAGGGCAGCGCTACGAGTGTGGCCATCTTTTTGTCTCCTACTCCGCAGAAAAATGCCCACCACCGCATAACTACAAAAGAGTGACCTAACATATTGAAACATAGTGATGGAGCAACATTTCTGATTTGCAGAGCCTGTACACCATGACATTAAAACTCCATGTGTTCTGCTTGACACGTGTGATCACACTGTGTGGGAATACTTACATTTTCTTATGCTCCCCGGGGGGTGACCGGCTGGCTTTGTAGAAACAGCCCAAAAGAGGAGGGAGATGATTGGCTAGGCTCTGTGAGCGTGAGCTCTGATTGGTCACTGGGCTTAGGCGATTTCTCCACACACTCGTGAAATCCGAATTACGGTGCACTGCAAGGCTGCACTATGTTCAAATCTTTCAATAGCCATTCCCCTGCAAGATGCCAACAGCATCAACAAAGAATGGCCACTGCATTAGTGTGGGGATCATTATGCTATAAACTCTGTTCCCTAAATTTAGACCAAAGGAAACAAACACATTTTAAGTAGTTTAATGTTTTCTCTTGACACGTTTTTACAATAAATACACTCAAAATGAAACAGTACCGGGTCAAAGGGGGGCTGGAGCTTTTTAGGCTCACGCCAAAGTACAGGGGATGCTCAATTGCGCGGCTTGATTAAAGGGAGGCTACTATGCATTTAGTAGAATTGTAATTCATCCCCCCCCCCCCCCGTTTTTTTTTTTACAAAATTGTAACTTTTTCTAAAATTTAACACACGAAAAAATAGATATTAATAGAATTAAATAAATTAATTAAGTAAATGGGGCAGAAATGTGATTCTTTTTGGAATAAATCCTCGCACACTGACTTGATTCAGTATTGCCCCAGGTCTCTTGGGTTGCTTGGAGAGCATTGATGGACAGCAATGCTCAAAACTTATCCGCCACGATCACAATCACTTCCGGGTTTTCAACAGTGAACTCAAAGGCAGTCATACGTCCGACAGTTAACGCTCAGCGCTTATCACCGAGAAGGTGTAAAATATATTCATTTAAAATAACTCAGCTTGGAAAGAACCTTGAGCTCCCATTTGCCAGGCGTGTGTTGTGTACACGTGTAACTGCAAACGTTTTGACTGGGAGGCTCCAGACAGAAAAAAAAACGCGAAAGAATGCAGACAGGTCCCAAAGACGCTGAACAAACTGTGCAGAGTGACTGCACACTCCATACGCACACAACCCAGCCTGGAAACTGCTATCCTTGGCAGAAATATACATAAAACATTGCCAGATAATAAGGGAAAAGAATGCAAAATACATTTAATTGTAATTACTGTATAACATTACAACAATTTTTTAATCAGTCCTACAATGGTGTTGAAACTGTAAAGATGGTATTGAAACCCGTGATTTTACCAATTAATGTTGAGTTAACATGCACTGCGTTTCTGCAGAGCCAGCAAATAAAATGAAGCTGCCTATTTTAACTGCGCGAGGTGTCGATATTTTCCTTAAGTGGAAATTTCAAGAAGGGTCAAGCTAAATTATTGTTATTAGCGACTAATTTCGATATTTTCCGTAATGAGCAAAACATGTAAGAGCCATGAATAACACAGCAGGGTAGGGCATGCAGTCACGTTCTAAGTGCGCTAGTAGATGTAAATGGATTTCTATACGACTTCTATAGGTGACTAATGACTGTATTTACCACATCAGCGTATAGACGAGTGATTTATCCATTTAGCGGTACTGTAAACAGCAGTAAGCGCTTAATCTGCTTAGCGATGAATTGTGGGCATTCCTGTAAATGTCACTGAAGGTACGGATATACCACGCCGCAGATTTGATTTACACTGACATCCGCTGCATGAGCAACTGGCGAAGTACATGGCTGGGTTAACCGGGGCATGTGAAAAGGATGATATTAATGGTTTATTCTCCCTGCAAAACGAAGAGGAAGGAAAACAGCACTGCATAAACAATAATTTTCACAAAAAAAACCTTTCATGCAAATCCATGTACATTACTCATGCAAATTATGTCCTGGATGTAAATAAGGGATGAATATTTATTTAACGAGTTAATGCTGATGCTAATTTTATTTCTGCAGCAGGATTTATTCAAAAGCTGCCTCTTGGAGGTTTACCTTAGAATCACAACAAAGGTTTGCACTTTGCAAGTTCACACAGCGCCCCTAAACAGCCCGCACCCATATCTACTTTCGCCCGAGCCCTTCTGCGTGGTTTCCGTTTCGGACGGGGGCTGTAGCGGAGTTCCAAGGCAGCTGTGTGTGCAGCGCGGAGCGCCGCTCCCCGCCGCGTCCCCCGAGTGAAGCGAGCTCAGTGTAGTGGAGCTAATTTGTTTGCTTTGCAAATTATTTTCCGTCAGTGGAGATAAATTGGTTCATACAGCACGGCCGACTGTCACTGGGAGGCAGTTCGCCTCCATGCCAGCCGGATCCGGTCTCATGCCTTTGACTCCTTAAGCATGCTTCTACTGACCCATCGTGGCAGCAGTACAAAATATACTATATATTTATAGTACAAAAACGAAAATATAAACATACGAATGAAAAATAATTTGACATAAAAAATATATATATTAAAAAAATGAAATTAAAATAATATATACAATTTTTTAAGTATATTTTTAAACATATATTAATATAAACAAATAAACACAGAATTTACAAAAGATTAAGTATTCACATTCTATGGATTGCTTAAAAAAGTAAATGGGTAGATATTCCGTAGCTTTTCATTAATGGCTTATCTGATAAAGGCTGTGCTTATAGGGAGGTCATGGTTTTCAAAGCCGTGCATTGATCAGTCTGCCTGTTTGGCTGGCCGGGGGGGTGACCTTCTCCCGCTGACCATTTGACATGGGGGCTGTAGGTCACCAATTACTGGTGCAGGCTGAGGAAGCAGTTTGCGGCAGGCCTGGCTGCCGCGCCGAATTAGCATCACGGGCCTCGCAGGTAGGCTAGGCAAACCGCCGGTCAAACGCTTCGCTGTTGCACTATTTCTTCTGCTTGAGTTACTGTCTCTCAGTGAGCCGGAAGCAGATGCACACGCGATACAGAGATGCACACGCGATACATAGATGCACACGTGATTCAGAGATGCACACGCGATACATAGATGCACACGTGATTCAGAGATGCACACGTGATTCAGAGATGCACACGCAATACAGGGATGCACACGTGATTCAGAGATGCACAGGCACGGGCAATGCAATACAAAGTTCATAAAGTCTGTGACCCTGTAAGCAGTAAGGAGAGACAGATGAATGGATGACTGGATACATAAACACAAGGACTTGATAAAAGTGTTATCAAAACAGATTCTGTGGACTGAATACGTTTTGGAAATTTGCGCTTCGTTTTGGTCAATAGGAATTAATGAATCCTATTTTATCCTATATCACCTCCCGCTATAAATAAAAGATGATTTGCATGTATGGTTTCGTGTAGTAATGTCAATGGATAATAAAGGTCCGGGTGCAATGAATGGCCCACTTTGTGAACCAGCGGTACTTTTCAGGAGAATCGCAGGGACGATTCACTGTGCTCAGCCAAACTAACACAATAGCAAAAACAGCACTTGATTTTCCAATAAAGCCTCTGCGTCGTCCCCAATTTAGTCCGCTGTTGAGCAGCAGTAATTGCCGGGCCGTGGTTGCGGCGACATCGACGGTGGCAGACGACAATAAGCTGCTTCCATTGTTACCAGCCAGTCCGTGAAGTGAATGAGCAAGACGTCGTCTGCCCTCCTCTCTTCAGAACGAAATTCTACGCTTGTTAGAAACCCGTTGAGAAAAACAAAGCTGATCCGGCGGGGTAAGGTTATCGAGACGGCTTGCTTAGGTTCCGCCTGGCAGGCGTGAGGGGTTTGCTCCGTCACAGAGGCAGTCGGGGCCTTTGTCGAAGTTGAAGACGATTTCCTTCTTCGTCGTTTTATTTGATTCCTCTCCCCAGGTGGGACGTGGGCGAGAGGCCCCAGCTCAGTCTCAATCCCAGAACTAATTTGATGGGCGAGTTGAAATATCAAGCACGGCATCAACGAGACGGGGTGCGTTTATGTTTTTCTCGCTGTTGTCCACTTGCTTCGATTTCCCTATAGGTGCATGCTTTCTCATGCGGTCGCTGAGGTCAGCTTTCCAAACCGCTCCTCTGCCATCCCGCTGCGTGATGCTCGATGACTGAGTCACAGGGCTGGAGAGGAAGAGGAAAGAATGTGGCAGACGCAGAAGTATGCGCTCCAAGGCTCCGGCTGAGCAGCGCCTTCTCTGTGTTTCATTGACACAGCTGTCTGCTCTGTGCTTGGGGCACAGTAACACACTCCCTGCTACACCTTTTTGTGCCAAAGCTCCAGGAGTGCTGGCACAGGCTTTGCAAGCCCTTCTGCAGCTTTTCCAGGAAAAAAAATGCTAATTGGTCACAGGTCCGATAGCTTAATTACTTAATTACAAACGCAGAAGTCATGTGATGTTTTTCATCCGAAGGTCTGTTTCATGACTTCAGTGCTGGAATACAGCAGAATACAAACATGTCACAGTCCTCGTAAGATATGATCATGATCAGGCCTGTGACTTTTTTGCACATTTTCCTCCGTCTACTCAATGAACAATTTATTCCCTAAATTGCTCTACTAATTAGTATTGCAAAGATTATAGTATGAAGTCGTTTTAGTCTTCACCATCATAATAGTTTCCATCAGTAGTTTTTTTTAGTAAATATAGTTTACTTGACGTAATGTTATAGGTGTAAATCTGGTGCATTTTACCAGCTCAGCATGGTGGTTCGGCCGTTAGTTCTGAAACATCACACCTCCAGGTTTGTGGTTTGATTTCCCTGCCCAGTTCTCATGCTGTGTGTGTGTGTGGAGTATTTGTGTTCCTGCTGGTTTCACGAGTCTCGTCGAGGTAGTCCTGTTTCCTCCCAAAGTCCAAGCACATGTTGTTTGGCAAATCAGCATTCCATATCCATAATATGTGCATCCTGCAAAGACCTTCCTGGAATAGACTTCCGGCTAGGCATGGCCCAGTGCTGGGTACGTAACGATGGATGGACCGATTTTTTTTTTCATTTAGTTAATTTTCTCAACTTTCGGGGACCCAGATAAGTGGCGGAAAATGGATGGATGTTATTAGCAATCTGTTCTTTAATATGAACTGTTGCTTACAAAAACCAACCATGTTTCAGTTTTCGCACACAAACATTGTTAATAAAAAGCTTAGGAGGAGATAGTTCTACTGTTTATCTTTTAATTTAATTTTAATTTTAACATCGATAATTTAGCTTTACATTCTCTTCATATGCATATCACCAATGTACTATAATAATAATAATAAATAATAATACATGTGTCATTAATAATTAATTAATAATTAATTCCATGAGGAATTCTGGTGACAAAAAAAATCATGTTAAAAACTCTGTTATACATTAAAACCATGCAAGTTTCCTGAGTGTAGCTGAGACCTTATAACAGCGATTACAAAATGCCAGACGAACCTGAGCTTTTGCCTGACATCACTCCACTGACATCACAGATATGGAATATACTAGGAAGGTGTCAGTATGCATTATCTACATGAAAAAAAAGAGTACAGAATCCTACATGTGCACTGAAAGAGGGCGTGTGGCTTTTGGCGATTCTGAGGGGAGACCAGGATGGCTAAGGCTGTGGCGGCTTATTGGTTCCACCTGTCCCCTTTCCCTCCTCAGAATGTATAAATTGGAGTGTTCTGTTTTGCTTCATCTCAGTACCCCGGATACCCACTGCTTCCAGTCCCAGGTCCGGTAATTTCCCGTCCGGTTCAGCTCAAACACGTCGGCCTCATGTTTGATTAATTGTCCCCCTGACTGAGAACTGAACGTCTCGTTTTTGTTCGCGTCGTGATAGGCCCGGGCCAGCCCCATCACCGTCCAACCACGAGAAGCCAGACTTTCCTAAATAAACCTTTTCCTTGCTGCCTACTACTCATTTGCACTCCTCACTTGTTTCTGTTCTTTGTCCCAAATGGATGACCAAAGCTCAACCAAAGTATAAACGACCATCAGAAGCCTACAGAAAATGCCATTTTGAGCCATTATGACAAATGGCAGTCAGTATTTCCGGGGCTGTCATCTGGTGCCATACAGTATATTTCAAACCAGATTTTAAAATAACCACAGTATCAATACGTTAGCAGCTTACATAGTAGAAACCATGCAGCTGAATGGCTCCAATAAAGTAAGTTGCTAACAGGATCTTTTGGGAAATGCACCCCAGGTTAGTAGTGAATGAGTTGTAGGCCACCAAATATTGCTTTGACTTAACTCCAGCATCTTAATACTGGGAAACAAGCCAAAGCAACCACACCATTTTAGATCCACCGGATGTCCGACTGTTCCCAATCTGCAAGGCCGCAAATGTGAAACTCAGTACTGCATTGATATATTTCACAAAAATGTTAGATTTGCTTTCAGATTTTTCTGCTGAAGTTCAAAAACAGCTTGTCTTCACAATGCAATCATAGTCCAACACTTTATTGTAATTTTTAATGCAAGTACCATTTCAAGAAAGAGAAAGAACTCAATAACTGATTTTTAATGTTCACTCTTGGGTTACAAAGAGTGTAAATACCCAACACGCAACTTTAGGATCAAACTATTTGTATGATTATTTAGTCTGAGATGAAAATAAGCCCCCAAATAATGCACGTGTAATCCAATCCTGCTGGAATTTCAAATAGTTTGAGAGGCGATAATGATTGGGCTAATGATAAATGCGGGGCAACCTCAAGGCAAGAACTTTCAACAACTTAAGGCCATCCAAGGAACTCATTTGGTACAGAGGAGTTGTTGTCTACACTAAAGCCCTATGGCAAGGATTTGAAGGAAAAAAAGGAGTATTTCCCCAAATAGATAGCTGTTCCCAGACTTTGGTTTCAGCCGTGTACCTGACATTGTTTCAGAGGAGCCAACAGTGAAAAATGGGGCATTATGTTCCAACCTCTCAGAAAGTATAAGGAGGGGGCACTCAGCGGCAGCCCGTGTGCCCTCAAGGCTAGAGGGACTCCTGATCAGATTTCAGCCCGAGAAGCTTGCAGTCACTGAACCTGATTTGAAACAACACATTGGAGCGGCTGATATTCTCAGCTCTCTGTTCTCGGGCCAGACTGATGGGATCTCCTTCTCTCCATTTTATTTGTTACAGGTCTGAGACAATCATGTCATATTACACAGAAGGGTCTGAAAGAGAAATCATATTTGTGGTCAGTAAATTAGTAAATTGAAACATTAGGTCTCCTGAGTGTATAAACAGCTTTGAACACCAGTATATGGTTAGTTGAATGTAGTGTCTAAGTCTAATCTCGGCAGTCAGTGGACTTCTTAACTAGATCAACTGGTAAGTTTTTGGTTTCTTTAATTTTCTGCTTCCTCTCTGTTGACAATGAAGAGGGCTACACATTGCTGCTCAAAGAATCGGCTCTTCTGTCGAGATTCTAAAGGTCTAGGACAAACCAAGAAAATCAGATCCACATTGCCTAAACATGCACAACTATCACACAAGAATAGTCATCGCTTGAGCTAAAGATGACTTGAGTCCATAATTGTGCCGTTTTCTGTCTCGACTCCAAGGTGATGTCAGTGCCGCAGGAAACTCACATGGGTCATTGGTGTAGCAAGACTGTTGGCCAAATGCCACACAAAAACCAGGTGCGAGGACTCTGCTGCCTGAAAGACTTTTGTCAAGACAAACCAAACCTGGTGACCAATGTGATTATAGGCCCTGTGAACCCATACATGGAAAGGCTAGCACCAAAATGCAGATCATCTGGAACAGCTGGAGAGATTACAGTCTGGCTTGCCAGTTTCCCTCCTGACTAATACAGTCTACGTGAAAAGCGGCTGTTTTTTTGCCTCTGAACGTGGACGCTACCATCTAAAAACTAACATCACAGGTACCTCATTTTCCACCCAGTTTGTTGTTTTATGGGCCAGATTTTTCTCTCACAAAAAACAGTTATACATGTTACCAGAATGAGGCGCATGAGATCAATGATCCCCTAGTACTGAACTGCTAAGCTTGTGAAGAAATCATTTCTACATTTTTCTGCTTCATAAAACACAAAAAAATCAAATAGCATCTGTAATTATCATCCAGTAGCTGTGTTCTTCTGTAACATACATATGGCTACAGCAAATTGGTAAATATGGCATATAGCAGAGGTGGGCGATTCTTGCCCTGGAGGGCCGTGGTCCAGCACGTTTTGGTGTTTTCCCTGTCAGGTTTAAGTGAACCCTGACAATTAACTGGTGAGGTGAACCAGGTGTTTCTGAGCAGGGAAATCCCCAAAATGTGCTGGACCACGGCCCCCCAAGACCGGAATTGCCCACCCCTGGCATATAGTATAGGTAAATATGGCATAAATATCGTAGAACAATGTACAATTTCTTTTGAAATTTACGCATTAAATCGTGTCCAGAATTCTGTGAGATTTTATTAGTTTGTATGTTTAGTAGTATACGCAACATGACACTCCGCAGCTGTACTCGTACTAATATAGTAATATGTTAATACTGTAAGCTAGCATGTTAATAATTAATATTGCTTGGAGATAAATTTGCTAGATAGCTGGTTAGCTAACATTAGCTAAAGTTTAGTTAGTGATATCCATTACATGATGACCCTAGTCTTACTCATTTTCGGACTAAGCCCAGGATATCCTCTGACCCTGAAACCACACCTGTTCTGCAATAGATGTTCATGCCATAATAAACTGTTACTTATCTCCATACTCTAAAAGTTGGTTTGTTTAGGCACACTGTCCTGCAAGACAGGGGAACTTCTCAGTTAATGACTAATTTGATACCAGACATCCAGTGAAGTTTGACAGGACAGGACTGACAGGTCAAAAAGCTTAGAATATTCCTCTGTGAATGCAACGTCTTCCAGTCACAAGGCACAAGGTGGCTACAAGGGATTCAGCTTCAGTGTACTGACAGTGAAGAGCGGGTAATGACTAGCAGCACAAAAGAACAAAATTGGTCACGACCCCGTAGCCATTTTGCTGTTTGCTCGATTTTTCTTCTGCTAATGAATGTCATCTGCACATTACAGCTATAAATGTTTTGTTAGCATTAAGTAGATGCATCAATCTATGGCACAACTGAAATGTAAGACTTTCAAGCCATAGAGAAATCTATTTTTATGTCAGAGGCGCTCGCACCGGGCTAATGCAGAGCTGATGTGCGCAAAGGCTTTGGCATTGTTTTCATTTATGGAATAATTTTAATACTGTTTACTCAGCACATCCGGCTGAAAGCTTTGAGACTTTCCGGGAGTGTCTGTGCTCACTAGATACACAGCTTCTACGTTATTGTTCTCCTATTGTCATGTATAACTGTTTTGCTCATTCTACTACTATTAGTTACTGATATTTCTCCTTATATCTGAAGTAGCTCCCATGGGCCCACAGAATCTGATCTGAACTGGACTTGGTACCAGACACTGGAGGCAGGGAGCCGAGGCTGTATTCTATGAACTGTGTCAAGCTCCTTCGCCGAATGTCACTGAAGACGGGGTGCAGTGTGCCACCCGTGGGACAGGTCTTCCCGCCCCCCACAGGGTACATGGTTTATTTCTGTACTTCAGGGCAGGCAAACTCGACTCAGCTCTGCACAATGAAATCGTTTCATTGCTGGCAGACGGGAAAAAGAATTCAGACGCGTCGTTGACGAGATCTGATTACGTCTAGCAGATAGTGTGTAGCTGAAGGCACGATTCTGTGACACTCTGGAATGTGTTGCCCCTACGCTGAACCGGTCCTGACCTAGACTAGAGTTTGTTTAGACCCCACGGAAATTAGACAGTTTGGAGTTTTCTTTACGCCGACTGTGCTCAGAAATTAGAAAGCTGTGTCAAGTACTGACAGCCTACTGTACCTTTTATAACAGGGAAGTTATTATTTATAAACATAATATTGGAGTTTTGTATTTCCAGATGATCCAAATAAACGAGGGCAAGTATGGTGACAGATGTTCTGTTACCATCAAGCCAAATTTTCCTGGATTATCCAAATCCAAGAACATTGCATTACTGAAATGCACTGTGAAATTCTTGAGTGAAAGCTCTGGTCCTAGATCATGTACTCTAAAAGCACCACAACTTCCCCAGCCTCATAAAAAGCTCTGTTAGTGAGCCTAGGCCGGCATATACATTCTCTGGGGAGGGATGCCATCTGTGCCTATGAACACAGCAAACCACGATTTGATAGTTGCTTTGCTTAACACTGCTACAATAATTCCTTACAAAACTAATCCAAACCTGTACCCAACTGAGCCTGGGAGTTGAATATAAAGGAACTCACCCATTCCTGGCCCGAAACCCAAGACCTTGTCTGGGACTGTTGGGCTCAAGTCGGGTCGCTCTAATCCAATGTAACAGCATAATTCCAGGCTGCAAGTGGTGTGTGAATGTGAACTGTCTGCCCCAATCAGTTGCCACCAAGGGCATGGTGTTTGTAGCACCAGTTTCAGAGCAAATGGACCTTACTGATTGGCAGTTGATGCTGTCAGTGAGAGCACTGTGGGCTGATAATGATGGTGATTCACAGTAATTGTGGTTCCACTCTGCATAATGTTTGTCTCCAGAACACTTTTATTCTGCAAACATGCAAGTATCTACAGCTTCCGAGAAAAACAAGCAAACTGACAGCATTCAAGAAAACACTCACAGTTTGTAGTAATTGCGTTAATTGCTTACTGACTTACAAGAAAACAGGGGGCAAAATATCTTAATTTCCTTGCCTATCACAACTCCCCAGGCCCAGCAGGTAGAACTAAGATCACATGCTCGCAATCGCTGGAGACGTCCTTTGCGTCTTTTGACATGTGCGACTTTATTGGCAAGCAAGCGATAAAGATTGACTGCTGAGGACTGTTGCTAGCGAGCCCTAATCCTTCAGCACTGATTTTTGTATTTGATGGTTTTCTCCATTTTCGCTGTGCTTCTCATCTTGTCCTTTGCAGTTCGGTTTAGTCTTTGAACTCTGGTTGTTCCCGGACGTCCCTTGTAGACATTCTCACCTCGTGTCTCATCCATTGCCGGAATTTCATTGGTTCCCTTCCATTATTGGATTTCACCCTGCAGACTCTGGCAGTGTGAACTGCAAAAATTTCCAAAGCATGACTAAATAGTCAGCCGCACCATGGATCCAGAAGAAACAAAAATATTTGAGTTGGCCCTTGTAAAGCAGGGCGCCATTCTCGGCAATCAGCAGCAGCAGTTACAGTCTCCCTCAGTCGCTTAAGCCTTACAGGCAATTGGCAATTGGAAGCGTGACCCTGCAAGCTGCAGCTCACCCTAAGATTCCCCAGCAACATCTAGAGGTGAAGGAGATTCTTGGGTAATGGCTAAAGCTGGCTACTCCGGACATCTGTTGGGTTTTCTAAGCTAAGTTGAAGGTTTCCTTTATCCTTTACCCTTTTCACAGGGATATGCCTAGCATGAGTATGGCCATTTGGAAAGGGCAGGGTGCAGAAACAGGATGCTGGGATACTTTAAGCATCATTTTCTCTGACTGCCTAAGACTTTTGCACAGTACTGTACATCTTGACACATGTCTATTTACACAGACACACATGCAACAGTCACATTATGAAAGAATGCAATTTTAGAATAATAAAAATTTCAAAATTTGAAATAAGAATAACACTGCTTAGGGTACAGTTTCACCAAAAAAAAACATAAAAACATCTGATCCAAAAGAGAAAATGATTTTGTCAAATACAGGACTACAATCTTTGCGAAGTATATGTCCTTGTGCACAGTGAATCTGCCTCAGTAAGGCACAGATTCATAATAATAGGAACATGCTCTTAATTATTTATTAATTCTGGGCTGGGGGGTAGTGGGGGACACCCTCCCCCCATGTCCAATGCCCCTGGGCATACACATTCATCCCTGATTTGTCTTTTCGTATGGCTTGACAACTTCAGGCAGGAGTGCAGAGTGGATGAGGAGATCGACTGCTCTAGTGAATTTGGACCTGAATGCCAGCATGTTTAAGTGAACCCTGACAATTAACTGGTGAAGTGAGCCAGGTGTTTCTGAGCAGGGAAATCGCCAAAACGTGCTGGACCATGGCCCTCCAGGAGCAGAATTGCCTACCCCTGACCTACGGGATGGATCTACCACTTTTAATTCCAGAGAGCTAAACCACAGGGTTTTATTTTATTTTTGGAAGCCTTTTCTACAGGTTTTCAATACATCTTCATTTCATCAACTGGTGGATGATAAGGATAAATTGAACATTTCCTGTAGCCTTATAGTCATTATCAAGGCCTCAGTGATATTGCAGTATAGAATTATTACTCCTTGAATTTATTTCAGGATACACCATTGAGAGTAATTATTGGTAAGAGCTTGAACCCTTTAGCACCTACAATCTAGTTCACATATGGGGGAGGTGGGGGGGGGGGTAAATGGAAAACTGCCATCCACACTACCACAGGGCATTATGAATAGCTGGTTATGCCTTTTGGGCTGGTAAATGCTCTTTAATAATATCCTGAGAGACGTACTCCATTGAATTGTCAATATCTTTCTGGATGATATATTGTAGTTAAACAGGGAAAGTGCAAGATCATTGTTACAACCATTTAATTCCTCAGATCCTTATCAGGGGTATAGATGGACCCAAAGTAGGCCCAAGCCATTGCTGAATGACCACCCCTTACTATGGTAAATGAGCTACAATCATTCTTGGGTTTACTATCTCTGTTTGGAATTTCAGTGTAGTGGTGGCTGTGTTTATACCTCTTCTTCAACAGTGCTGTACCTTATTTTGCCTGGTTCCAACAGGTACAGGAAGCCTTTGATACTCAAAAAGAAAATAACTCAATTCAGGACCTACCTCGATTCATTTGAATCCCAATTCCCCATATATAGCATAATTAGATTCCACAAAGCTGTACTATTGCAATGTTCAGGCCATCCTGGGAAGGTTTACAAAATATAGGAGAATAGGTGAATATCAGTCAAGTTATGTTTACATATAAATATTATGCCTGAAGTACACATCACCTAGTTCATTTACAGGTTAAGCTCATAATTATGCTGAAATCTACCCCAAATGACCCTTCAGGCAACTTTAGCCACAATAATCCACCATTAGGGGGCGCCGTGCCAGTAACATGACAATAGATGTCATGAGGCATGAAACTGCCTTCATGCTTCGTGAGCTGAGCAGGCCTTCCAGTTCCAGGCAAGCCCAGGCTTAATGTGGCGTCAGCTGTCAGGCCACATTACTGCACGCATCTCTGGGTCCCTTCCACACGGCGATCTGTGCCATGGTGACCACTCGCCTCCAGGGTTTCCTCACTCTGTGCCTTTCTTTCCTTTTTAAAGGTGACATATGCTTAGTAAAATGACAATACAGTTCAGAAGTTTATTTACAAAGGAAAATACGGGCCATTGGCTGACAGAGCTCTGAGCCAACTACAGTACCACATATTATCTCCCTCTCTTTTCATGAACCACATATTTAGCTAGTTAAAATAAATAAAAAATGCCGATTTCTTAGTCCTTAGTGGGAAATGCAAATGGAATTTAATCTTAGAGTTCAGACCTGTTTCATAGCCAGGATTGTACGTCTAGTACATATGGGGCAAATATGGATTGCTTACCAGCCAAGGAGACGTATGCACGTGGCACAAGCAGGGTTTCTAGTTCTATACTGGGAAGTGCTTACTGAAGTGCAATGCATGGGATGTATGGAAGGAGTTTGTCACTGTGTCATAAGCAGTGCAGTCAGATAAATCGGGTGCTTCTCATTTCCAAGAATGCAAAGATTGTACTTGAGGTCTTGGCGAGACCGGTCATGCTAACTTGCCTCCCAAGAATGAACTTGGCGTGCAAAGAGTCATGGGATTCGTTTGATGAGGATGTAACTGATGTATCCTAGATATTTGGGGCGGGGCAAGAACGACATCCGGGGATTTTTACAGTCCCCTGTACTCCTGTTCTTAGTATTGGAGCTGGTCTTCTGCAATGGAAGATGACGTTAAATAGGTACATGTGAAGTAGAATGAAGTATGCATAATGAGAAACTTCACACCACCTTCCCTGCTACGTCACTACTGTAACGCTCTCATGTTCCTGTACCAGAAGTAGATTTATGGACAGTAGTTTTCTAAAACTATTTAGGGACTTGTCCTGGATTCTCGTATACAATCCATAACCATGACTCAGCAAAGTCTGTTGTGGGGATTCCCCCTCTTCTCTGCAAATTTAGTCATGGGGGGGGGGGGGGTCATGTCCCATATTTCTTCAAGCGGCTGACCCGCCTTAATAGTCAAATCCTAGAATTGTCCCAAGCCCAATTTTGTCTCTCAACTTCACGGTTGTGGCTTTGAATCCCCTCACATTGAGTATGTGGAGTTGACATGGTCTTCTTCTGACATCAGAGTACTCAGTTTATTCTCACTGTTTAAAAACACACCGTTACACTAACTGGCACTCCTCGTAGTTTGTGTCTGTGTGCATGTGCACTTCGATGGACTGGCATATCATCCAGGATGCCCCCTAACTTGTGGAGTAGGATCCAGGTGACCCTGTAATGTACCTGGTACTGGATAAGCAGTTCAATGATTGATGGATGTCAATATTATTCCATATTATTTCACCATTTCTCACAACATGCCCTTAAAGTGGGTGAACCACTGAAACAGTCCATCCATTAAAGGCGTCCTTATCCTCAATCATCACACATCTCCTTTGGTAAACCGAGACAACCTTGGTCTGGCCCCAGGAGACCCAGACATGACCCTTGATACACATGCCATCTCACCTTTAAGGCACACATGGTTTTTGTGGGAATAAGAGCTGATTTGTACAGATAATTTCACAGATGTTTGGTACCAATTCTGCATCACTGTTCCCAAGGCAACAATATAGTCCTCCAGTTGTACAAACATAAAAATACTAATACTTATTCCCCAAAAAGTATTATAGTGCAGTACAGCTATTGAAACCCTGAAAAACAAAGATACAGTGAATCTCTACATGGGGATTTCATATCAACAACAATTACATCACAAGAAGAAAATTTAATTTTAAATGTTCAGCCTTTACTGAATTAAGTGTGTGTGTGACCGTTAACATTGTGACTACAAAGCCCTACAGTAAAAGGCTAAATCAGGTTTGTAAGTATAATATTTCCGTGTGCTGCTTTCATGGCCCTGGGGCTCATCCATGCATATGAAATGGATTTGGTCATCCCCATGGTAACGTGGCTTACATGCTGGAGAAAAGACATCGGCCTGTATGCATTTTTTATTTACCGTTTACTCAGGCAGTAAGCCATACGAAAGCCAACGCGAATATGGAAGTTTCCTCTCCGACAAAGACTAGCAGTCTTCAAAAATTCTCAGTAGTAGCAGAATTCACAGAATCGTGGCAGTCATTTAGAAATGAGACGCCAATTAAAAAAAAATTACCGCCTTTCGGAAATTCAGAGAAGTCACGTTTCATCAGCATTCCCCCTCTCGTGGCGGCAAAGCCCTAATGTAAAATTTGCACCGATTATAGCACGCCATAAAATTGAGTGTGTAAAACATTAATAAGGAAAAAAAAAAAATCGGTCTCACAGCCAGGTCGTGAAACACTCTAGTTGTATAATGACCTTTAAGTACTCAGAATACTGCTGGCACCGTGTGAAAAAGGCGCGCTGACGGCCGGGGGAGCCGGGCCGCCAGACATGGGCCAGGAGGCGCGGTGCTCCTAATGAGACGCACCTGCGTCTGATTAAGCAAACGCCCCCCCCCACCCCCCCGAGACCGCCGTCACTCCAGGTGAGTGAAATTGAGCGTGCCGACTATCGCCTGCACAGCCTCCGCTCAATTGACCCGTTTCTTTTTCTAATACAAATTTTTGTCCCATTCAAGCCAATGTTATTCCTTTTAATAATTAATTTGTACGATGTATGCTGTCATCGCCGATTATTGGTTCATTCTGATTACCGGGTTACTGGTTTGTAATCAGTTATGCTGTTAATTTACCATTCTGTCCAGTCTTTAAGAAGATCAATGTCCTGTAAAAGCCGGGGGCTTCGGGAGAATTAGAAATAACACCCACGTTTCGGCGTTGCCTTTTGTCCATGGCACATTTCAGCTTCACAAAGGTGCTTGCAAAAGAATGCGATATGAATGGGTACGCAGTTCTTCTTTAGAAATAAGTGGTATTACCTGAAAAGAAAAAATAATTGCATGTGCTTGCAGTGTTGCACGTGCTTAATAACCTGCCATGTATGCTTACTGTTATGCTGCTGGTCTCAGAGGGCCATGCGCAATTTACTGTAATCAACATATCTCATCAACAAAGCATTCAACACGCATTAAAGCCCGGCTCTTCTAAGAAGACCCAATAATTAAAAGAAAAAAAAAACCCAAGTAAGTAATTGTTTGCAACAAATGCCTGTAATTAACTGATTGTTTCCAGAAGCAAGCTGGAAATAAAGACTTACGGAGGATGCATGAAAACACGTGTAAGTGTTCCTTAGGAATTTAAGGTGTCGGAGTGAGAGCCCAGGTCAGTCCGACGAAATGGTTCCCAAGATATGATTATTTTTCAACAAGTGCTCTGCTCCATATAAAGCCTATGGAATTCGTAACCCTGTGAAGCATTTTAGGCACATTTCAGTGTGTTAAACTTGCCTGTTCTGTTTTTAAGAAGTTACATATCTCTAATGTGTGCCTGGCTGTGAAAGAGAAAATGCAAATGCTGCCTGTAAGGCCTGTAATACAGCCGACAAATTTCTTTAAATGTCTGTCAATTTCAACGAATATAGAAAGCAGTATATTAGGGAATGTTATGTCAGCTTCTGGGTGGGTAAAGTCAATTAGTCTATTTACCTCTTGCTGCTTCACACGTTTCCACACTCAAAAATTATTTGATAATGCACTAAAGATTTCATCATTTCTGTTGCAGATTCATTTATAAAATCTATCTATCTATCTATCTACATACATATATGGCAACAATGACATTTCAGTATAGAACAGAATAGAATCTATATTGTCATTGTCACAAGCACATTGAGATGCTGTTTGAAGCAAGCCAGCAGATGTACATTAGGAGGAGGAACAAATTAACAGTATAAAAAGAATTACAATAAACAATAAAATAATATGCTATTGGGAGGTGGAATAAATATGTAGAAGTGTAGGAAGTATAATAATAAAACAAGTGAATAGAAAGGGGTAAAGTGTGTGTGTGTATATATATACAGGATATATATATATATATATATATATATATATATACACAGGATCTACTTTACAGCAGTGAGGTGCTATGGTTTGTACAACTGTAAGACTTATAACTGACCTCTGAGGTAAGTATATACATGGAAATAAAGTGCATGAGTGCTGAAAATGAATAGAAAGGAAGTAGTTAGCAGGTATGGCAACAAATTAAAAAAACATTGAATCTGCTTGGGTATATGTAAATTCACCTTTGGGGATATGCTTAATTTACTCTTAGTGCCGAATTTCACAATTTCTCCAGAACATAAATGCTTTCACCCAGAACATGAGGTGGAGAGTCAACAAGACTGCACACCCATTCTCCTTTTCGCAGGCTTTGAAGCAGAACGGTAACTCCGGAAAGCCTCCCAGCTCTGTTGACTGCAGAGCACCGCACAGACTGTGTGATTGTTTACTCGATGGATAAGGCTCGCCTTACTTTGCACTGCGAGATTACCTGTAAAGCACTTTGCCTAAAATGAGCATGAATGTTCATATACCCATCTGATTAAGAGGTGTTCCAGACCATTAAGGAGTCACTACACAAACCCACTGAGCTTCAAGAACACAGGTGATGGGTAAAATACTGCTGTTCTGTTTTAAGTGAAAAATGAATTGGCAGGGGGCTAACATTGCTCCATATAAGAGTGACACTGCACCTCCTAGATCAGAATTCACTTGGAGTGCTGATGGGATCATGTTTTAAAGTGGGTAGGGGTGGGGGGGTGATTTATTGTTATAAGATACATCCCTTAGTGTTACACAGCATGGTTATGATTTACTTCAATGTATGCTGAAAAAAGGCACCAGGGCAAGTCAATGATACTCAGGGCTTTGAAATTTGTACATTGGACCACATGTTTCTGTTTTGCCATGCAGTCCCTCTGACCGAGGCTGGGATGACCATTCTCCTCTCATTATTCACCTCTTCATTATTGTCATCATTTAACACACGATCTGCTCTTTTAATCCCCCACAGGGCTCAAGTAGCCTGGAGCTATAATGTAACACTTCCCGCTCTTTGAGCGGTTAACGAAGCCGCATCTGTTTCGATACAAGTTAAGCGCCTCGCTCGGCCTGATTTTCCCCGAGCCTTCCGTAGACTAACGGGCGCAGTGGTGGGCCGGACAGCAAGACGCTAGCCTTGGGATGGAGGTACTGCTCCCTCTCCCAGCCCAAACCCCATCCATCATAACCTATTACACATTCATCACCTTGGATCAATTTGTGCTCTCAACATCAAAAGATAGTCCTTATGGGAGTTTTGTTCTCCCCCGCGCTAATTTATTTCATGTGGAATAATTTCACCCCTTGCAAGAACAACATTTTCATTTACCATTTACGCTGCTACCTTTAAACAAACTAACGAGCAAATCTACCCTCGCAATTCCTTTCAAACGGAACACTGAAGTAGCACATATATTAAGCGCGTAAATGAAAACAATTCTATGCTAAATTATCTACGACCCTTCTTTTGTGGGTGTGACGCGTATCTAGAGGAAAACAGAGTACCAGGTGGAGAAACAGGAGAAAATGTGTGTGAATTCACCATTACCTTTAATCAGGGTAAATGGCTCTGCATGAAGAAATGTGTTTTCTAAACGCCAATCAGCTCCTGATTGCTCACGACAAGCCAAAAGTGTTCTTGGGTTCATCAGAATCAGGGCCCTGGAAACGACTCTGGGTTTCAAAGACCTCATCCACTGAACAGTTACTAGTAATTGTAAGTGCTTACCTCCCCCTCCCCAGTTCCTCTGCAAATGCCTCCCCCACCTCACAGGGGACCATATAGGAAGCCTTGTCCCTTGAGGGGTAGTAACTGGGGCTATTAAGCAACTAATATTCATTTGCAAGTCGTCAAGAACAACAAATGGGGGGCTACTTTGAGGCCCAGAGAGACCCATGATGCTTTCATGTGGTAAATATAATTTCACAGTCATTTCTAAACTCTTTACAGACCTGTGTTGTTGCCTGGTTTGTAAATATAGTTTCAGTATAGTTGCTGCGGACGGACGGTGAGGACTTGTAACTGTACCGTAAAATGGAAAATGTTTGCTTCCTGTTTCTATTGATGTCATTGGTTTTTGTGGGTTTCTTTTAGAAGGATGACAAAGTGAGGATAATACAGTGGAGATATTTAAAAAGTTATTCAGGACATCAAGGCTTAATCCTAGGAAAGCTAATATTCCTGTATTTAGCTGTAGAAGATGAAAAAAGATACTGGATTGGGCTCCTAGACTCATCTTTTGCATAGTATGTTAGCGGTTAGCATGCAGTCAGTGAGCAGGAAGGTCGCTCAGGTTGATTAATGCATCAGGTGAAAGAAACGTGACCTCCTTAGCTTTAGCAGGAGAGGTAGCCCCTCTGTGCAGAGTGACTCAGCCCTGACCTGGAGTCATGGGAGGCATCAAAGGGAGGGTGGATTACCCCCGAGATTAACTTCATTAGGCATTTCAGAGTCTACGATGGTTCGGCAGCAGCACGAAATGAATTTACAGGAAAATTTGTTGCCAGAACGTATTATCTAATGCCACGAGTCATGGTGCATATTTAACTGAAAAGGAAAATCGTACAAGTGCCACGAGAAATGCTAGCGGTGTCTGTTTATGTTTATGCAAAGTGCTTATATATAAGAATAGGCGAGGTATTGGAATGGGGCTGAAATGAGTCACAGATCAGCTCAGAGAAGACCTGGTCTGGAACCGCAGACGGAAGGTGGGAATGGAACACATTCCATCTGAAAGGTAACACCTAGAATGTCTAGACAAGGCCTTGCACGCTTTGATCAGGGGCTGGGTTTGGAAATGTTACCAGTGACCTCCGTCTTTGTCTCTTCCTTTCCCTGCAACTTCTCTCTCTCTCTCTCTCTCTCTCTCTCTCTCTCTCTCTTTATTTCCATCTGTTTGGTTAAGAATTGATGTTCAACAGGATGCATTGCACTTTATGCATTGCTTCAGAGGCATTGCATTTGTGAGATGACGCTAGCTATGGTAAGGGCATCCTTAGAAATATGACTTTTTAAAGTGTGTATGTGAATGGATTGTATCAGGCCGGTTGGGTATGAAATTTCAGAATGGCATGGGTTTTTTTTTTTGGTGGCCTTGTGTCAGCGCTTGTGAGCCTCCGCTCCCCGCCCACTTCTTCATCTGAGACGATAAAGCTGTCAGGTCGAGGGGAACATGCGGAAGGTTAGCCTGCACGTTGCACCAAGTGTTAGCCTGAATTTCAGTTCTGATGTTCATGTGATGGGCAACCTTGAAATTCAAGAGTTTCCTGTGGACAGCAGGTCAGTGACAGTGAGGAAAGTCGAGTGTGAACACAGCCTGGGTCTGCAATGGGCCATGATCATGACAATTATAGCTTACCTATCAACCCAGCTTATGCAGGACTATGCAATACTATGCAGGATTATACAGGGCTATGCAGGACCATGAAGGATTATTTCACATTACATTACTATTACAGGAAGCTGAACCATTTCCATGTACAGTGGACTTGGTATTTCACTTTTGTCACTCCTGGATTGAAATTTAGATAACTGAAAAACAAAATGTTGGGTAATGTTATTCTTTAACATGCATCTTCTGCTTTTATAATGCATCTGTATAACATCCAGTGCAGCTTCATAATACATTCATAGAACATTTATCAGTGGCATGTAAGTATGTTAAAATGTATAAAGGTATATGTTTGTGTGTATATTTCTATTTAATTCTTTTTCTCTTGTATGGTGTAATTTATTGTCTGGGTATTGTTATTGTTTGTATACTGTTATCCATTGTCTATGTACTAGGGAGTCCCAAGCAGCCGGAAGCAAATTCCTTGTGTGCCCCAGCACACTTGGCGAATAAAGCTGATTCTGATTCTGATGTACATGCTTCTTATAAATGTTCTACGAATGCATTACCTGAAGGTGCAGTTCATGTACTGTAAACCATTACCAAATGTAATGGTAAATAGTAATTTTTCTTTAATTTTAAGTAAGATTACTGTACATATCACCGCGATAAGGTAAACATTAAAATAATAATTATAACTGTAAAAATGTAAAGTGTAAAAATTATTTTGTGACCTGTAGTAGTAAACTAGTTAGATGCTGTAATACACTGTCAGACAGAGCCTGCATGCCACTTTGCCCATTATTATTACGGAACAACCAAGCATCAATGCAGGCTGCACAGGAAATTGTCTTGAACTAATCTGCCTGTCATTTCAACACATCTACATTCATTACCACTTCAGTAAGCAGATTAGAGGTTTCTTTTGACCCCGATTAGGGATGGCTGATAACATAGAATCTGTCACCGTCGCTCATCACTTCCTATGAAAAATTCCTCTATAATTGTTTAAATGGCTTGTGGCGTTTACCACAGCACATAATAGCATAACTCACTCCTGTGGCATGGCCTAGGCTGTTCTGTGGTCCTGGCTGTGATAATACAATTATGTGTGACTCATATAATCACCCTGTGCTGATTTGCAAAAATATGCACCAGGTAAATTCAGTTTTCCTTACTCTATCTTTCTATTTCTCCACACTTTATTACAACACGTACATGTGTGTTTCTGAGTTGACATGATGTTAGCATGTTTGGGTGCTATCTTCTGAATTCATAATGCTAACTGTTGGCATGTCACTGGTTAATGGATTCCATTTTGCTGTGTGATTAATGAGGAAAAAAATGTAATGGCGTTTCATGCCAGTTTGTAAAAAAAGAATAATAATAATAATTCTGAATCCGTGAGATGCTCTGAGAATATCCAAGGCCTTCATTTACAGAGAACGGCTGCTGAAAAGAGTTAGTGATGTCTTTGGTCACTTCCTGAAAGGATATGTCCTTTTTGAATCGCATGGATAGTGGCTACAGCTCCAAGGACTTTCATGCAACTGCAAAGATCATCATGAGTGACAGAGGTGGCCAAAACCATTTGAAATTGTATCATTTATTGGATGAAAATGCATTGGCATTGTTCAGAGGACGTGAGTCTTGGGGATTTCAGTATAGTCTGGCCTCAGTACAGTTCAACAGTTTTCCCCCAAGTGCATGTTTCTCCATGATACAATAGAGTTACGGTATATCTGTGATTTATTACAGGAGAAAAACATTTGAGTCTCCAGAAGTGTTAAAAAGTGTAACATAAGAACGTACCAAATCTGCAAATGATTTTGTTGTTGCTGAATGAACAAAGCAGAAATCAACCATGAATAACTTTATATAAATGAGGACCTTGACTGTCTGAACCTTGAGAAATGATTACAGAGGTTTTCAAAAATCACACATACTCACATTACCACACAACAAATGCAATATTGGAGGCTAGAATGTAAAAAATGCCCAGCGTTCTGAAAGTATCTACTATATTGAGACCTTTGCTTTGTTATGGTGTACAAAACACCCTTTAAAATTAATCAAATTAAGCTTTGAAATACAAGGTTTCAGACAGTTCTTATCTCTGTGTTGAGAAACCACAAGCTCAGATGTCTATATCTACTGCTACTTTGTGAATGCCGATGCCTTGATTTTGAGGTCTTCTCATATTCTAGAGTCATGGGCCACATAACAACGTTTCGGTCAGCGATGGACCACAACAGTGGTCCCATAAGATTATATTACTTGATAATGATAACACTACTGGTTTATGTATTTAGTATACTGCACTTTTTAATTGTTATTTTAGAGCGTACCCTTTCTATTTATAAAAAAAGTTTACTGTAAAGCAGTTTTCTGATACACATAGTGTGTACGTACATTCTATAATGTTCACATTTTCCCACTGTTACATGGCAAGACTATTTATATGTGCTGACCTACAAGTTTCAGTGGATTTTTGTCTCCTGCATTCATGTGATTTCTTACATAGCTTAAAGTCACAGGCCTTTGCTTTACCTTCAAACCGTCCCTCCGAATCCTGCATCTAAGCACGGTATGATCTTCTGGAGGACGGGAGGGGTGATTAGCCCTTTCAATACCCCATAATTCATAGCTCACTCTACAGCCTGTCATTCTGAATGATGCGATTTGCCCTGGGGAGCGGCCCGCTCATTAAATGTGCATTATGGAGAAACACAGCCTTGCGGTGGCTCCCTCTGATATAGCACTCTTTAGTATTTACTGCCTCTGACAGACACTAATAGACTCATAAGCTCTGCTTCTTTCTTAGACATTAGCGGTGCTTCTCTGCAAGTTTAAATTTAATCTGGATCTTTGGCAGCCAAACCTTGTGACTTCAGTTCGGGGGGGGGGGGGGGGGGTCCGGCTTGCTCTGGTTTGGGGAAACCCACCAAGATTCAGTCATTTCAGATGTTATCCCTCATGTCTGCTGTGGTAGGAATCTACTGTGGCATTTGCTTTGGTTTTTATCAGTAATGAAATTAGCATTTTTGTATTTTGTTTCCTGGCTTGTGGGCTGTGTCTTTCACACTGCTAAGCTTTGAAGCATTATCTCCATATAATAGAATCACATATTAAAGGGCCAGCACTTTCAGTAGGAGTATCACAGTGCAGAAATGTGATTTCAAAATCATACCTTAACGATTACATCTAGTGATTTCAGAAATCGCAGAATAATTTCTCTGTTATAGGGGTTCCCTGGTCTGTGGGTTGGTTAATTTCCAAAAGTGAAGTATAGATTATCAATTTTCACAATGACTTATGAAATTGCTGATCGACCCACTGGTAAAACGGGTTACCTGCCCCCCTGGTTTCTGAAATTTTTGCATGCCGTAAACTGGCCTTTGGAGACGGTGCGGGAACCCTTACATCTGAGCAAGTACGACATCCATTAGTGATTAACAAAATGAGCTTGATATCTTTTCCTCTTCCATGTGATTTCCTTTTAAGGATTACGGTTCCTATCCAGGCAATGTGCAGAGATGCTGGGCTGCTCTCTAGCCGTGGTACATTATGGTTCCTGTGGTTCCTCATGGCTGAGAGAGCGAGGTGTGGATTTCCTTGGGTTCCGTTTGAATAACGATGCTTTCTCATGCCCTAACAAGCTCTTCCCAGAGGGTGTTCACTTAGACAAGGCCAGTCATTCTGATCCTGCTTTTAGATTGTGTATCTTTACATGTATTCGGTTACTGGATAATTAGGTTCTTATGTGTAAAAATCAAGATTGCATTTTTATAGACGTACAAAAGTCCGGTCCTGTCCATTCTTATTCATATTCACATGTAAGATGTGATACATATGCGACCACTCACTCATTCATGGGTCCCGATAGTGTCCACCTGTAAATAAGTACTTCTTTCTTTCCCAGCATGTTTTTAGAGTGTGGAGTGACTACACAGTTGCTAAGGACATTATAAAAGCTCAGATTTGATTGAAACACAAGACAAGACAACTGCTGATGATAGATAGAAAATTTGGCCAGACCTTAACTGTATTAACTTACTGTATTGTCGGATCTACTCGCCTGAATAAGGAAGGGCCTCTTCAGCTTAGTCATAGCTTTTAGGAATACAAATTTAGGATTTCAAAATAATGACGACAGTTGGTAATAACTTATTATTATCATTATGAAGTTGTTCCTGCTAAATGGCCATGTCTTACACTCATTAAAATGTTGTCATCCGTTGACATGACGATGTTTTGACCATGATGCCTCAATCTCATATTTACAGTACAATGAGCAAAATGAATATTCAAATTATCAACACCCATTAGACAACATCCAGAAATGACTTCTGAGAATGTGTACAATCCTGAAATTAAATTTGCTTTAAAGTAAATGCTTTGACTTCATTTTCACAGTAGAATCACCACCAGGTTCTTATTCATTATGATGTATCTCTATTTGCGTGGAAGGGACACACGGAACATCTTTCAGGGTTAAACCCAGTCATATAGTAAAGTCCATTAATTGATACTGAAATGTATAAAATAAGATTTGAAAAGATATATCAAGGCAATGTAAGATCTAATACTGCTGAATGTTGGGCCTGTACTCCACATAAAAATAAAAATTAATTTAAAAAAAAGTTAAAAAGTTGGTTTTCCTCATAACTCAAAGTGTGCTGGGTATTTGGGCTCTGCCTGACAGGAAGACAGCAGGAGCCGGGAGGGAATGCATGCATTTCTTTTGGTATTTTGTGTTTCTTTGTGTATTTTTAAATTTTTTTAAATGTAGTATCAACTCAGCCTCATTTTTCACATCCTGAAATATGATTATTTGTCTTTTTGGATTATTTTGGATTGGCATGAATAATCTCCAGACTATGAAGTGCTATACAATGCGTCACCGTGCTGGTGCATGTCATATTTTTCTAAATGATCAGTTTGACTGTTATTAAATATTAGACACTACTCCATAGGCGAGTGGAAATACTGGATCCCTACAGTGCTGTTTTAGTACATTCTTGGGATGCCGTACATTCGCTAAATAAAAACATAAAAACTTTCTGCAGTGCTCTATATTTGAAACCAAAACATCCCCAAGGCGCAGCCTATTTATAGATACGTTTTTCTCTAGCTTTTGTGCACTGATGAAATAATGGCATTTTTTTGTTTGTTTCCAAATTTCAAGCTGATCCCAGGAGTCATGTTTATCAGCAAAATGCAAAGCTGCATGCAGTGCAGACAGAACTTCCTTCATGTGAATTTAATGTCTGCAGCTGAATATATATTCTGGCTTCTGAAGTAGAAAAGCTGTATGTAGATGAGTATGAATTAGCGAATTGTAGTGGCAAGAACAATCCCAGAGTGGACTTTGAGGTTGCTGTTAATCCATGTTGAGATTGAAGGCTCAACGTGGATGGACACCCTGACCGGTTGCCAGAATGTTGTGGGTTTCAAACATCCAGCATGTGGCTGTTGGATGTACATTTACACAGCACAACTGACCTGATGTATTCTCTTACAGCCCCTTATTTTCCAATAGCTCCCAATACTCCAATGGCCCCTAAAAGCCACCAATAGCCACCGAAATGTTCACAGTCTCTTTGTGGTGGACCCCAGTTCCCAGAATCATCACCTTGCATCAACTTCCTATTCCCATATTGTTACGCACTTGTTTCCATTCCCTCATTTACCTTGATTGTTTCATGTTGCCCAAATGTGTCTTGTTTCTCTTACCCTATTTAGCCGTGTCTTTCCTTGTGAGACTGTCAGTGTTTCTCTCCAGGGTCTGGCAAATTGTCTAAATGTATGTGATTGTGTATGAAGGTACCCTGAGATGAACTGGCGTTCCATCAAAGGGTTCCCCTGGCCCAGTGCCCTGTCCTTTTTAACACATGTACATTTAATTAAAACTGGCAAATATCTTCTTGATAGTGCAGTCCATTCTGGCAGTAAAGTAATAGGGATGTAACTCATTTGTCTGTTATCATGTTGATCAGCTAGGAATGGTCCCGGTATCGCTAAGTGTTCTAAAAGCCATAAACCTGGTTTGATGGACTGGTATTCCTTGTAACTGAAAGAGCTTTTCCGTGTGATTCTATGCCGTTATTTACATGAATGAGCTGATTGACGGGACAGTCGACCTAAATGTTATCCCAAAAGCCTACATATACACTGGCTCTTTGCGGATAACGTTGGCCGCTCCTGCGTTATGCTATTGTGTCGATCAGGAACAGCACTGCAGGCAATCAGAATGAACAAAGGCCAAAAAAGAGTGAATACCGGACTTATTGGCATATAAATAAAAGTGTACTCACTAAGTGATACTGCTAAAATTTCTTTCGTGATGCATCATAAATGTTTCTTGTCTCTGTTTTATTTTGTGTTGGGGGGGGTTCTCTAGTTTGGGAAAACTTTGAAATTCTGTTGAGAAATTCATATGAGAAAACTCCCTATGTGCCACCCCCCCCCCCCCCATGCCACCGCCTGTGAGGACCAAGAATGACACACAACCAGCCAAATAAGCAGAGTCCACTTCCAGGCTAACTTGTCTCAGGCCACCCAAGGGCCAAGCCTGCTTGTCTGGAAGGACACTGCACCAAGGACAACTCAAGTAATTCCCAGAGGTACCAGCGGTCAGCTCGTGTTCCTGTCCGTCAGCGGGACTGTCTGCAATGGGATTTAGGATGAACAGGAAATGCACTTCAGCTTAACGACATGCCCCCTGCTACTTTGCTTGGAATTATTTTGATAGGCAGGATAACAGAATCAGTAATTCAGTTGTAATATAAAGAAAATATCTTGCTATTTATTTCACCAAAAAAAAAGTTAAATTCAGGGTTACACAGATCAATTTAGAGTCAAAAGCCTCTTTTAATCTCCCATACTAGTCTGTAGATTTATCAAAGAATGATGCAGACCCTGATCTTGTGTTGCATTCGTTGGACATGAACGGTAGCATGAACAGTATGGTGAGGGTATGCAGGGGTTCATCCTTATACTCCAAAACAGCAGTGGCCCCCCACCACATGGATGTCTGCCTGCTGATATCACCATGGTGCCATGCCCAGTTTTCATCGATTACTTCGGCTCATGAAAGAGTAATGTAATCAGCGCTTAACCCTGGCTGATCAAAGGCGGGACTGAGCTAATGTATGCGTGTGTTTGTGCTTATATGTCCAGCGTACAGAAGTACACTCAGTGCGCTTGTTTTGTGACTCCGCTATCTTCATGACCTGCAGGGGCCAGGATGTATGGCAGTCACAATGCTCCTGTAACCTCTTCACCACTGCCACACGATTTAGGCTCAAAACCCTCCGGACACTGTCAGCACAAGAGCGAATGCTTAGGTGTAGCCAGTGGTGCAGTTAACTCAGCAAGTGTTTCTTCATTGTTTATATATCATTTTCCCATATAAAGAGAATGTGAATACATTTAATCCATATGCCAAATAATTATTTTTTCTTTAAACTTGCTCTTGTCTGTAATTGATTGTATGTTTTCTATAGCTGCTAAATGTAACCCACGAGCTCGCTATCAAAGGGGGAAATGCCTTACAGTATGCTTCCTGATCAATGATATGGATTCTTTAGAAACATTAATTTTTTTTTAAATAATAAACATGTCTTTCTCTTTCCTATGTGGGGATTGTAGTAAAACTTTGATGAGCTTTCAGGTGGCGGCATGCGAGCAGCCAATCAGGAGAGAGACAGTCGATCCCCAAGGCCAGGGGGTGGCCAATGAGGCGGCAGCCACGCCCATCCCGCCGCGGGCACCACCTAGCACTTCCTGCCGTGTTCATTAATGAAAGAGCTCTCACGCAAAGCCTGTCCGCTGAGTCCTGCTAATGTGCCCATAATGTGCTGCTAAAAACAAAGTATTGATCCTACAGGCTGAGGGGGTATTGGGGATTCCCCTGCAGGCGTCCTGTTTGCGTTCCCTGTGGTTTCTTTCAACAAACAGCTGAAGTAGCCCCACAACCTTTGACTACAGGTACCTAAAGCTCTTAGAAAGACCCTTTGACCTCTTCTGTGACCCCAGCGCGACCTGCACCATCCATGTTAATATGAACTTCAGCCCCATGGATCTGCCGCCATATTTCCGCGTGCATCTGGACTCGTTCCTGCGGTCCCTGGAGTTTGCACCATTGATTCTTTGCTTGACGCTAGTCCAGTTTCCTGTGTCCCCATTCAGCTGGTATATTTCTGCATTGTGACAGTGGGAATTGGGTTTCCCATCCGTGCTGTCAAGGTTCATACACCTGCCCTCTCTTTTGAAATGGCCCTTTATGACATGGTATAGCCCAAGACGCTCTTAACAGATGCGGCCAACACTGTGAGCACCGGCGGAGCTGGAGTGACAAGCCCTTTATTAATGGTGACTGTGGCGCTGGCCTGTAACTGAACAGTGGGGGATGCTGAGCTCCGCTTTATTGACAAAACAGAATTAGCTGCTGTCGTTATTTGCCTCCCAAACTGACAATTCAGCCTATCTAATATCCAAAGGGCACAGGTCATTAACAGTTTCCTGAGACATTACCAACATTGTTATATTTTCGGTTTATGGAAAAAGAAACCATTTAGCTGCGTATTCGAAAGAAATTTATATACTTATTAATGTTATTAATATTAATTAGAAATGTCATAACATATATTGATGCAATAAATATGCGTTTGCATTTCCGCCAAAAATCATCTCAGGCATTGAAGTAACTCCAGTGATGGGCAAACTGCTTTCACAAAGATTTGCTTTATATTTCAGCCTCCCCCCC
>JAODKL010000017.1:10781887-10795059 GCA_026780765.1 Petrocephalus schoutedeni
TTTCGCCCCCCCCCCCCCCCCCCCCCCCCAAATGCACCCCCCTCCCACCGGCCTCATCTTTTCACTTTGGCAGAGGTTCTTCAAACTCCCTTAACCCCCATCCATTTCCATATGCCTGTCGTGTTACTCCACTAAATTAGACAATCAATAATCCATCTGCGGCCCCTCGAAGGGCGGCCAGACAGCCACAGGTCCGCTCCGGTTTCATGCCTTAATGAATCGGATGTTATTTGCATTGTAACGTGCAGTGTCACAGTGACATGTGTCCCCAGGGCAACGGCAAGCACTGGAGTGGTGCGGTCACCCTATAGCGGTACATTAAGTCGCGTAGAACTTGTTACCTTATATGTAAGACTGCATTTGTGATGTGTGTTCAATATATAGAAATATACGGTGTGATCCATGTATGTAAGACTGTTTTTGTGGTATGTGTGTATAACAACATTTGTCAATGGTATATGTACTATAGTGTGATCAGTTCTTATTGTGCAGAATATTTATACTTCTGCAAGCTATGGAATACTCCATTGATGAGAACCTCTAGTTGGGCATCATCCATCTGTGTACATCTCAAGCTGGGGCTAGTTTTTTCTTTGTAGGGGAGGAAAGATGGAGAACTTCAACTGTGCATAGACTATGGACACCTAAATGCCATTACTATTGAGAACCAGAACCCAATACCCATGTTTTTATAATCTGGTTTAGATTTGTGGAGGTCAATGGGTGGATGCCTGCTTTCCAGACCACTACTGGACATGATGAGTACCTTGTTATGCCATGTGGATTAGTCAACATTCCCTCAATAAGGCGTTAAGAAATATCCGAAGCATGTTTGTAGAGACTAATCTTGATAATGTACTGATATATGTGTTGGGTCCAGATTCTCATATACTGTACAGTATGTCAGAGCTGTATTTGAACTCCTCTTAGTGAGTAAGTTATACATCAGACTGGAAAAAGAAATCCACTCCCCTGCTGTGTCATTTTTAGGCCCCGAGGGTGTAAGATGGTAAAGAATTAGCTAGTGCCATTTCAATTGAAAGAGGTACAAAGTTTCTAGGCTTTGCTAAATTTTCCAGAAACGTTTTAGAAATTTTAGTTCAACAGCAGCTCCTACCTCTGATGTCCCAAAGGGAGCCACATGTCAAATGAATTGAAACACCACCCCTCAAGCTGCCCGCCGCTCAAGTTGAAGGCTCTGTTTATCTCTAGTCTAATCCTGGTCCAACCTGAAGCCTTCAGGCTATTTATTGTCTGAGTTTGATGTCTCAGGGGTTGGTGTGAGGGCAAAACTGTCACAATAAAAAAGTCATCCATTTAAGTTTAAAAAAAACTCCCATCCTCAACCTAAACAAGAATTAGTAGCTATAAAACTTGCTTTAGATGAATGGAGATTTTTGCTGAGGGAAGATTGACATTGTTGTTGTTTGTTATAAATTATCACAAGAACATAGAATACCTTCAGAGTGTCAAGAGGCATAGCGACAGGCCAGACGGTCACTATTTTTCTCCAGGTTCCAATTCATCAATAACCACCAATCTGGTTCCAAAAACACCAAAACTGAAAAAGCACTCCTCAAGAGGTCCCAAGTAACAAGATGTCTGTACCACCTTCTCTATGAAATCTGTTACAGTAGGTGCACATATCTCCCTCTGGTTTGAAATGTAGATAACATGTAGTATCTCTCCTCTTTTGGTATAGAGACATTGAATAAGATGTAAGAAATGCCACATATGTGCTCAAAACTAGTCACCAAGAAAGAGTCTAGTTGGATATTTAATGCCTCTGCCAATGCCCAAATGTCCCTCGTTCCCATTCTCTGCAGACTGCACATTGAATCTTCTGAAGGTAACACAGTAAACTACCATCTTATGCCCAAACCTGTGGTAGCCAGTCCATTCCTGCAAGTCCTGAATGTCCTAGGCTCCAAAATGATAAACCCTCATAGAACATTAACAAGATATTTGACTACACATTCTGTCTAGGGCCTGGAATACCTGGTGAACTGGATACAGTCCAGGTAAGAGGTCCGGGATGACATCCCCAACCCAGATCTTTAGACGTTTCCATCAAGATCACCCAGAACTTGTGGCACACCATCCCAACATTGGACCCCTCTGACAGTCTTGCACTACTGGAATTTCCTCCAGGGCATTTGGTGTTGCCCCCACAGAGAGGAGTTCTGTCTGGACTTGGGCTGCTTTGCAGAGGGGGCAGCCATCTTGCATACTATGCATGGAGAGGGATCAACGCGCAGGACAACTCCCTACCTCAGTGATACTGGGGGCTGTCAAATTGTATAATGGAAGTTTTCCATCCCCTTAGGGAATTTGGGTAGTTTTCAAGTATCGCATTTTATTCCCCTTAAGGGACACATGTATAAACAGGTGAGAGCAAGTCTTGGAGTCAGACCGCAGGGTCAGTCAGTGTTCAGTGCCCCTAGAGCAGTGGGATTAAGGCACTTACTCAAGGGACCAACAGTCACATGGATATTCTGCTGGCCCTAGGTTGCAAGCATACAACCTTCTGAACGTGGACACAGAGCAGAAGAGCCACACACCACCCCTTCAAAGTAGGTTTAAGTAGCTATCGCTCCACCTTGTTGGCCATAACCCAGTACATTAGACCTACCATTTGAATACCATGAGTCTTTGCTTGTAGTCCGTTGTGTTTATCATCCTTACCTCATCGTTTGCTTTCCCAGGGTTTTTCGTAAAACTTTTCCCTCCCAGATTTCTTGGTTTGTTTCCCTGGTTCCTCTTTTCATCTTCATGGTTTGTGACCCAACATTGACTTTTGGGGTGCGATTTGGAAACTGGCATTTGTCTCTCTTGCCTATAGATCCCCCCATTCTCCCCTCATTTTACCCTGGTATGCCTACCTGTCACTTCACTCTCCTCTTCCACAACAGTATCTGTTTCTTAAATCAAAATACTTTCCAACAGATGTTCTGTTCCTGTTTACTTGTCCACCAGCACTGTGCATTTGGATATTTTACAAAGTGTTTTGGAGAGTTTTTATCCTCCGGTTATGTTTGGGTACGGGTGTTGAAATTATAGTCAGTAAAGTATAAACTCATGTCAGTCTGTCTCTGGCTGTCACAGCATAACAGCATGATCACAATCAGGTAATGGCCGTGTGAGGTGCTGTGACTGACACCTGCCTCTTCATAGACCAGAAGGTCATAGGGTAAATGTCTAAAGTCAACAATGTGTTTTAAGTTTTACCTCTGCAGCTCAGCAATTCCTAAGTGCTCTGTGACATTAAGAGCCCTCAGTGTGGTCACCGGCCTTGGGGTCGTGTTTGTGGAAGCCACACGCCTCCCAAAGAGGGCTGATGCTCCTTCCTCACTGAGAAATCCTTCAGATTTTGTAACTCAATCCAGTAGTTCAGGCATCCGTGTTTTGGGGAGGTGCTGCCCAGAGTGAGGATTTCCTTTAAAACTCTCCTTTTAAAAAAAACCTGGCTTGTTTCATCTATATAAAAATGTCTTGCCTTTTGAGTCCCACAGTAATATCTTTATCAGGTCCAAGATCTAAACCCAATGATGAATCAACTCCATATTCAAGGATCGCAGACCCACCAACACACAATGTGCACACACACACGCCGGTCAGACATTAAATAAGCCCTGTACAGGTGTGTGCGGCTCTCGCTGTAGGTCAGTGCCAGAGCGAGAGACGTCAGCTAAAATGGCAGCTGTGTGCCGTCTTCGGGAGACGAGGCAAGGGAAGTATCTCGTGCGCCCAACCACGACAAGCGAAACACGAGAAGTATCGAGGGAAGCGGGAAAAGCACATTAGGGAATGATACCATGGACAGCCAAACAGACTTGAGACTCCAGCCAAAACAGAGAGCGTCCTGACTATCTATGCAGCCAGATGCCTTAAATGGACCTTACAGTATAAAAGCATTTCTCTCTGTTCATGGTTAAGAGCATTTAGTTTGGAGGTAGAGAGTATTCACGTCCGATTTTGAGTAACTATAATAAAAGCTCTGGTATCTTATACAGATCCTGTGCCTTGTGCCGACTGGCATAAGTTCTTCGCTGTTCTGTTTATCATAAGTGGTTGGAAGATTTATTAATAATAATTATAAATTTGTAATTAAATCAGCAATTGTTAATTGAGATGTAAGATATTTCTTTTTTAGTTTATTTTAAACATGATTTTCAGGGCTGGGCGTGTAACACCACATGGACACAAAACAAGCCATACAAACTAAAATGAAACCACGTGTTCAGTCAGCAGCCTTTCCGTTTTCACCAAAAAGAAAAAAGTGCTGACAGTTTCTACAACACTTGAGCCGAGCGAAGCTCTGTCAGAATGCAGAAGCGCCCGGTCCTTCCTTACGAAACTCGAAACGGTCTTAATAGAGTACGGTGTCCTTAATAGTTACCGGCGACATTAATCAATAGCGCGTATAAAACTTTAAGAGCGTGTCAAGGTTATGGATATCCCCGGGCCGGGCGCAGATGGTGTGCGAGCATCGGCGTCTTTTTGATCAACTAAAGATTCCGATGGATTTCTGTTTGCTAAAGTGATGGAGACGCCAGAAGTGGAGGAGCCAGAAGGTCGTCTGTAGCTTGGCACAGCGCGACGGAAAAGCGCTCCTGCGCTGGCCAAGCCGAGACAGAAAGTCTGCCGGTCGCCTCCCATCCTGCCCGCCGTGGCCATTAGCGGGACGGAGACACTGAATTAATGGTGCTTAAGGGACCCGGAGCCGAAACCCAATACTGAGTCTGAGAAGAACACCGGCACCTAAAAAAAAGAACTATACGCCAACAACCTTTCAATAACTGCGAACTGTCTGCGTAATGTATCTGCACTATAAGAAAGAGGGGCAACATGAAAAATGTTATGCACTCACTCGAATACCAGCTGGGCACGGCAAATCCCAGGATGGTACATTTAGCGATGTAAAAGTACACTGCTGTATGCATGGATATACTGTGACTCCAAAATAAAAACGTTTTTGAATGGCTTTCCAGTAAGAGTTCATTCAGTCTAAAAATACATGTGCAATGTAGGGCTGGGCGGTATAAAGATGTAAAGATTCTCAAAATATCAACATTTAACACAGTATTCTAAAATTCATATGTAGAAAACAGTCAAATATGACGGGTGGTTTTGCGTTTTTCTGATTATGAACACGAAATAGTTTTACTAATTATTATGGAGCATGTGCCAAGTATAATGATAAAATGTGCATTTGAAAATAGTGCATTGTGTAGTGTATTGGCCATTTCTGATTCTTGGGGGTTACACTCCCCCCCCCCCCCTACACACACACACACACACACACGTCCCCTCGTAATTTATGCCCATGCACTCTGACAAAACTTCAAATTCAAAAACTGCAGATTGAAACATACTGTATTGTATATGCAACCATACTGCATTATGTGTTGAAACCTGATTCAATATGTAACGTGTACTCTTGGCTCTACAACAAACTTCACGTTTAACGTTTCGTATATTTTAGTTTGAACCTTTTTTTTGCACGAATACATTGCAGTGCTTTTCACGTATACAACTTGGTCTTATTTGAGACACACACAGATGAGAGTGAAGCTTGGGGACTGAGGGCAGGCCCTGCCACTTAGAGTGGCCAGGGGCCTAGCGCAGGGGAAACTCCTTTGCTGACTGTCTTGCCAAGGATAGGATTCAAACCAGCAAGCTTTCAATCACAGGTATGGAGGCCTAACCTGATGAGCCACACAAGACTCTTAAAAGCTTTTAACATTTATTCATACACCGTATAATATGCTGTCTATGATTGTAAAGTTAGAAAGAATGGTATTACACCAATCAATCATATTAGCTATTTAAATAAGCTATTTATTTCTATTGACACACCAGCATTCTTAGAGGTCAAATTACGATAAGATTTTTGTAAACAGTATAACTGTCACCATATTAAATCTTCTTTGAGTATTAAAATATTGTAAGCATTAATAGCTAGTGTTTTGTAAATTTGTATTGCTGGTCCTAAAGAAAACATTGAATGGATCAATAAAGTTATTTATAAACTGACATGTTAATTGCATGGTGGTGCAGTGGTTAGCACTATTGTCTCACACCTTTGGAACTTGGGTTCCACCGTGGTTCTATGTGTGGATATTCTCAGATATTCTGTGCATATTCTCTCCATGCAGTTCTTGGGTTTCCTCCAGGTGCTCTGATCCCCTCACCCACAGTCCAGTGCTAAGGAAGGCTGCAGTTAACAAACTGCCCGTAGGTGTGAATCTGCCCTGCAGTGGGTTGACACCCCATCCTGGCTTGTTCCCTGCTTTGTGCATAAGCTTCAGAACCCTGAACAGGACAAGCAATTAAAGGAATTGGATGCTGATGAAGAATTACTATTCACATGACATTATTTTTTTAATTATATAATTGGTTATTTCGCCATTATTTATATGTCTATGTTTATCTATGTTTTGCACATTTATATTTCTACTTCTGTTTTAATTTGTATGCTTTTTATTGTCTTATATATGTCTGTCTTGGCATGTGTTTCATTTTGTACCTCATGCATCAAAGCAAATTTAACGTACTAATCAGACTTGGCGAATAACTGGATTTTTCGCCTCTTTTTAGATCTGAACTTTTTAAAATCAAAGTGCTGCAGTATATCAAATGCTATTTACACCCACACAAATGCACATCTGTACGTGTGATTAAAGAAACCCTATAGGTTTTCCACACCCCCCGTGTAAGGCTGAGTAGGATTAGTATTGTTTACCACAGTGTTGCTACTGACTAGCATAATAATTAGGAAAGTCTCAGTATCACTGCCTGGAGAGATGTGCGTCTCGACAGCTCATGGATGACAGTTCATCAGACTGCAGCACAGAGAAAACGGTGGCAGAGAGGGTTTGGGGTCCAACCCCCCTTACTCTGCCACTTTATATGTTCAACGGACATTTCCCTGGACTGTGATGGAGATTTGTTGACTGGACCATGCAGACTTTTAAAATTAATTTTGGTTATAAAATGCACAGAAATCCAATATTTCAGTTATGTATTGATTTTCTTAATCTGTTTTGAATTTTGTATGGAAATAAGGAAGAATGGAAAGTCATTAAATATTTAGCAGTGTGTGATTCGTTAGTAAATGTTAAATATACCCCAACTCTATTTCAGTTTTGTTTATTTTTTGAGCTTGAACTCGCCAGTATGATAGCAGCATGAACAAATTCCTTTGGCCATCTCCTATTTTAAGCTACTTCAAATATTTAAGAAACAGCCCATCTCTGAGAACCTATCCTGTCTCCCACAGTAGCAGGTATTGTTATGACAACTGATCCAAACTTCTAAACCTGGGAGTACAAATGTTCACGGTGATGAAGGGACTTGTTGTAATACCCGACACCATAATGATCAATCTAAATTACTCTAGGAAGTCAGCAAGCACCCAATTAAGCGTAATAATGATACAGTATCGTTGAGAGACTGTATCCAGTTATTGTGACATATCTATTTCAATGCACAGCAAATGCTCCCAGAAGGCACTGATGTCGTATCGTTGGTGTTACGTTGTATCTGGGACTAAAGGACCCATAACAGGCCCTGGCCAGCATTGTGGTATCTGTAAATAATGCCTGGTGGCCTCATTTTAGAGAATGATTGTGCAGAAGGATGATATTTTTTCCAAGCAAAATAAAATTTTGGTCTCCATTATTTACATTGTGCCCAGCATCTTTCCTTTTGACAAATCCATGCAAGCAATTATATAAGTAAAGACTGAAAAGTTGAAAACTGAAACACGTTCTGTTATTATTCTGTATCTCAGAAATGTCTTTGTGGGATATGTGTATGCTTCAGTACATTGGTTACAAAGGCCTGTGGTCACTGCGGAATTTATTTCCAACCTGATTTAATGTCATTACCCTTTGTCCTTCATAAAAGCTTCTTGCCAATGAGAATATGGCTTCAAAATTCAAGATTTGACTGTGTCAGACTTTGCAGCTATGTATTGATTTATGATATGCATTACAATTCCACATTGTAGAAAATGCTGTGAGTGGTGGTGAAAGTGATTTTTTTTTTATTAATATAGTGTGCCTGAGTGATTCTGGAAGCTTTTAAGGTTTCAAGTCTTTGCTTCGTGATTTTGTCTATTTAAAGTGATCTGGAAAATATCTTTATAACAGAACAACATAGATACTAGGAATCTCACATTTAAATTTAAAGCTCTCATGTTAGTACTTTCAAGGGACTGAATAAACGATTCAGTGATGACTGTTTGTTATAAAATTGTAATATTTTACCAAAACTGGCACACTGAGGGTCAGAATAATATTAGGGTTTAATTAGAAAGTTATAAATGTTTTTCCTTAACTGTATTACTCATTTTTTAAAGTATTTAAACTGAAGACTATGAAATGCAAGTGAAAACTGATCACAAAACGGAATAATTAAAGACTAGTACTAACAACTCCTGTCAAAATTAAAAATATTCACTGCTAAGCCAGTCCATCTACAGGTGCCACGTCAGGCGATTTGGACGCTATGCGAATGTCATATACACTGTATACAAGCCTGTACAATATAGGCCTCCTCCATCTATACTGCCTACATAGCCAAGATGCTTTATAAGAGAGATAAAAGTAAAGTAAATACATAAATGCGTAACAAAAATGCTTATTATCGCTAGGAAGTATTATGGGTATTATAAGTTAGATATGTACTGTACCGTAATGCGGCTGGGTGCGCAATACTTTTGTTTACACCAGATACCTGTGGTGCACTACGGCCGCTCACGTCCACTGTATGACATATCGCGACGCATAACTGTATACATTACAATTAGCGATTGTACAAACAAAGACTCATATAGGCACATTTCGCAATGACAAACATGGGACAAAGCTTTTGATGATTTTTCAGTATATTGTTTACTGTTAAAATGATAAATTATTCATTATTTTCATTCTCCCTGTGCGCCTGCAATGATATGACGTCACTTTTATCACTTTCACGATTTTGCCCTAGTCAATACCACGCAATATTCGCTGTCAAGAAGTAACCAAAAAAGCAAATAAGAAACTTGATTAACAATTTTAAAGGTTTTATCGTATAATAAAACACAAGACTAAAGTAAAAAGGTCTTCCATTATCAAAATAAAAAAACAACGCCCTGTTGAATACTGTTGAGTATACGTACTCTTCAACGAAACGCAAATATGTAACATTTTTTGCAAAGACTGAGGTTAAAGCCAAATATGAACAGTATGTGCTTTATAAATACCCAGATAGCATGCATACACATGCTAGAAGCAAAACAGGCAAAAGTGTCCATATGTCCGGTTAGTACTGAACCACAGATGCCAGGGGGCACAGTTCCAGTACTTCCTACTTTATGTACTACTTTAGAACCTCAACAATATAGGCCTTTATTGTTCGTTTTGTTTTGAATCCTATACATGTGTTGTATGACGTTCGATGGACACGTGAGCGATTTATTTTTATGCTAAATAGAAATGTGTGCGGTTAATATATACTGTGCATGGTTTTTATTTTATTCGGTATGATTAAAGTACCTCGCAGTACTGTGCAAAATAATTAAACGAGCTACTTGAGACCCTCAGTTGAACTAATTCTCCCATTTTCAACAATTGCTTATCCTATTGTAGGCTTAGTCCCTGGAAGTATTTGGAGTATTTTGGCAGTGTGAGCACCCTGAATCGTAAACTTGCATGAAGATACCTTCACCAGATACCTTTAAATACCGTTGACTATCACTACAGCTGTGTCTTAAAGTGAAGAACCAAATAAAGTAATATTATTTGATCATAATTCGGGTTGCATTTTAAATCAGTGGTTATCATTTTTGTAATATTGGACAACTTATTCTAATTGCCGATCCTACAGGTGTAGCCACGCGCTCATTAGACCAGTTCATGTTTACTATGCCACAAAAAAAAATCAATCTTTCTCATTACACCAGTTTTGCAACCTGTTTTCCATTGGTTCATAATGCACTGATTCATTTTAATTGATTCGAAAGTGACAGCCGTAGTTTCTCCGACCTGAAATATGATGTTTAAACATAGGCTTATGTACCTGTGTCCTAGAGGGTGCAAGTCGTCCTTACTGATAAAACTTTGATGGGGAAACTTCTCCGATATTGCTGTTGAACGACTTTCAGCGGCATAAATGGGATGTCCCTCAGAATAAAAATTATTTCTAAGGAAAACGTACATGTGCCGGGATTAAAATGTATCTAAAATCATCGGTTTTATTTAAATTTGATACCGATAGGAAAGTAAATTTATTTAATTTTTTATAAAAAACGACGTAATATCTAGTAAACAGGCCGTATACCGTGTTGTTTAATTCATTAGATAATGCAGGATCTATTAAAACCGCATAATTTACTGCATAGATATAATTTCGGGCTACTTAATGCTATACTTCTGAGGACCAAGCAGCGAAAAAAAAACATTAAAATGAATAAATATGGCATCACAACTTACACAAGCGCAATGTAAAACTATTCTCACAATAAAACTTAATAACTGTACAGTTTAAAAATAGATGGTTTAATAAAGGATCAAGACAGTGTAAATGCGTGTTATCAGTTAAGGTCATACATATACAATAAAAATAATACATAACATAAATCAGATACATCTCAACACGTTTAAAAATGTCAACAAAATAAACATGTTCATACATTCATTTAAATGGCCTTAATCCGAACGTCCTGTTAATAAAGTGTTTAACACGATACATACAGGCAAAGATCAAAATGTCTTTGGCTGTGTTTATTGTTGCAACTATAAGTTATTATTAGGCCTATAATAATCGTTACATAACTTCCAACTCTTCCTGTAAACAAGAAGAACCGCTTAATTAACCATAAAGGCTACTGCCATTATACAAATTAAAGGACAATATGCTACACTTTTGAGGCTTCTTTAACATATAAGCCGCTCTCCTAAGATTTTAAGATGTTTAACCGAGTGGGACTATCAGTTGTCACATATAAGATAGTAGTATAACAAATGTAGTCAAAATGTAACGGAAGGATATCTCGCATTAAATTTGCGCATCGGTATCACGGCTATGAAAGCTTACTCCCAAGCTGTTCATCCAGAAATCTCAAACCGAAGGTCACGATTAATTTTCATCCCAATTTACGAAATGTAAACGGAGGAAGTCGCGGGAATACTGACGCACCGGCTCCTTTCCCGAAAGGCAAGCACCTTGGGTCATAAGTCTCCATCGAAGAGGTTAAAATATTTGCTGGCAGCTGGAAAGTAGAGGTAAGGCGTGCTATTTCCAGGGTACACGACGGGCAAATGTACTGGCAAAATGCATCGACCCAGTATGTCGTTTTCTTTGTAAAGGGGCGGAGGGGCCATGGTCTTGTTGGTGACAGTGAGATGGTCAGCAGAAGGTCTCTCCATCTCCGTTGACAGCTGCCGTTTCAGCTTATTCCTGCGGTTCTGAAACCAAATTTTGACTTGCGTCTCCGTCAGTTGTAAAGAATTAGCCAGACAAGCCCGCTCCGCGCTGCTGAGATACCGCTTCATGTCAAAGGTAGATTCCAGCTGAAAGATCTGCCTTTTTGAGAAAATTGTGCGGGTTTTCTTCTTCGCCATCGGTTTGCTTTTCTTGGTTATTTTGTGCTGCGGGTCCCCTTGGGCGTCGCTTGCCGTGAGCTCCCCCTTCGGGCATAAGCTTGTGATCCGCAGGCATTCATCGCTGCAGACTACGCGCTCCGCCGCGGTGCATTTACAACAGTCCGTATTTGTTTTTTCTGAGAAATGAAGAGGGGGAAATAAAACGAACATAATTTCTGTTAATTTTATTATTATCGTTTTAATTGGCGCATCAACCTATACATATTACCCGAAATAACAGGTCGCAAAAACTTCACAGTTCTGCAGACAAATTGGAAGAAAATCGTTAACTGACTTCTTAGTCGGTGATCTTTTGTTAACGTTTAGTATAGCAAATTACGCATAAGATTTAAACTAAAAAAATACTGTACCTGACTTCTGCAAAGTGTAGTCCGTTTGGTGGCCACTTTCTGCGCAATAGTCTTCTTGTCCGCGATGAATGTCTTCACCCTTCCTGTCTATTTGTTGTTTAGAGTGAAATCCGTCGGAATTCTTGCTGCTTTGTTTTAGATTAAGAATACTGTCGATTGTGAATTTCAGCGAAACAGGTCTGCTTGACATGATTTCATTGCTCATACTCTCCAGAATTTACCGCGGACCTTTGATTTTCTACTTCTGATTTTCTACCCTATTTCCCTAAAACTCTTCGATCTGGCTTCTCCAAACACCATTGCTTCGGAATCGCAGCCCCAGTAGTGACTAGCTAGCGGTTATTCAGTGAAGCGGAAGATGGAGCTTCTACAGCATTGGTGACCTGACAGAGCTGTCGTAAGTGCGGATGACAGGAGAGGGCGTGGATTGGAGCCCGGCATGCTCGGACCCAGGCTCCAATTCTCATTTGTTTCCCCCTTATGATTTCACCATTATTATCCGTATATAAAGGTGGTCGTGAGATCGCTGATTATTGCCTAATAGAAAACGCGAAGACCCGTCTTTTCCCGAATACTCTTGTATTTCGCACTGGTTCCGTAAAATTCTACTCATATATGTTTCTTTGACTTCAGTAGCTCTTCTGTTAAGTTCTCCCGGCGTTTCGTACTGATTTGTAAAACTCCTACTTCAGCGCTGAGTGCCACTCAGCCCATTACTGGCCAGTCATTGGAAGCTGAGACTAGCTGCGCTCATACCTTCAATGGCTCAGAGACAGCTGTATATATGTTACATCGCTTTGTACGAATGCGTCTGCTAAATGGTTATATGAAGATAAAATAGGGACACTTTTAGGGATAATGTGTTGCATTTAGTGTGCATGTGTTTTAATGTATTGTAAATCTTTCACAAAACGTTTTCGAAGAATTGGTTGCTTTTAGATTTTTTAATTCCTTGCTTTTTTTTTTGATTTACTTAAGTTCAAGGCTGTTTCGTTATAACGCGCTTGTGACAGAGGTCGGTGAAATGGTGATATCTTGAAATGAGGCGACTCAATAAATCCCCGAAGGCGTTGACATTAAGGAGTAACATTGGATGCTCTGTCTTCCTTATACTATAATGTACTTCAAGGCGCTTCGTCCTGAATACGCGCATTCATTAACCAGATCG
>JAODKL010000017.1:10809427-10847059 GCA_026780765.1 Petrocephalus schoutedeni
GGGGGGGGGGGGGGCAATGGGGGAAGCTGTTCTGAGCCCCCCCTGGCAGAAGTGGACGCCATGGGGGTCCGATTTGTCCCAGGCCGGGGAATAATGCATGGAGGGCCTGAGTACGCTGTTGGGGCCATGTTTGCTGGCTCTGTTTAAATTATTATGTGCTCCTCTTTACTTCTTCGGTTAAATAAGTGTTTTCATCATAACTGAACTCAATAAGGCATGGCTCACCACTGCAGACGCACTTCCACACTGCCGTGGCATCGCCTTATAAATGCCCCCTATTGAAACGGTTTACTCGCTATCGACTCTGCAGAACGCCAGCCTGGGGGGAAGGTGGACACGGTGGGTGCATTTGCTTAAAAAGCAGCTCTTACTTATGTTTCACCGTAATGAAAGGTTTGGCCGAAAAATGGGATTTACCTCAGGCTTATTTAGAGGCCCGGGGCTGAATTACTTGCTTGTCAAAAATGATTTGCAAACCTTAGGTATATGAGTATATTTACATCCAGATGCAAGTCGATTTGTGCATATCTTGATATTTTAGCTGTCCAACCCACACTCATTACTGTAACGTGCTACTATGCTTGCTTTCAGGCGTCTCTCTATCAGTACATATTATTTATTAATTACTTATTATTAATATATATTATTTACTATGGGCCTCGGATGTAAATGTGATCACATGTGACTCAATCAGGCATAACTCGACATAAAACTGTATATATAAATCGATGCACGTGATTCCAGTATTTTTTTAAGTTTCAGATTGGGTACTATTGCTGAAGTTTTGGGTAGCCTTTTGTGTGAATTTGGTGCATTTGTCCCGGCAGAATACCTGAAATTGGACTGTGACATGTAGTTCAGTTATAAATGATAAGTGACAAATTGAGCTGAGCAGGCTTTTTCAAGAATGTAGGAAACTGAGCCGAGAAGGGAGCCGGACAGTATGAACGGTATGTACAAAAAACAACAAGGGCACTCTGGTAAACACGGAGGCAAAGAAACACAGTCGCAGGTCAGGGTGTTGGGGTGAAGGAGACAACTGATCACTAGCTACTGGAATACTCACTGGACTATTCTGGATGGAAGAAACAACCAATATAAACGGCAGAAGCAGACAACTGTAATCAACTCTCTAAACCGCTGTCACATGGCTTTCCTTCATGAGGTGGTCATGAGCTCCCCAGCAATCTGTGCCATACCATCTAGGATATCCAGCCAGCTGCTTTGCTTCTCCTTCTACGAGGATCCTGCCTGACACTCTTCATCCAATATGTCCTTCTTCTGCTATGAATGCTCTCTCCATCACAGCTACATACATTTTCACTATTCCTCCTTAAATGACACCTGAAGTCATTTTGGGGCGTGTTTTCCTACCAATGATAAGCATAGTGACATCATATTGGCTAATCACCATTGCTCGTGGATGTCTGCACGCCACTGTTCAGTTCCTCTCTATATTTCCATTATAGACCAACATAACCCCCACATTATCTCATATCTCAGCCGTATTTCTCATCCAATGGACCCTGGAGGCCCGTGAAATCAATTATCTATCCCACCATCACCCCCACTGCAATTGGAGTGGGAACTATTCGCAACGCGTATAGATCAGGTAGATAATGAACAGAAGTAAAGATAGGAGGTTATGGAAACTTCTAAGGCAAGTGCTTCCCAATCTGGTCCTCAGGGACCCACAGACAGTCCATGTTTTTGCTCCCTATCAACGTCCAGTAAGAAGCAAAAATGTGGATCTCTGGCAGGGAGCTGGGAGGAATTCAGTCATTAAAGCTTAATTACTTAATTACTTAATGGTACTACACTTCCTGCTGAAGATAACTTACCCATTAAGTTACCTGTGATATCTCACAGGACTACAGAATACTTGCTAATTTAGTAATATACATTAACCCAAAAAACGCACTTCAGTAACTAGCTCAGCAAGGATCTGTTACGCGAGCAATTCAGAACATGCCGGTATTCACTCAACCTCAACTATAAACTGATTTATTGAAATAATTGTTCAGATATTAAGTTGTTTCCCCTCATATTTCGGGTGTCAGCTGTTGTAAAGTTTAAACGTATTCTCCCCAAATTGCAGTTAAATTGGCCGCAATGACACCCCCCCCCCCCCCCCGGAGGCACTCAAGGTATTGCGAGCTCACCTGACTAACCCCGTCTCCTGTGTGGCTTTCATTGCGAGCTGAGAGTGAAAGAACGCTGCTTCCTCAACACAGAGAAGGAAAGGTGTCAGATACGGCGATCGGCCATACCCGATAGCAGCAGAGGTCAAACTCTATTAGCGCCTTATGAGCTGTGTGTGTGGGTTGTACCTGCCTTCAGCTCCACAGCGAGATAAATGTTATCCGTCAAAGTAAATGATCACAATAATTGTGATTCTGATGGGAACGCCGCAGTGGATTTATATCGCATAATCCAAAGGCAAAGCTGGACAATGAATAACAAGGAGAGTATTTTATGCAGCTGTTTCTGAAGAAGTGATAAGACTGACAAAGTTGGATCCAAACTCTATTACTGTGTCTCTGTAAAGAGGGATAAAGCATTATTTTCCTTATAAAGCTGTGAAACCAATGTATGGCAGCTGTGAGTTACAGCTCACATATGGAGTCTTGTGTTTCACTGCTCGATAAGTCCCATTGTTTAACTTGTTTCTCCTTACCTATTCCTTGACGTTTCATAGTCCAGCTTGTGTGCTTTGTTCACCAATAGCCCTCCCTGCCTCTCTGCTTGAGACTTTGGAGACACGGCAATATAGCTGAAGTTCAACTTTATGTGTTGGGGTTGTTTGGAAGGGGTGAGGCTGATCAGCTCATCAGCTTTCAAGTGAGGTTCTGCGGACCACTATACTAGCAGTTCCAGAATTTCATCACGTATACCTGCTTTGAAAATGACCCATGAAAGCTCTGCTGTAATGTAAGCAGATTTGAAAAGAAAAGATACTCTCAACGGCGATGAACTGAAGAGCTGACAGAAGGCCGATCACCAGATCAATTTCCCTGATTTTCTGCTACAGATTCAGTGACAGCTTTCCGGATTGCCTCATGACTTTCCTCTCCACCCCGCAGCATGATGACGCACTAGAATTTTAGCGTACCCATTACATTCGAAGCGGTGCATGCAAAGACAGCTGATGAAACCTTTAACATGGCGTGGAGACATTTAACAGCATTATTACTGTATGAGTACTGTATGGCCACAGACCAAGAAAGGAAGCTCATACAGATGGTTGTGAGATTGGTGCAGGAGATCATCAGGACTGCCTTAAAAGGACTGCTGTCATGGTAGAGCAAATACTATATTACAGGACTTAATCACCCCGGCCACAAGCCATTCTCTCCTCTGGAGAGTGCATCGTAAACTATTGAATTATGACTTGCACCTGTACTTTATGTGATCCGTAATGACTGTTGCATTTTTTCACTGTACTATCGCATGGCTGTAGTACATTATTCACTAGTATAGTTAGTTATTAGGTGTGGCTGAGCGAATAAGCATTCCGGTGCACTTGTTGCACGGCCAGTAAAGCATCTTGAATGTAACCCCTGTCCTCCTTAAGGTATCAGAAGGATCTCACTCCCAAATCCACTATGTGGCTGAGAGGCTGCCAGGGACTTAAAGAGCAATCCCTGAGGTTCCCAGCATGGCTTTCACTCGTGCCTCAAACAGGCAGCATCCCGAGCACTAAGCCGCCCCGATACATCGCTCCACAGTCCGCAAGGCGGCCGCTGAGTGTCTGTATGAATAAAACCGAGAGTGATCGCTTCCTATTTTGAACCAAGGTAAAAATAAGTGTCCCTAATTCTCCCCTCAACCAGCAAACCATTGCGGACACACAGTCCTCAGCCGGAGAACTTATTGCGAGGTGCTTATGCCCCTGCACCTGTGTCACTGCGTTAAAAAAATTGCATTGAACTTAATATCTTAAAATATTTATTCGCCAGACCCCTGCAGTGTGAAATGAAGAGCATTGCTACCACAGTACATAAATTACACTGGAACCAAGAAATAAAGGCAACTATATTTAAGCCCATATCTGCAGTGGAGAAAAGCAGACCCAATGAGATTGCACAGCTCAGACGTGGCATCTGGCTGGGTTGCTATTGCTGCAGCACCTTGCTTCGCGGGCGGCATCACCTGGTCCCACCTACGCAGTGACAGCCAATACAGCGTCCCAAATGACAGGAGGATGCCTTTCCAGGAAGTGGCACTGAACAAAGTGTGCCGTACTAACGTGCTGACTTGGAAACACGGACACACCCGCTCGAGTCTCGCGCCTTCTGCAGAAATGGAGGGTGGAAAGTGATTCTGACACAGTTCATTACTGTCCCTTTGGCTTATTTACAACAAAAAGGCCGAAAACTTAGCAGCAAACCAAGTTTAGTGTTCCGCAGCTGAAAATCACAAACTCGTAATATTTCATACATTTTTAAGCCACTGTGCCTTAGATCGTCTGTGTCTAAGATGCAGCGCGATGTCGCCACAATGTCTGCTCCACTGTGGCTGTATCCACTCACTGGATCGGTAACCACGAAGAAGACCTCAGAACGATTTCTTCCATGACTTGCAGAGAATTTTCTGAAACGCTCTTCGGAAGTCTTGGTTGAAGATGGTGTAAATGACGGGGTTGAGGGAACTGTTGCAATAGCCGATCCAGAAGAAGAACTTAAACAGGGTCTCTGGGATCTCACAGGACTTCCTGCAGACCCCGTAGAGGCTGTAGCTGAAGAAGAAGGGGAACCAGCAGATGACGAACACCCCCATGACCACGGCCAGCACGAAGGTGAAGCGCTTCTCCCGGGCCTGGGAGACCTTTTTGCGGGATCCCGTGTTTCTCCTCTTCCTGCGCGAGGAAAAGAGGTCGATGGATTTGCTACTGGCCCTGGAGATCCTGCTGGATTGCTTGGACAGGGAGCTGTTTTTTCTACTCCTCCTGTTCCTCCTGGAGCTCCCCTCCCTGGGCTTCTTGCCCTTACCCTCTGAGGAGGTGCTCTCCTCCAGGTCTAAGTCATCAGTCTCCCCCGGCTTCTGCTCGCCCGGCACTGATTGGCAGTGTCCGTTCTCCCTCTCCTTGTCTGCATTTAAAGAGCTTCCCCTGCTCAATCCGTTCTCAGTCTGAGAGCGGTCGGAGCCGTGCTTTTTCTCAGACATAGTTCTGGTCCTGGTTTTGGCTACCTGGTATATTCTGATGTACACCAGGATCATGATGATACAGGGGGCAAAAAAGGAGCCGATGCTGGAGGAGAGAATGTACCAAGTGTCGTCGTTAAGCATGCACTGAGGGTAGAGCACGTTCTCGTTGTTTCTCTCAATCGAAATTAACGGGGGAGAGGAGATGGCAGCGGAGATGAGCCAAACAATCACAATAATACACTTTACTCTCCCAGGCGTCCTTTTCAGATTATATTCAACTGCCTGTGTCACGGACCAGTATCTGTCTAAACTGATCGCGCAGAGATGCACAATCGACGAAGTGCAGAATAAGACGTCTAGGGCTAAATAAATCCCGCACCAAACTTTACCGAAAAACCAGTATCCCATGAGTTCGTTCGCCAACGAAAAGGGCATGACAAGTGTGGCCACCAGGATGTCCGCGCTGGCAAGCGACACCAGAAACAGGTTCTGTGGTGCTTTTAACGCCCGGCTCGTTAGTACCGCGATTACGACCAGCACGTTTCCAACAATGGTAAAAACAATCAGAAAGCTTACAAGTGCGGCGAGACCCGCCATGGCAGCCAGGGAATACTGGCTTTCCACCGATAAAGAGGAATTTGAAGGCACTACCTCTGCGGCATCGATTCCACTAGAATTGAATGCGTCCATCTTAACTTCTTTTAATGCTTTATAAAAAGCTTTATTTTGTAAACATCCTTGAAAAGTATCCGAATTAAGGTTCCTTTAAATTCCAGGTCAGTCGGGCGCATTCGTGTGGATTTTATAGTGTTTTTTTATTGTTTCTAAATAAACTCCATCAAAATCATTTCTCCATTGAATGGAAAGCAGGAGGTACGAAGTGTAGTATTCAGTGCTGTCGGAGAGAGGAGGACATCCAGGCGCCCCGGCTGCGGACTCCCCGGTAGCCGCGGTCTCCCCGGTAGCCGCAATCCGCTTGCGATCGCCCCGCTTTCGCCGCACGCCTGCGCCTTTACGCGTCTGTGTGTCTCCCCGTGTGCTCCGCTAAGACCGAGAAGCCCACGTGTTGTTCACATTAAAGTAACTGAAGTACCGCCCAGCCTAGGCAGACAAGAAAAATGCCACTAAATGTCACATTTTTACATTATTATTATCATCCATACTCGCACCTATCCATCTTATAATTGCTTACCCTGGTGCGTTTCGCGGGGCTGTATTACTAGGACTCTATCACTGTTTTTTTTTATTTAATATAAATTTTACAAGCGGGAATAGTGCAGTCGCTAGTAATAAATCCGTAAAATCGTTTGATATACCCTATGTGAAATTTCTCAATTCAATACCTACGTTAAAAGCGAGAGAATATTGAAATTGTGAACAACATCCGCGTTTAACTGGGAGAAATAACTACGAACAACCAACCCAGAATTTAAAACGTGGTAAACAACCATTTATAAAGATGTAAATAAAAATATGTAATTGTGCTAGATGGACAAACCTACGCTCAGTCCATCTGTACGGTATTTGGCACACTGGAGGTCACTGTTTCAACACGTCCATATGTTTTATTGGAGCGGAGTTATACGGAATGAATCCATTTGTCACTTTCCAATTTCCCCCCCATTGAGACGTGAGCAAAGACTGGGACCCTGTGGTTAGCCACCTATGAAAATCACTGACAGACGAAATCCAGACGAACGCAGGGCGAATTAAGGATTCGTAACCAATTAATACCGGGGGAAATGCACTGGATGGGATCGTGTGAATATTTCCTGCTTTTAATTTCACTTAACATGTACCTCATACATTTTGACAGCGGAGATTTGAGGCATTTAAAGCTTTCGGATATAATAAGCTTGAAATAAGTCCACATGCTATTGGAAATAGATACCTCAATTTAACGAACAAAAAAAAAACTTCAAAAACGATAAATATATCTTCGCCTACATCCCATTTGCGTGCACAGAATCTGAAAGTTATATGTGTGTGCACTATTAAATGAGTCGTTCCTGTACATGGATTCCTGCAGATGCTTGCAGCAGGCGTACCTTTAAGATGTGAAACTCACGCGCTAACAGCTTGCCACTGACAAGTTTAAGAAAGTTTGCGATCACCTGTACTTTGAACATAGGATACGGATTCAAAGCAGCTGATAAGTATTTCTTAACATTTAAAAATACCCCTGTATTCCTGAAACAGAGACTCCGTGTTTGTGTCCTTGTCGAAAAACGGGCTTTGTTGTTAGCTAAATGTTCTTCATATCCGCATCTCATCTTAATTTTTATTGCTTACGTTTATTGCTAAGCTTGTTATTATTATTTCAGTAGATTCCGTACGTTTACGAATGATCCAGGGTATCTAAATTCTTAATTCGGACCATGCAGCTACTACCACACAAACACAAAGGCCTAAATCTGTCCTTATTGCTAAACCCTTAATTTTCCATTAAAGAGATTGTTTATCAATATCAAGAACACGAAGAACATACTTGTATTCTTGGCAAGAGCGTTCTTGCTAACTTGCCTCCCAAGAACGAACTTGGGACATGATGAATCATGGTCTTGTACTTACTGGCAAGGATGCAACCAATATATCCTTGATATTTTGGGCTGGCCTAGAAGGACACCCAGGGATTTTTACTGTCCTCTGTACTTCTGTTCATCAGTATAGGAACTGCAGTCAAATGGGTTGGCAAGAACAGAAATGGGTATGAAATGGATGATGGGTATGCAATTGCGGTCACGTAGGCATATTGCTAAACACTACGAGTCATCATATAATTGTTTTTTTATTTTGTTGGTTGTGTTGTTATCATGTGAGCTTTGGGAGATTGTTATAAACATCATAGTGTGTCTTAGTGTGTGCTGGTTAATATTCGCTAAGAGCTTGTGAGCAAGAGATGGAGACTTTTAGAGAGAGGGGGCTCTCTGGGAGGAGGCATTGTGGCAGACTTCTGAATGCCAAATTAACCCGAGAACCACATATGGGGTGTGAACATGGCAAAAACAAAGTTTCCCAGTGTTTCTGGGTGTTCAAGTTCGCCTCATCAGTCAAGTAAGATAGCACAGATGGTAGAACATTGCAGAAAAGTCAGTCGGCTTTCCTGCCCTTTGTATTCCCGTAAGACTTGCCAAAAGGAAAACCAACCACAAACAAAGGCGAGTTTGATTACCCCGGGATGTTCATCCTGAGATGCATGCAAAGAGCTTTAGCCTGATATTGAGCGTTAATATATGGTCAATAGCAAGTCTGCTATTTTACTTACATGCTGTTATCTACTGCCTTAGGCTGACTCACAGATGTATTCATGTTTGCGGTACAGTGTGTTGTCCATGCTGTCTGTCTTATGCAGATGCTTAAATGCCTCCAAAAAAGCACTGATTTCTTTTGTCTACGAGAAGGAGCACCAACATCCAGTCTGGGGTAAATTTCCTGCAGTTTACAGCAATAGCTCGTGTTCCTTATATTTGTGTTGGCCTGACAACATTGATTAGATGTGTTAGAAAGCCACTGGTTCTATCTGATTTCTAGGAGGAAATTCAAATTAATTGCAGCAGAGCTGTATGTACGATTTTTACAAGTGTCCATTTTCCCTGCTCTTTAGTTATTTTCTTTGCGTGTGAAACTAACTCAGGGGCTTTCTGCATAGCATTTTTTTATTCACCATACCGTGGTTTGCTTACTCACTGAGTTCTTCAGTGTATAAGTTCTGCTCAGGTGTGCATTTCGCATGGCTGCTGAAGAAATCTGCCTTTAAGGTGCAGCAACAGCCCTGTTGGAGCCTTAAAGAGCCGCTCCGTCCACATGCTAGACACCATCGCTGTCGTTTAGCGTTTTGCCCGAGGCTGATGCTCGAGTATGCACAGTATATTCCAGCAGGAAATTAGCTTTTCGAAACCTTGTTTGAAGAAATCAAAACTGAAGGAATCATGCTATCCTGAAATTGGTGGAATCGCCCCTTTGTTGTTTGTTCCTGGCGCTAGCTATCTGGTTTTTATCTGTATTTGTACCAGAGGTGGATGTTTCATGTCCAAAAAGTTAAAATCTGTCAGGATCAGTGCCTATCTGACCCTGTCCCATCTCTCTTCTCCCAGTTTGGCCAGCAGTTCTCACTGGTTGTCCTGTTTCTTGTTACCCTGCTGTGCTTTGCCTGTTCCCCAGGCTACCCCCTTTTGGTTGAGTTAGACTAGTTTGTTGTTTTGTGCTTTTTTTGTTGTTTTGGTTTAACGTGTTTAGGTGTTTCGCCATTCTTTGTTACCATTGTTTGCTTTTCCGTTTCTTGTTTGTTCAGCTTTCCTAGTTTTACTTTTTCCTGGTGTTCAGACCTCTCTGTGCCTGTAGCTGATGTAATTACCCTCACCTGTCCCCCGCTACCTAGTTCCCAGTGTTTGGTTAATTGCCTATGGCCCACACCTGCTCCTCATCCAGTCTCATTAGCTGTGTATTTAAGTGGCTGCCTTTGTTCTGTTCCTGAATTGCTTGCTGTGGTTGTTTTTCAGTCTTGTTCTGCTACCTGTTTGTGGTCATTAGTGGTTCTTTGTGGCTGTTTATGCATCTTATGTCCTTATTTTGCTGTTTGGATGTAATCATGGGGATTGAAAACATCTGTTGAAGGCTCTGCACTAGTTCTGATATACTGTAGTGGGTGTGTTTAGAGAATTCATAACACCTGCCTGCAGTGATGCAGGAGGAGGTGATGTAGTAATGGGAGGTAAATAATGGGCACGGGTGATATGGGAGGTACTGATTATGCACTTAGTGGAGGCATGTGAAGTAATGCTTAATATGCTGAGTGCAGGTTTACTTTCTTTTAGTAATTTTATGTTGGCTGGAATTTGTCAGTTTTACCTGTGTTTTTTATTTTTTTATTTTTTTTTTTGTGGGGAAAATTTTTGAGAAAGTTTGAGATCACCTGTACTTTGAACATAGGGTACGGATTCAAAGCAGCTGATATAAGTATTTGTTGATTTTAAATACCCCTGTATTCCTGAAACGGAGACTCCGTGTTTGTATCCTTGTCGAAAAGCGGGCCTTGTTGTACCTAAATGTTCTTCATATCCGCATCTCATCTTAACTTTTATTGCTTAAGTATATTGCTAAGCTTGTTGTTATTATTTATTTACTCACTCTGCTTATGCGCTGGAGCCACTTACTCAGTACCGGGTCACTGTGGGCGTGGAACACATGCCGTGAGGCGGGCCGGACTGGACTCCTGGCATACCAAGCATTTTCCCAGGGGGCCAGTGGCTATGTGGACCAGCTTGCTTACCGTGAGGAAGCCCCCCTCCCCTGGTTGGTGAAATTTACCACCATGGACCTCTCCAAAGTCCAGGGCTGATGGGGCTTGATGACGAGAATCTGTAGGATCTGCTCAAAGTCATAAATGCCCAAAATGAATCAGAATTTGGACCCTTGGGTTTGCTGTGCACTTCAGCTGCGGCGTCTGCTTCTGGGGGGATTTGGCAGGTGTTTGCTCAGATGAGCATAGACCCTTCCACCAGGCGGATGCAGAGATCTGTCTTGATGACTGCCGGCTTCCCCCTCCATCTCTTGCTTGGTCGAGAACTTGGCCACGTTCCCCAGGACTTTGCCCACGTTCAGCCGAAGGTGCTGACACAGTGCTGAAATCGCACCGCGGGCTCTATTGATCTCTTTGACAGTGAGAATCTTTTTCTTGGCACTTTACCATGCCAAGAAAATAAAATGTAATTAAAACGCAATAACGGCACAGTTTAGTGCACCAAAGGCATTTTAATAGTGTACTGTAGATTGGGGGTAGTCTCCTGAGGGGGTGATATAAACTTCATCTACTGTTGTTCCACCTGCAGTCTGTCTGTTTCTTCTATTGTATTTTGTACTGTGTGTATTGTATTATTTTTTGTGTGCATTTTTTATCTATTGCACTGCAGATGGGAACTCTAGAGCCAAGACTTTCACTCACTAATTCACTCATTTGTTGTAGTGATGTGCCAATAAAAGTAATTTGATAAATTCTCAGAATTCCCATATTAAAATTTCCATGGAAACTTTCCGAGACCATTATCGGACGTTTTCTGTCCCTTGTGCAATTCTTTTATTATACAGAACGTGCGTGGAGTCTGTCTGTTCTTCCTGAAATTCTCTGGTTTCCTTCTGTACTCCGAAGACATGCAGTTAGAAGGACTGATGTTTCTAAATTGCCAATAATGTGTTTCTGTATTGAATACTAATACTCCATTAATCCCCAGTGGAGAAATTCTTATCCTGCTTTATTTCATTTTGCTCTTCATACAGGTGCGTGGATGCTTGGGGGGGTGGGGGCACAGCAAAGGAGAATCCTCAGATCCTGCTGAGATGCCTTTGAGATTTGAAATGATGGGGAGAGGACCCTGTAGTGTAACTTTATTGATAATTTGGGCTAATGACACAAAATATTGTGAATACAGTACATTTTATGAGTGCTGCCTGTACTCTTTTACTATCAGATAAAATTGAGCCATCTTCTTTAATGGTGATCTGAGGATGTTGGATCACACCTTACTAAACACTAAATTCTCACGAGTTTCACAAAGATGAATGAATGAGTGTTGAATGTTTATCTTTAACATTAATCTTTTGCAGGAAACCCCAAGTGCTTTACAGAACCAACGGGGAGCCACTTGCACCCTCACTGCTGTGTAGCACCCACCTGGATTATGCGACAGGCAGCCATTCTGCGCCAGTACGCTCACCACACAGTGACAAATGTCGTGAAGGGGAAGGGGAGAATTCACCAATTCTGTATATAGGGGATGATTAGGAGGCCAGATCTGAGAGCTCCACAGTGGGTAATTTTAGCCAGGACATCGAGGTACCACCCCTACTCTTTTGAAAGATGCCCAGGGATCTTTTATGACCTCAGAGAGTCTGGATCTTGGTTTTTGTAATGATTAGAGGTGTTTTCCAGGTCAGATGTAAATTCCTCCCATCTATCCATCTATTTTCTGACTGAGGAGATTCTATCTGAATGAGGATGCCTATTATGCTTATGGCGACCTCCAAGGCAGTGGCTGTGCAGGGTGTTTATGTTTCAGATGTGAGTTCTGAGCCAGTCCCAGCTCTGACAGATGGAGTCTAATATCCCTCCTTAAAGCAGGTCTTTGTCTTTTCTTTTAGATGTGATGCCTGTTCTTTTCAGTTTGTACTGGAAACTTTCCCAGTTCACTTAAAAAACATCTGAGCGCACACACTTCCTCAAACTCTAGGTCTGGGTGTTCAATCTTGGAGCACAGTGTCCTGGTGCATTATGGGTATAGTGGTGGTTAATAGGGCTTCTTCTGGTTTCCTGCTAGTGAGGAATAACAAGCCTTTTTCTTTTAGGATGTACAAGTACACTTTTGATAGCCTGGACAATTATGGAGATTTTCAAGGACTGAAATGTCCCTTAGGAGTATGAAATTTTTAAATCAATGCAGCTTGTGGTGGTCCATTGAAGTGAACCCACTTTCATCAGTTAACCATAGTATCCCACACATTTCAGATAATTTCCTCCTTTGATTTTATATCTTCTTCTTAAGTTCTTTAGGATGGCTGCTGCTTTTAATTTTGATTCAGTGCCTTATAAGAATGATTTTACTTTGAATTCAGTGGTTCTACAGTAGTTCCCCTGTATTCGTGGTTTCCTGCTGTCAGAAAAAAAATAACCTAAACTGTCTATTTTTTTCATTGTTTTCTCATTTGAAAGGTATAAAAAGCACAATTTTCACTGGCCCATCATCCCTGGAGACATGATATTTTTTCATAATTTTATTGTCTCTTGAGAATTAAGGTAAACTGTTAGAATCCCTTACATTTGAGAGTACAGTACTGTATAATGTACAATGTACTTTATTAGTACAGTATTTAATGTTGGTAATGTCTTGCTGTGCGTTCTTTATCAATAATCACACACATGTACACAAAAGTCATGGTATATGGAGCCCGCGGGTTTGTAATTATCTGCGGATTTGGCTCTGCGCGGTTGGTCTTGGAACATATCACCTAAACCCCTGTACTGCCTTCTGTGATCTACTTCAATATAAGTGTATTTGGTTGTGTATGTTTTTTGTCTGCCCTCTGACGGTCAGGGGATTCCATTCTGACTAAGAACCCACCAGCCGCACACTTGTCCAGTTGCCCTGACATCGCACCAAAGTGATTTATCAGAAGGAGCTCTTCCTGTGGCCATACGTGCACATGGAGTTAAGTGAAGCATGAGGAGTCCATTCCAGAATAGAAGCAGGACTTCCTGTAAACAGCAAAGAGAGAGCTGGCATTACAGGGATTCAGATACAGATTCTGAAGCGCTGGCATTGTTCTGGAATATTCCCGTTGGTCTGCCTGTATAATACAGCTGTGCACTAATGTGAAGCCCAGCACATAATCTCATTACACCACTGTTTATAACTATGTTTGTAACTGTTCCCTGTCACCACATTACCTTTAATATTTAATTCACGGCCAAGACGAGACCCACAGGTGCTAAAAGTAAAGAGGCCCACATGTCCTCAACACAACACCTTTCAAGCAACTCACATGCTCGCACATCTGAAACATGATTCCGAAGTTTGTGACTGGTTATTTGTTTCCTGGATGTGGAGTTAGGTGTTTTTCTGCCAAGCTCTGATTTCCTGGCTAACCCGATGCCAACTTTGAGCAGCTCTGCTGTAGCAGATTAGATATGACTTTGTTGTCCAATCGCAACCACCAAATGGTTCTGTGTGTTGCAGACCAGTAATTGATGATCTTGCAGATGCTCTGCTTGCAGAGTTCTGATTAGGCACAGCCAACCAGGGAGCCACCGAGTAGTCAATCCTTGGCTTTTGGCAGTTAACTCTGAGGACTGTACAACACGGAAGTTTGCATTCAGTGAGTTCTCACTTAGATTTATAGACAGTCCAGTAACTCTGCTGGCATGTTGATAAGGTGCCTCAGTAGAAGAGTGCCTGCAATTCTGCACAACGCAATTTTGTTTATAACAATTTTCGCATTTTTCTTTCTTATCATTACATTGCAGACGTGTTAATATAAATTTATCAACAAGAATACTTTAGAACTGTTTGGATGATGCCAGCTTTACCAATGGGTAAAATAGTTGCACATTATTTTATTAAGCTAATTTCACATTTTAGAAACATAGTTTAAGCATTCTGTGAATTAATGCTGTTGGTCACTGTTTAACTTGGTCTTTCCTTTATGCCAGAGCTAAACTAGGTCATCGACAAAAGAAGAAATTCACACCACCATGTGAGGACATACTTGTTTGTGAGCTTCTGCGCGTGCACAGGGACGTCTGTGTGTAAGGCCCACAAACATATAAGATGATAAAAGATAATAAGATTTTGTTGGTTGGTATTTGATGCATGACTTTCAGCGCTGACAGCCTTTTCAGTTTCATATTATTTTAAATTATTTGCGCATACATAACAGCGGACAGAATTGCTCCGAGTGGACCTTGGAGCTGTCTATTTTGTGATTCATTTGTTGAGACCCAGCTCTAGAGCAAATAGAGAGAATGGATCCGTGAGAAGCCGCAGGGCTGTATATACACACTACACCTTTTGGCGTTTCGAAACCGAATTATATTCTCAGAGCACAACTTTCCAAACAAACCCGGAGCCTGTGTACTTTATGAATTTTGTGTTTCCGTGGCTGCAGCTGACGGCAGTAATGAGGGCTAACCTTTGTTCATTTACAAACGTGTTAATGTAGGTCAGCTACCCTTCAGAAGTGTTTGTTGCTAATAAGCCAGACGTTAGTGCTGAGTGTTTCCCACAGCCCGAAAGACACAGCGTGAGAAGCTCACACAAACCGATACTGTGTGGCTAAAGTCATTCCCTACCAGGGGTGTTTTCTTTTACTCACTAAACCATATCGTCACACTGATTTGCAGTGATTTCCCTCCAGTGTATTCCTGTCACTGGAAGAACACACACTCCCTCCAAACTCCTTGGAGCCGACGCAGCGGCATAAGTAGCTTCTTTTATATGCCGCTCGTCAGCTTTGCCCCAGTCAGTCCCGTCTCTTTCCCCCAAGGCTATAAACCTCTGGTACAGACGAGATGTTGTATTTCACAGTGTCCTTTAATCCCGTCCACATGAGTCGTTTGTCACTCGCGGTGCATGACCGAGCCCGCGCCGCCCTCTTCTCCTCAGCCGGCCCAGAGATGGGGAGAGCGTGAGATGGACAGGGAGAGCTGGGAGAGCTGCGGGTTCGATAGGCCCTCACCTCCTTTGACGTACTCCCCGGTTTCCTCTTCTCTCCTTTCGTAAAATCTTCGATCAAGCCAGCTGGGCTCCTACTCAGCTGATCATCAGGAACTCACACTTAGGTCTTTAAAGCAACATCAGGATTTTATTTCTCTGCAAGAGTAAAGCACTAATTTTAGGCAGCTGTTTCTGTCTACTGCTAAATAATTGCTGCTTTATCAAAAAAGCATCCAGAAATAGATAACACTAAAGATGTCCTGTTATAGTGACCCAAATGTTGCATCGACAGTATGAGAAGATGCAGATCAAAATGGTCCAAAGACACAGACCTCCTGCCTGCTAACTGCGGCGTGACTTACTGGCCATCACTTGCTCTGTTTGTCCATCTTGAGGTAATTCTCCAGCAAGTATGTTCTCAGATGAGGCCTGGGTACGTTAATGGCCAACATGTAAGCTTGGGTAGCACAGAGCGATGGCCTCATGTGTTCTGAGGGGCCGGAGAACAGGCGGAACGTTCCCGTGCTGCGCCGTGTCTCCGGATTTCAGCCATCTGCTGGGCTTGGCTCCTGGCTGTGCTGCAAACCGTATGTCGGGTTAATTTTCTTAGCGGAGGGTGTTTTATTTTTTCCAAAATGACTCGTAGCAGCTGGGCTCCTGGGAGCTAACAGCAGTCTCGCCTCCTGGGAATGGTTTGCCCGTACGCCCGGCTCCTTAAGCAGTGTGCCACCTTCTGTCTCTCACATGTAAATATTTATACTTCATAGGCTATTTAAGCTTGGAGACTTGTAAATTCCCCAGGCCAATGTAATTCACAGTGATGTGTAAAAGTGCTGGAAAATAATTGTAGATGCAAGGTTTATGAATTCAGGAGCAATCAACTTTATTCGCCATGTACAGCGCAAGGAATTTGTTTTGGTATAACTGGTCACAGTAAAGCGAAATGAAATAACATGGTGTAGTAACAGAGCAATAATAAACCAGCAACACAGAGTATAGATAGAATAAACATAGAGTATACATAATGTATTATAAATGTAGCTAAATAATAATTGTGTAGAGGGTCAAGCCCCATTTCCATATCACTTATTTTCATTCCCTTTTTTAATCCCAATCTCCTGATGCATTTTAGGGGCAGAAATATATTTTTCATGGCGATGCATAGAGTCCGAGGTGCTGAATACACAGGTGAGTGAGTGCAGTTGCTCTGCTGGAACTGAAGTATAACTACAGTTTTTACTTTATCCTAAGTGTTTGCTCATGGGTGGGTTGCTGAGAGAAGACATGCCTGTTCCATAAATACACTCTGGCAACCGTGAGCGCAGTTCGCTCTTCGCCGAAGCCAATCAGGGCTCAGCACAGCTGTATGTGCTTCCCACAGTGCCTCGTCGCTGGATTCGCAGAGGGGAGCTTTTCCCTGTATGTGGGGCTGCTGAATGATCACACTGATGTAAATAACTCCTTCAGGCAGCATTAGGACGGGCTGGTTCAGATGAGGCCGCTGCTGTGCCGTTTGGCTTCAGAAGAATGTATGACAGTGGATGCCGCACTGTCAAATCAGTCCCTGAAAAAAACACTCTGTTGTCGGCCATATTTAAGATTGATAGGCCTTGGAAATGGATTTTCTGCCTTACTCCAGCATGTTGTTGATTTGGACCTAGATTAAGAATCCTTACCGTGGCACAATCCAATCACTATAGGAGGCCTGACAGGATGGTAACTGACAAAATCTGTAATGAGGCCCTACAGATTCAGAGCTCTTCACCGAAAGCCTCTCACATTCAGATCTGTGTTGATAGTGGTATCAGAAGGACTCATATGAACACAGGAGATGGAGAGGAGGACCAAACGATGATAGTGATAGATGCTGGGAGATGATAACTTATTTATTCATCAGTAATATTAAGCCAAATTACTCAGCTGACATGGACAAAGACTGTGGTCGAAGCTTGCTTGCTTCTGGGAGGATGGATTGAAAAGCTTGTAACAAATTGTGTGGTTTGTGGAGTTTTCAGTCCAAAGACATGCATTTAGTCAATGTGGCATCACTAAGTTGTCCATAGTGTGTTATGCCCCCCTGGCTTTTGCCCTGTGGTATGCATCTCAAGGATCTGGGTTAAAATCTCATCTCTGCCTTTTTTGGTGGATTTGCATGTTCTGTGCCATGTGGTTGTGCTCCCACACTCATGCAGTCAGAAAAAGCAACGTTTCACCTTTGTCCATTTGTTTATTGTGTGTATATCTTGCAGTGGCCTGGCGTCCCATTCAGGGTGCATCCCTGCCAGGGCTGGCTCTGTGCTGCCTCGGATAGGCTCCAAGTGACCCCGACCAGTACGAGCAATTGAGCATGTGTAAGAGCCCATAAACAGGGTTTTATGTGGTCCAGCATGAACTTGTCAAGTTTCAGAAAATCCATATTCTCGTAAGACCAATAATTTCGGATGACGTAACACAGGCACCAGGCCGAGCTTAATGGGCATCAGTGAGACGGTAGCGAGAATGAGTCTCACCACGCTGTTAAGTTGTTAATAATTTGATATGATGGTAGTTTTATAAGCAGGGATAGTTTGTCAGTGGCACTCTACTCAGACTGTCACGTCAACCATGAGCACTCAATAAGCTATTCTTATTGAATTCTTACTGAAGTTACATTGCAAATAGCAATTAAGATTGCAAAAAATAAATTACAGTATGTTTAATAAATGAATGTAATTGATATATTGCCGTCCCCATAACTTATGTTGTTATTAATATTGCAATGGTAATAATGCATCATATATAATTATTGCAGTTGCTGTAACATTTAACATATTCAGGTCTTTCCAGAGCCTTCCCTTTATAGTGCATTTCTTGACCTTTCAGTGACTCATGGCTGGTCAGTTGGAAACTTAGTGGCTAAGCAGTGGGACTTCCTGCTCCAAGAGGATTTCCTCACAGTTAGCAGCATGGGTTATGGAGGTGCAGGCTCTCAGCACATGCTGACTACTGTGTTGTTCTGTATAATCATCTCCTTGTGCATGTCCTCACTTCCTAGGTCTTCTTCGAAGGAGATGGTAAAAATTCAATAAGAACCTCAAAAAACAATCCCAGGAATGGCCCACCTGATGTATTGCAGGTATTTAACCCAAACTGCTTCTAGAAACACATCCTACTGGGTAAGAAAAAGTGGCAGCAGAATTTGATGGCATTCGAATATGACATCAAATTATTCTCTGGACATGGTTTAGGTGGTTAATATTCAGTAATAATTTGTGTACAATAGAGAAGTTCGGATGGAAGAGAATGGTCGTGGTCCTCGGGCCAGTCTCAAGCTTTAAGATGTTAGGTAGAACATAGGATGCTCTGGAGGCTGAGGGGGTGTGTTTGAGTTCAGAAAGTCATTCATATGTACAAATACATATATGTAATTCATATATACAAATGAATCTTGGCTTGCTTTCTTCCTTCCTAGACACAGTAATCAAAAAAGACATTGTGTGATTTGTTAGCATTTGCCTAGCCTGGGGATGGCCAGGTGGGCCATGCACACCCTGTTTTGCTCATTGAGCCAGGCCTAGGGGTACCTGATATTAAGCTAGCCATCTTTTTCAGTCACTTCTTAGGCTCCCTAGTGTGTTATGCTTAATGCTGGGACTCTCAGCCTGGTTTCTTAGCCTCTTTCTGTCGACATATTTTAGGAAGCCTTTGACTTAATTAAGCAATAAACAAGGAAATATTTTCTTGGCCTTTGATTATGCAATTAGTGATCACAAAACCTGACAGATTTCCCCCACCCCAAAAAACACCCTTCAAATCACAGCCCTGTGCTTTTTAGTGTAAGTGAAAATAATAAAGTACAGCCAGGTAGACAGGTCCAGCACTTCGTAAGAGACTCCATTGCGATATGACACAGAGAGAACATAACAAACAAATTATCTGGTTACAATGGTGGACAGTTACGGCTGTTAAAGTGTCTATAATGAGCTAAGAGGATGAGATCTGGAGTTGTTGCTATGGAAGCCGGACTGACCCTTTTTCTTTGCTCAGGCGAGTTTATGATCCATTAAACATGGTTCATAAAAACTTCAAAATGGCTTTGGGATATTGTCAACCTTTTCACTCCTGAGCAGGGCTGACATTCATAGGGAACGCTTACCTTTTCTCACGTCTTCAGCTGGCAGGCCGGCGTGTAGCACTGTGCACCAGCGTCTGTTAATCTGTGCGATTTGGATGCAGAAAGCTTGCCGTGATGTCTCCTGGCGCCTTGGCAGCCTGGGGGTTAGGATCAGGTACTTCCATGGACGCTATTCTGGCTCGGTCCTTTTAGGACTCTTTTCTGACTCTGTTCATTCCGGACTCTTTTCTGACTCTGTCCATTCCTGACTCTTTTCTGACTTTGTCCTTTTAATTCCATCCATACGTTCAATCATCCATCTTCAAACCTCTTTTCCTGGTGAGGACTGAGAGCTTGCCTGGTGAATCTGGCCAAACCTTCCAAGCCAACTGGCAGATATAACCCACCCAGTGCATCCCAGGTCTTTCCTGGGGTTTTCCCACTCATTCTGGATGCCTAAATGGCACTGAACTTGACCCCCGCCTTCTGCTTTGTGGGAGGTAGCCCCCACAAGATGGCCCTGCATAGTCATTTTTGGATCATGTGGGTGTTTTGGCCATCAGGCTTTCCCTGGCAAGCTCTCGTCTCCAGGCATGGCTTCAGATGGGCCCCGCACAACACTTTGATAATCATCTGAACCATCCACAGATAAATATCACAGGAACCTCTTTGTTAGATTACAGTTTCCCTGGCCTGTCCTCATAGACCAGTTTACCGAGGGAGGCCTACCAGGAGCTCCAGACAACGTGGATCTGTGGATCACCGAAACACACAAGCCAATCCATCATCCTGTCTCAATTCTTGGAGGGATGTCCCATTAAATAGAAAAGTTCAACTATTAATAACTGAAAGAAAACGTTCATTTAACCATCAGACGGATCATTAGCCCTCGTTCAGTTCAGCTGTGATCAAAGTTATTGTTCAAAGCTGTAATGAGCATTGTGTCTGTAAACTAATGATTTTCTAGTGTTTGTTTGTATGTCTGATGACTTTTAATGGGATATTGATTAAGTGTTTTTTCTTTGCAGAACATTCTTGCTTGATTCATTGGAAATGACGGCAAACAAGCTGTTCTCAATATCTACTGAGGGATCGCGGCTGTTATTATTTCACGGACTGAGATTTCTAATACCAAAACTTAAAAAACTGCGCCCTTCATCCTGGCTCCAGATATCCAGCACGACACCGTCGTCTGAACACTTTCTACTCACTTTCTACTCTCTTTGCAGGCTTTCAGGAACTCCTACGGTGCCCGGTTTAGCTCATTCATCCCTCACGGCAGAGATGTTCCAGAGGGAGCTGCCTACCAGAAACGTTGTCTAGGCACTGCTTCAGCGCTCACTTTATGTGCACACCTGCGTAAAAATGTCAAACGTGTCTGATTCCCAGAAACAATACTGATGAGATAAAGTGAGAATCATTCCCCTCCCGCTAATGGTTTTCCACTGTTCCTTTCAGTGCGCTTTAGCCAGAATAGGACCCTTTTGTCAAAGCAAAAGAACATTTCATGGGCCTTAAGAATGAGCTTTATTGGGCATTATATACAAAATTGATTTTCTACATTGTTGTTCCATATATTTCTGATGTGTAATCAGGATGTTTCTTGTTTTTACTTATGGGGGAGGTCCACATGTTCCTCTCCCTTAGGGAACAAACACTAGGTTTTAACATTTCATGTATCGAGTGCAAAAAATAAAATATAATAAAAATGGATGATTTATTTATTAGGTCAGTGGGATCTAAACCCGATCTTCTCACAGCATAATAAAGGAAATCATTTTAATAGGAAATGCATAATTTTGTTGGATTCTCTATGCCTATAAATAGTCTCTGTTAATTTTTCTCCCAATGTAGATGTCACGTCCGTGGCGGGATCGACGACCCATAATTGCAGGCGGTTCAGGAAACAGGCGTTTATTCCGAAAGGAATACAGGATTTCAACAAAACGGAGAGACGTGAACCGATGCAAGGGGACTAATGTCACCATCACATACAACATCCGACAACGCAAGACTAAACACGGGCAGACTAAATACACAAGACAATCACTGACGGAACACGGGGCAGCTGGAACAATCAGGAAACGATCGGGTAACATACTCACGTGGGTAACAAGGGGCGTGGCACAACAGGAATACATGACAGAGCGTGACAGTAGATAATCAAGGAGCCAAAATGTCCTGACGGCATACATTTTAAAGGATGCATTTTAAGCAAATCTATTGTGTCAGCTGCTGGCCTTCAACTATTTGGTCTTCAATAATTGATGTATTTATGCTGACTGTCTTTTGGTAGCTGCCTTGTATACTGACTGAGTAGCTAAGGTCATTGACTGGGGAGCGGATGTGTGTCATACTCATCGACCAATCCAGTGACTTTTAACATACGTAGAAATAATTTGCTTTCATTGGTTATAAAATAACTGCACCGTAAAGAACTGTGATGATCACATATATGTGCATCTTGCAATTCATAGTGGAGTATATCCATTATTATGGATCGAGAAAGTATATCCAGTTTTTGTTACTATTGTCTCAAATGCATAATTATTTTTCTGATTATTGTGGCTAAACGAACATGGGGAAGAACATGCTACCACTCTCAGTGTGGTAGCAGGCTTGGTATTTGTGTACAGGGGGGGGCAGATCCCACTTTAGCAATGTGAATGGCTGCTGCCACTGTTTGCTCTGCATGCATATCTAACACAATCATCTCCATATAAAAGCCATGCAGATGGCTGTTAACTGAAGCAGGTGAGGTTAAGCACCTCATTTGAGAGATACCCAGGAGGACATTTTCGCTGTAGCTGGGGATCTGAACCTTGGTCCATTCTGCGTGCCGAGCTTTGTTGTAGTCATGACTCATAATTAACCTGTGATTTAGACAAATTAATGATGATATTTAAACTGGAATCAGTTTATTGTTGGTTGTGTATGACTTTTTTTTCCTTCATTTTTTCAGCCTTGTTTCAGTCATTCTAACCCCATTCAGCTACAGATTAGGGAGTGAATTAAAAATTTCAGTACTATTTAAGTATTTGGTTCACAGATAACCAAAGAAGGGATATATATTTAAAGCCCTAGTGGGGCCTTAAAGGGGACATTAGTTAATTTTACATTTTGTCCTTCACTGCATAATGCAAGTGCAAAGTGACGTTCTTCCTAAGATGTTCTTACTAAGTTTAGTTTATTTTGTTAACCCTCAGCAACATTATTCTTCAAGTTACATTCAACGAATGAATGAATGAGTGAATGATACATTTATATAGTGCTTTTTTAAGACACCCAAAGCACTTTAAAGAAGCAATGGGGAGCTGCTTCAATCCCACCTGGATGATACAAAGACAGCCATTCTGCACCAGCATGCTCACTACACAGTAGCTAAGGTGGTGAAGGGGGAGGCGATAAATCACTAATTAGATATAAGGGATGATTAGGAGGCCACAGTGGGTAATTTTAGCCAGGAAATCTGGGTACCACCCTGCCCTTCCTCTCTCCTCACATATTACCAGCTTTCCATTCAAAGTATAGCTTTTCCTGTTTGATATTGTTGTTGTGGAGCATGTATACAATAAACATGCATTTGCATAACATTAGAACCATTTGAATGCCTCTTTCATGCATTATTCATGTTAGAAAGCGTAACACTGTCAGCCTGTAAATCAGTGTGATCCATGTTGGTAGGGCTCATGGTTATGAAAGTGAAGGCATGTTGGCCTGGTCAGACATGAATCCACTCTGGATCTGGGAATTTGTTTCCCTTAGCAATTTGCATTAGCAGTTAGCTAATAGCTGTTGACGGTTCAAAACACACTTGAGGGTGAAGCGTTATTTTGTCGGGAACTGTTCATGGGGCTGGATTGTTTTTTTTTCACCTGCTTTCCCAATACTACATCTCTCACTTCAGCTCCACTTATCTCATTGGTCTTGCTATGCCCCCTCCCCCACCACCTCATTGGTGATGTTATGCCCCTCCCCATCACCTCATTGGTCCTGTTATGTCCCTCCCTCACCAGCTCACCCTTCCATCTCCATTCCTGTCAATAATGTCACTGCTTCCTTGAAGCTCGGACATAAGTCACTATGCTATGGGTAAAATTGTATATTTATTAAATCTTGGACAACATAAAACGTATGGATCACATGTGTCAGTGCTATGTGGCCTCTCCCCAAAGAATCCTCATACCATAAATACTTGAACACCTTCCTAATAGCAAACTTCACCTTATTTCAAATCAGATTCATATCCAGCCTGCAAACACTCTTTATGCACCACATTTGATCCAGTTATCATCTTAAAAGTTCCTTGTCAATTGTTGTTTCTTAGTACTTGTCTTGAGAGGCAGAAAGGAAGATAGAGTTCCCGAATACAGATTTGTGAACAAAACTGACAGAGAGATAAATGCTGGCAATATCGTGAGCCTGTGGACGGGAAGTGAATTCCTGCTAAACTTAATCCAGCTGAGATTGCTTTCAAAGCACGCTTAGCTTCCGAAAGAGGCGTTCCGAATTGCAGAAACGATCAGTATGCTGGGAAGGGGTTTCACTGAGGAGCTACCCCTCTGCTACTGGAGTCATGCTGTTTCACTGGCCCTAAGGAGACACCCGGCAGTGGTAGAGGAGACACAGGCTTACAGGGCAGACGTGATCAGCACCTGAGAAGCACTGCTCCAGTGTGCACATTCAGCCCCTACTGAGTGCAGTTAGATACTCTCTGAATTCAATTACACACACTGCATCTCCCCAGTGTCCACCATAAAACGCCAGCCTCTTTACTCTCTCTTTAACCTGAATTCTTACTTCAAAAGCACAATTTTCAGCAAACTTTGAATATGCTTCTATAACATGACTTCTACAAAGCATTAAATAAGTTTTCAGGCCTATAAAGCACAATAAAAGTGATTATTGTATATCTATAGACCTAACATGCTATGTTTTTAAAATGAATGTTCCAATTTTAATTATTACTGAAGGTGTTCTTGGTCACTGGGTCCCATTACACTCTGGTAAGACCATTTTGGAGGAGATAAAACAAGCCAATCTAATTTGTCTTCGAAATGAGATAAAGCACAGTGTGTCTCCTTAGTGCCCTGTGATGGCACAGTGCTCAGAACTATGAGATCTCTGCAGGCAGTGTGTGGTATGAAGAGATATTTTCAGTTTTTAGCATCCATGAGCAAGCAGGCAACAAGGTCAGAATTTCTCTCAAATGTCGATTAATCAAAATTACACCCATCCATTTTTTGACCACTGATCCAGAGCATCCATTCATTTTCTGTAACCACTTGTCCTGTTAAGAGTCACGGGGCGTCCGGAGACTATCCCAGAAGCTATGGGGTAAAGGTAGGGATGGGGTGCCAACCCATCGCAGGGCACACACACACCATGTTGCTCCTAAGCTGCAGAGGGCACCCTGTCAGGTCATCTCAGGTCACATGCACAGATTCTCACATATGATGGGATCATGTCTTTGGAAAGTGGGTGGAAGATGGAACTCTCAGAGGATTGGCATGAAGCACACACTCAGACAAAACGGCAAGACTCAGACCCATGACCCTGTTCTTTTTGGGACAGAGCTGCCCAGAGAGCCAGCATTCATCTATATCTCCATCTTCTACACCTCATGCAGGGTCTCTGGGGTGCCTGTCCCAGGAACTATGGACACAAGGCAGGGACTAACCTAGAACAGGCTTCATTCAAACCACTGCAGAGCTGCTAGAATTCCATGGAGTTCCACATGCAGTCATGGAAAAAATTATTTGAACCCCTGCTGATTTTGTAAGTTTGTCCACTAACAAAGAAATGATAAGTCTATAATTTCAATGGTAGGTTTATCTGAACAGCGAGAGACAGAACAAGGAAAGAATCCAGCATTTCAAAAAGGTTAGAAATTAATTCGCATTTTCATGAATGAAATAAGTATTTGATCCCCTATCAATCAGCAAGATTTCTGGCTCCCAGGTGTGTTTTATACAAGAAACGAGCTGACATTGGGAGCCTTCTCAACTCGTTACCTGTATGAAAGACACCTGTCCATAGAAACAATCAGTCTATCCAGATTCCAAACTTTGCACCATGGCCAAGAGCAAAGAGCTTTCCAAGGATGTCAGGGACAAGATTGTGGACCTACACAAGGCTGGAATGGGCTACAAGATTAATTAATTTATAACTTTTTTGAAATGCATTTAAAAAAAAAATGTATTATTGTTCTGTCTCTCACTGTTCAAATAAACCTACCATTGAAATTATAGACTGATAATTTCTTTGTTAGTGGGCAAACTTATTTCAGGAGGGGTTCAAATAATTTTTTTCCCTGACTGTACGTTGACTGTGGCCAGCACATGTTTTTACAGCTTCATTTATTAGGCATGGATTCTGGCAACAACAGCTTGGCTGTTGATGCAGAACCAGAAAACCATATTCGAAAAAAAAGTATCTTTGCAGTCTTGGCCTGCAACGCCAGACACGGGCTCTCAAGAACAAAGCAGCTATGTTGTGCGGTTCTCTCCTCGGGCTAATTCCGTACCCTGGAAGGACGGGTGTAGCAGGTCAGCGGCTTTCCAGGTCAAGTTCGGAACCCTCATCGGAGCTCCCTGCTTCCTAACAGCCCATGAACACCCAGGGCATCTCCGCAATGCCAGCCAGGACAGCTTGCCGCTGCTGGAACCCGAGAAACACAAGGGGGGAAAAATACTAAATCGACAAGCAAGCACCCAGAGAAAAAAGCAGCTGAGGTCAGGGAAAGAGACAAGGCCTCTGTTTAAAATTAGAACAGAATAAAAGCTTGGCTTTGTAAGTATAGCATTTAAAGCCTTTTTGCCTACCGCAATGCTGCAATTCAGCAAAAATAAACCAAAACTACACGCTCAGGGTAATTCTTGCCATGTTGCGGCACAGGTATTTTAAAAGAAAAGAAAGTGCTTTGTTTTTAAAGCGTTTGAGCACATGGTTTTTGAGTTTGGCTTTCATTGACAGGACACAGGGGGTGGGTTATGTGTGCCAGGTTGTGTTTTTACCCAGAATTCAGTGCTTCTTTTGTATCTTGGACATATCGAACTTCCAAGGCTGCTTTGCCAGTGCAGGGTTGCAGCAAACCCGGAGCCTATGCCAGGCACCACAGAGCAGACCCAGGACAGAATGTGTTGTCATCACAGGACACACACCACACCAAGTGGAAATCAGACACACTGATGCCCCTAAAGCAGTGTCTCCCAACCTGGTCCTCAGGAACCCATATACGAGCCACGCTTTTGCTCCCTTCCAGCTGCTTGCCAGCCATCCACATTTTTGCTCCCTCCCAGATTCCTATTGGGAGCTGGGAGGGAGCAAAAAAGTGGACTGCCCTAAAGCACGTACATTTGGAGGAAAACCAGAGAACCCAGTTGAAACCCAGACAAACAGGATGCGAGCACATAGGCTCGGCACACAAAGAGCCCGGGCACGAATCAGATCCAGAACCCTGGAGGTCTAAGGCCTCAGTACCACTGAGCCACCATGGCGTCCTCAGCTTTTACATAATTATATCGCCTGCAATCTATTCAGCCCAAATGCATTAAATGTCAAAACAAGTCTGCTAAGCGAGGACTGTCAGAAGCTTGTGACCTCTATTCATTCTTCTGTGATGCCCTCGTACCTTCTATGGTTTTCCATGTAGGAAATTCCTAATGGAATCCTGCCATATGCATTTTTCCTGAGACTTTTGAGCTGCTAGGGGTGATGATGAGGCCAAGATGGAAATTCAGTTTTATACATTTATAACGATGCTCCATTTAGACCGAGCAAAACATCAGCAAGGAAAGGTGATGTCCACTAATGCGTAGCGTTTTATATTAAAGTCTATGAAAACTAATAGATTTTCCCATCTACTTATTATTTGATGTAATTATAAATATATAATCGAAATTATTCAAGTCAAATTATTCAAGAAATCATACAAGTCTGTTACTGTACCTTTCACATGAAAATAATTATGAAGTGGCCCCAAATTAGGTGGTTGAGCTCAGATTTGGCCTGCCATGGATGATAATTGCAGAGACCTGCTCTGATAGGACACTTTCCCTCTAGTGAGTTATCCCTATACTGATGTTTTTACATTGATCACCCATGAGCCTCTAGATGAAATATTTCTGTTGCAATGCTTTTATTTTCACTCCAGGGTGAGCAGCAGTTGGACAAATGAAAAGCAGGACTTACAAATAGTCACGCTTGGTAGCCGAAACCAGTCGATGCCAATTTATACCGCCGACGGCGGCTACGGGTCACAAACCGCGGATGACGCAGTCCGGATTCCGGCCCCGCCGTGAACCTTCGGCGAAGTCGCTCGTTAGCCCCCATCTGCCAGTAATATACAATGACAATGTGTCCTGTTGGGATGGCAAACTGAAGTATGAGAGCGAAGCTGCCAGGCGCTGCTTCGTTTACAGCACGGCCGTTATACTGGGCTTGATATATGCACTACTGAGGCAACATCGGAAATTCAAAAAACAGGGAGAGGGGTTCACGGAAATCCATAAGCAGTACGGAGAAAGGTGTGGCACTGGGGAGATTACTGGACTTAGGACTGGCATTAAACTAGAGGAATAGGAAGACAGGACACACAAATGCATACAGTTTGTCGAGAACTAGGGGCAGGTGGATCGGAACAATCTGAATGAAACTGCCTTTCCCTCACCAGCCTAAAGCCGCTCTCTGCCTCCCCCACCACACGCAGAAACAAATTTGCATTTGCATGCATGAATTCCCCCTGGAAATTCAAAACCTGCCATTTTGTGAAAAAAAAATCCAAATGAAATATAATTAAATTTCATCTAATGTCAGTTGAAATTTGACACTTTTCATTGAGATTAAATGGCAAATTTGCAGAGAATGTCTACAAATAATGTGAAATATCTGTGATTTTGATAGCGTCTGGCCGACCTCACGATTTGCATTGATAGGGTTAGTCATTCAATAGGAGCCTTAACGGGAGAAAATGTGATGTCACTTCCTGCCCAGTGAGCAGAGTGCCCCCCCAAGGATTTCTTCAGGGATTCCCCCTTTATCCTGCCCCAGGAAACCCCACAACACAGTGTGGTGCCCAGGGGGCGTCACGCCAATGTGCACAGTGTTTTAATATGTGCAGTGCATTGAGGATAAAGTGATAAAAATTACTTGAGTCATTTCAGTAGCCCGAGGTCCTTTATTGAGGAGTAAATTATGAAAAATATAGGGTCAGTTGTGTTTTTTTGGAATAGTTTCCATGGAGAGGCTTCTGTTCATTAAACACTGGTGAGGAGTTTGTATCAATGTTAGCTTTCCCTTCAAATCCAGTATATTTCACAGGGCCTAACATTTTTACAAAAGCAATTCAGGTCCATTATCGAGCCCTTAGAGTCAGCGGCTTTCTCCCTTCCTGCCGGAAAGTGCTGGCCTTTAGCTGTCACACTGCCAACTTCGTAACAAAGACATTACGACTTTGTAACTAAGACATTGCATCATGGCGAAGGACCCCTTCGTCATGTTGATCGGTGACTCAGCGTCTGAGTCTAGGTCAGTCACATGCTTCACTTTTCACTGGGCACGTGTTGCACAAAAGCCTTTTTTTTCACATCAGAGGCGTTGACTGAATTCTATCAGCTCTGATTAAATGATGCACATCGTCGCCGCCAGAGGATGCATCGCCCAAGCTGTTGCTCATGCAGTTAAAAACACCGATTGCTGGCTTCACAGCTGTGCTACTCAAATAAGGGACTTTTTGTCAAAGACCATAAAACAAACTGCCACCTCAGACCTCTTCAAAGGAAAACCTGCCTATTGTCAGCCTGCAGTGATTTACACAATCCATAAAACACTGAAGGTCAGTAGAGTTTGACTCAGTCGCCACTGGCAGTGCGAATGTATGAAACGACTAATAAATAATAGATGTTATTGTGAACTCAACCTTTGTTTAATTTAACTTTATTACACCACTGGCACATGAGTAAAAATTGTTCAAATGCATAAGCTTAATAACTAAATGCATGATTTACTGGGTGCAAGCCCAATGAATTTAAATCAAGTGGTATGCGCGCAATGATTAAATGTAAACACTAATTAATTGCTGCTGGAAGTGCTGTTGGCATGCATGGGTGGGCGTGTAATGTGCACGGTGAGCCCTGTCTTTTCAGTTGTCATGGCGATTAAAAGCCAGGCCCAAACTGTGACAGGCAGATTCCCTGCCTTTAGCATCCCACTGCCCGCGGCTTATAGAAATCAGGGTCTTTTTGCACATTCTGAGCCACTCTGCCCCTACATGCCACCCGGGCGCGCTTGCCGTGTGATGTTTCGAAGGTGGACATTGGCGTTAGTATTCTCCTCCCGGGAGGTCATCGCCCAGACTGTCTGGGGTGCGTCTCTGTTTACTGGCTGTGCCCTGGGAGCTAATTGTGCCATTTTCTGGGAGGAAACGCTACCCTCTTCCCCCAGCGAGGGCCACAGTACCATTTCGCTGCTCCGGCGCTTTTTGCTCCTCAGAGAGCCCAGTCTAGACTTCCGATTCATTCATAAAGCCATGCCATGATGTCCTGACTAAAATATTAACATTGTGTGAAAGGATGCATCCATATTTGTTTTTATCCCCTTTAGAGCATAATTTCTGCTTTTTCCACCCTTCCATCTACAAAATAGTTTCTCTCAATGAAGTGGTTCAAGCTCCACTTAACACCGCCATGTTTTTGCGAGTATCCATTTCTTTCGCAATGATGTTGTTAAGTGGGGGTGGGGGTGGGGGGAGGGGGGGAGTCACAGTAGGCATGGCAACAGAAAAGAGATGCGATTTTTCGAGAATACGTTTTTATATTCCACTGAGGCTTCCAATTTTATTTCCCTACTTAATTGTGTTACTAAAGTTCTCAAATAAACTTGGATTATTTTCATAAATTTTTAAGAGGTTGGTGTAGTGACCAGTTAATCCTGGATCAGCGAATCCTTCCTCTGAGTTGTTTTTCTTCTGGTCACATCTCCATTTCCACTTATTTTTCTTTTCAGTCCCTCCTCCCGGGAGCAGAAATGTTCTAACCCAGTCAAGGGTTGCAGAGAAGTCACCCGTTCAGTGGTCTGCTCCCCATTTGATGGTGCCCTGTCTGATTGGTACTGACCGGCACCTCAAGGTGGACTCCAAGCTTTCTGACTGCGCTCACATCTCCAAACACATGATGAAGCAGTTCCCTTTGACCTGGAGCACTGAGCTGGGGAGTGAGCATATTGGATAGGCCATCTAATAACCCAAGCTGACTATAGCTGTCTTACCACTCATTCACAACATAAAGTATTTTGTATGTGTGTATGTGTGTGTGTATGTGCATATTAAATAAAAAAATCTTGTAACTTAATTTTCTACCTTTCTCCAAAATCTTTTGTTAGAAAATGTGCTCTGATGAATGTAAATATTTATTAAAACAGATACTGCAATTGGATAGTAAATAAGTCTTTCAGAAACGTTTAGCATCTACATTAATTTCCTGAAAAGCCGTGGGACCTCAAGGGAGAATCACTTTCAGAACCCACTGCTCTTCTGGCCCATTTGTCACGGAAAACCTGCGAACGGGCTGCTGGTTGTCATGCCGAATCACCCTTCAACTGCTCCAGACGGCTGTTTGACACCACATTAGAATACTAGAAGAGTGACAGGAACCACTCCTTTTTGGGCAGCCCTGCCCCGATTCCAGTTTCTGTACCTCAAACCCCGGTTATCGAACGCTAACCTGCACCGTCGTTACACTTCAAGCCCTGCGACATGGTGCAACTGAGCCTCACCAGGTCTGTGTGCTCCAGACTTTGGTGAAAGTTTAATGAAAACATCAGGTTGAGCAGTGCCCCGTCACATCTGTGCTGCCCGTTTACAGTGGGCTCCAGGGCGGGGGCCGCGCCATCATAGACCAGGCAGTCTGGGCCGTTCAGTGGCGAGGAGAGAGAGGGGGAATGGACCGGACCGGTGCGAGGCAGATAACTGAGTGGTGAGTGGGTGGGCCCCACAGGGTTATAACAGGAGCTGGATCGCGCCCAGAAATCAGCACACGCCATCATAGACCAGGCAGTCTGGGCCGTTCAGTGGCGAGGAGAGAGAGGGGGAATGGACCGGACCGGTGCGAGGCAGATAACTGAGTGGTGAGTGGGTGGGCCTCACAGAGTTATAACAGGAGCTGGATCGCGCCCAGAAATCAGCACAACTGGAGCTGCTGCTGACAGCGTGGACTGCAGAATGCACCATAACAAGGGGGGCGGGGGGTAAATTCATGTCCACTTGTCTAATTGCTTTTGAGACGCTCAGGAATAACGATCTGTTGAAAAATGCTGATATAATTCAGGGGTTTTTTAAATAAAGTTTTATTAGTTTGTATTGAATTTTGTAGGTAATTTTTCCTTGATTGTTCATCACTGCATGCTTAGTGATGCCCCAAAAGTTACCCGGGCACTGGCCTACATACCCCACCTGGGTTCTGAAGTCCATGCCCGCCAGGGTAACACTCCACACAGCTAAGTGCCTGCTGATTAAAACAAAGATTTGGAATATCGCACACTGTTAAAGAAGCTCATTTTAAGTTGTGCTGTGTTTGGCTGTGTTTTACTGCAGTAAATACTTCATCAAAGCGAAACCCAGGTTCCACTTTAAATACATGCAAAATGCCGATTTCATTGCAGAACAAAGTGAGTGGCGAGTGCAGGTGACGAAATGGACGCTTTAAACCATTTCTCAGGTAAAACATTAATGCAGTTAAAGGGTAGAAAGAATGAATCACTCTGGAACTGGGGATGGTGAAAAGCAATAGGGGAGAAGCTGCCTTTTGTGGATTTAGTGTTGAGGGTTCTCTTAGTCAGTCTCAGCTTTGTGGTAGTAATAATGCAAAAACAGATAGTTTGTGTGTGTGTGTGTGGGTTTGCATAGATCACATCTGAAGACCAAAATTTCCCCAAAGCGTGGTAAAACCTGAAATTTCCCTACTTTTTGGGACATCTTTTCAGGTCCCCATTTGGATAACCTAAATTTTATTAAAATCTGTAAATGCAATCAAAAAACTTAAAATGCCAAAAGTCTTGTATTTGCGTTGCTTTTTTTAGATACTTTTTTGATCCCCATGGGGAAATTCTCCTCTCACCTTCCCAAACCTTGCTCCCCTAACAAAGCTTGTGTGTGTGTGTGTGCGTGTGTGTGCGCGTGTGTGCGCGCGTGTGTGGGCACGTACATGTCTCTCATGTGTCACCTTCTACAAAGGTGGCAGTTGCCCATCAGCAGAGGTGATAGTGTGTTGCCATAGAAATGGACTGTATCTTGTTGCCAGAAAGACGTTCCAGGTAGAATTCTCACTGCAGTGTGATTTGTTGGAGAATTAATGGGGCCCACCAAGGGACCCATGCAAAGCATCAGAGCATCTTAGCCGATGCATCCCCGTGCCCCTTGGGGAAAACATGCAAACTCTACACACTCACGCGCCCGCGTTTGTATTCCTATATTAGTGAAGACCACACATTCATTTCTATGGGGAAAACCCTAATCCCAATCACAACACCGTTAACCCCTACCCAGCCCTAACCTTAACTTTAAGCAACCAACCCAAATACAAGACTTTTGGCATTTTTACTTTTTTGATTGCATTCACAGACATGTGAGGTCCATTGCTTCTCACAATTATAGCAAAACCAGGAGCACACACACACAGGCACACACAGAGAGCAAAGGCATGATCTGAGCCCCCACTGAGCCGCTGTGCCACCCACAGTCTGCCGATCTTTGGAGGGATTGGCTTCTTCACAGTTCTTCTTACTCCACAGCACAGAATTTCAGCAGGATTGTGGTCTGGATTTTGTCTTAATTCCAAAATCCCAGTTCTTTTCTCTTTCAGCCACTTAATCACAGATTTTCTGCTATGTTTTTGGATCACTGCCTTGTTGCATGTTGCCCGTTTGGCTTAGATGATCTCCCTGTTGCATGTTGCCCTTTTGGCTTAGATGGTCTCCCTGTTGGGATCACTGCCTTGTTGCATGTTGCCCTTTTGGCTTAGATGGCCTCCCTACTATTATATTTGTTTTCTTCCATCCAGAAGATGCTGTTTCCGAATATCTTGTCTATGTCCATGCAGCTTCTGTTGTGCAAGTCTAAGACATGCATACATTTTTGCTGATCACCAATCATGAGTAAATGCTTTGGAGAACATGACTCTAATAATCTAAATGGAGACGCTACATTTGCATCCAAAAATCATGATGTGCTGGCATCCAATCCAGACAGTACCCTGATTTATACCCTGTGTTTCCTGGGATAGGCTCCAGGCTCAGCATCACCCCCTGGTGGATAGGCAGGATGGATGGATGGATGGGTGGGTGAATATAGCAAAGTGTGTGTGTGTGTGTGTGTTCTCTCTCTCTCCATATGGTATACACATATATACAGTATATACTCAAGCATCCATAATCTTATCTGATGCCAGCTCACATTTACTTGTCCCTTTAGCTGTGCGGATTTTATCTTCATTTATACACCTGGCTGTTTCCATGGCTGCCTTAATTGATTTGCGCTGTGATTTACCTTCAGGAATGAAAGTGAGAGGTTCTGAGCTGCAATTCTTTCCATTTTATTAGTTATAATTCTTGGAGAACAAATCAGGCTTTTTATGGAATATTAAGGTTACCCCCTGTGACCCTGAAGGGGACGTATGTATATTGTGGTTATGTCTTTCAAAGAAAGAAAGTTTGACTTGCATTTTGCGTCTGCTTCTGAGGAAAACTGCTGAAACGCAGCTTTTTCCACCACCGTAATATATCTTATGATTGCTGCCTTTTCTAAAACTTTGTCTTTCATAAGACCAACAAAATCATTCACTACTTTCAGCCTGGGAGAAGCACATAAAGTTGCTGAAATGGAATATTCACTTATAAGTTGTTTACACTAATTATACCATATTTCAGTCAGCTGTAAAATAAGATGGGATAAATCTGCTTGTGGCAATGTTTGTATTGTTTTATTAATCTCTTTGCTTGCTCATATTTCTGTATTAACAATCTATAAAAGGATCTTGGGGCTATGGTTCCCTAACCTGATTTTAATGTATTTTTTTTCCTAGGTGTGTTCAGCTATGTTACCAGTAACCTGCATAGCAGGACCATTGGAAGGAACTTTGACAAAGAGATGTTCTACATCATGAATTCCCAAACAGTTAAAGGCACTGCTGTGGGCAACTCACGCCCCATGCCGATTTTTAAGAAATCGTGTTAAATTTTATGTGTGTTTAGGGGGGTCACAGTCTGTCTGGAAAGAGTTTCTCAGTTTTAAACTTGCAGCTTATTTAAAATAAAATACAGTGATTCTGTCATATCACAAAAAAAAGCTCACTGTGCTTTGGAGTTGGAAAAGAATCAATTCTGCATCTGAAAATATGCCATTGCCTTAGAAATAATGTTCAATGAATTATGCACCAAGGGGCAATATTGATTCATTTAATTAAAATTGTGACTGTGCTGTCCTTTTGGTTAAAGTCCATAATAACTGTGGAACTTCAGGCTTATGAGTGTCACACTGGAACACACTCTGATGTTCTACTCTACACACAGTGTCCTATGCAGTTTTTCCTGCAGTGTCCTTACCGTTATGTTTCAGCTTATTTGACAAGTTGATGAATGCAAATTTGAGATTTACTGTATCTCTCATGGTGGCTGGATCTAGGCAGATAATGATTTTGAGCTTTCATAGACTATACATAAGGCAATGCAATGACAGAACTGCATTCCTAAAAGAAATTAAACATTATTCAGAAATTACAGCTTTGACCTCTAAAAACGGTGATTAATGTGAAGGACTAACTACTTAAGCCGAATTGTGTTCAGCCAACTCTGGGTTATTGCAAGATGCAAGCTCACTTAATACTGATATTTGTCATCTTATACCGCATGACCAATTTAAAATTGGGTTTTCTGATGAATGTGAAACGTGGTAAAAACTTTAATAGATGAATACCCAAGGTGAATTAGCTATGGCCTGAGGTTTCGTCATTAGATATCAGAGTCAGTGCAGTTTTGCCACACTAATTTCGATTTGATTTTGGACCATTGTAGTGATCCTGTTGCCAATGTAAGTGTAAAATTATGCAATATTTAATAACAATTCCAGAAAATATTGTCATTGAAGCTGTAGGAAAGAGTTTTATTTCTCTTTGGATCCGTTAGGAGTGTGTGACCTTGAAAGCATGCTCACTCCGGTCCCAGAACACATCTGCTGACTGATCAAGAGGACCGGTGCCGAATCTCTCTCCAAGGATCTGTGGTCCACTCCGATCCACATGCACTGTGCTGACTCTGGCCCGCAGAGCCTATGGACGTCGATGCTGACCCGCAGAGCACATCGCAGCCTTCTCTCCACTCTATGTGGTGCAGACCGACCTGACTCCTTGCATCTTATCTACTATCAAAATAGAATCAATATCTGATGCTCTCCACTAAGTGCAGGAGTACCACTGGTAAAAATGCATCTATCATCTAATTAGGATCAGTCTGACAGCTACTTCTTACACAGGGACAGTTTGCTATATATACTGTATATCCACTAATATCCACTACCACATGTATCGGGAGTTTAAATGTGCTTTCTGAGTTAGCTACCATTAATTGTGTCACTGCTAAGTCCCCATAAAGACCTGTCAGCGTGCGTAAGTGTGCTGGTGTGACAGTTCTCGCTCCTCACATTTTTAATTATATGTTTATGATGGATTTAGAGCAGCAGAGCCTTCGCCTGTTTTTTCCTTTTGTGCCTACTCCCCTGCCTCCCTCTCCTGGGACGTGGCCCAAAACCATATACTGCTAATCTGGAACACCCCCCCCACACCCCAGTGTTTGCCGGAGATACGCCCTTCACTGAGGCCACCTCCTTAACATTCCCCACACCCATGCTGACAGCGCCACTAACTAATATATTTGTCTCTGCCTTCTGAGCCAATGGGAGTGATTTTATCTAATTTGCCCTGCAAATTCAAAATGCACTACGGAAAGTTTACGGTATTGACTCATAAAATTGTATCTTGATGCACATATAAATATAGCAATTACATATAAGTTAATTCTGTTACAAGGGCTATTTTAGCCTTAATGTCCAGGTGCTGGATAAGTGGGTAGAGGATGGATGGATGGTTTTTAGTCTTGGATGGATAACAAATCTACATTATATGATGGTTTTCTTGCAGAAAATCCAAAAATGGCTGGATTAGCCCATTTGTTTATTTTACATCATTCAACAAGTCTCTTCCTCCAAAACTGGGCTCTGTCTGGAGGACGACCGATAGGGGACACCTTCTCAGATGAAGTGATGAGTTGATGCAGCTTGAATTCTAGGGCAGACCTGGTGCAGCCCTCTTAAAACTGTGGCAAGATGAGGATGAGGATGACACTGACCTTAATTAGGCAACAAGACACAGCTGCAGCTGAGTCTGGGTGTAGCGAAGGTGAAATAGTTATCTCTGCCTATTTATCTTGGTTTTAGTGGACATGAGTATCATGGAAAATCAGATGTTATTGGTGTTTTCTTGGACTTTTCACCTGCCCTTTCTCCTGTGCAGTAACTGTGCAGTGAATATGAGGAAAGGTCATTTAGCTTGTTGTATTTTTCCAACTGAATTCCACTCGAATGCCTGCAATGGAAAGTCTGTTTTCGGGATTTTGGCAGAGATTCAGACAAATGCTGGGCTACAATATGGATTTATGGATCTTCAGCACTTCAGTGTTCAATAACTTCCATCTTTGGGCTAATTACGTATGTTTGAGTATAAACTCCCAAAGAGATTTAAAAGGAAGTAAAATATAGATTTACAGATTTGTATGTACATAAATAAATCACCCATGCGATAGACCGGGGAGAGAGTGGGAAGGTAAGCCCTTTGTTTTTAATGCATTCTTTTTGTTGATATGACAGCTGGAGGAGCAGTGCTCAGAACTTGCTGTGGTGTGGCGTATTTACCACTGCTCAGTGGCACCCCCAGAATTCTTTCATAGGGGTGGCCAGAAAAATCTTCGGTGGCCAAACCAAAAGCTGTGACTGAATTTCAGGACTCCTGTTATGCTGTTGCAGTATTTGGGGTAGGCTGTCATGGTGGCAAAAATGGGTAGCGCCGTGGGGCCAGGGTCTGACTGTTTGTGGAGTTTGCATTTTCTCCATGTGGCGTCTGGGGGCTTCCTCCTGTTCCCCTCCCCCCC
>JAODKL010000017.1:10861798-10896781 GCA_026780765.1 Petrocephalus schoutedeni
TGCCAAAAAACTATCCCCCCCCCCCCCCCCCGCCTCCCAAGATCCCAAATTCAACTAATGAAGGTCGTGTATGTTCCAACATTTATCACAAATTAATGCTAACGGCATTTCCTACAGTTTTGCATTTGTGTAAATGCCATAGAAATATGGGGAAATTTGCATTCTGATTGCAGTGGGAATTATGAATTAGATTATATGAGCAGCATGGCTGCGCTGTCCTCTTACCGAACTAGGAAGCATAAAACATAAAGCACCATACATATAATCCTTACACAACTATTGTTTACCTATACCTAACTGGAAAGATATGCACAAAAGTTTTATAAATATAATACTGATTCCAATCTTCCTGTTTATATCTCCTGTCTGAAGGCAGGAAACAGCAATGATTTGAATTTCCCATCCTGGCCTTCGGTGTGACGTGTTCTTACTGCGTTGACATGTTCCCTGCCTCGTGCCTGTAGCCTCCGGTTAGGCTCTGGAGCTCCCACAATCCTGAAAAGGACAAGCGGTTTCAGAAAATGGATGGATGGATTGATGGATGGATTGATGGATGGATGGGTCGGTGAATGTAGAGAATAGTACAAATAAATCTTTCTATGGGTTGGCATGTTCAAACTTTTGACTGTACTGTATGCTGCATTAATGTTGTAAGAATGCTGCATCAGCACCTAATCCAGCGTGTCTGCCTGGGAAAGGCCATTTGGACATTCTGTACATCCTTCTAGGTTATAGATTACTACTCTTAGAGGTCTAGGGAGTATTTCCAAAAAAAAACTGAAAAACTTTAAAACTAAGCTCTGAGTACTTATCCATGTTTTCTATAAGCTTCAGAAACTGGTAGAAACTCGTACAGTTTCAAACTTTCAGAGCCATAGCCTGGGGACGGACGTGCCTCACTTTTTGGCCTCATGCTGTCTGTAACATGGTAAGTCTGATATATTTAGGCTATTGTGAAAGTTATGTAAGAGAACAAAAAGTCCATTGTGGATTGTAATGGGGAAGTTGATACCTAATAAATATTCCAAGATCATAACGGTGGAAACCGGTGTGGGCTGAAGTTATAAGATGTAAGTAATAGAATCCAACAAGTGTCGCATCCTACATTGTACTACGTTGAACGAGGGCCAGGGGCATGACAGGACAGGTTTCAGCAGCTCAGCTGGGAAATGAGCTTCTGACTCCAAAAAAATAACAGGAAAGGATGTGTTGCCTGTAATAAAAGCTAGTATGAACACTGTATGGCCTCAAACTATCTGTACAGTCTGAAAGCTAAATGTACCTACCTCAAAGGCTGTCTTATACATTTCACAAATGCTGCCATGCGGTCTGTACCTAGCCTGAACACTACCTCTGCTTAGCCTGAGTGATACCTGTGCCTAGTCTGAATGCTAACTGTGCTTAACCTTAATTAGATACTCAGAGCTAAATGTGAGCTGTAGTAAAGTAGTACAGTTGCTTTGATTTACGATCTTTGACCTGAGTCAAACAGAACAGAATAAACAAGCAAGGCTTGAGTAAGGAAGTGGACAGAGTAAGGCAGTGGACTCTCTCTGTTGGGGCATTGTACCATTACATTAGTAAAAAGGAACTTGGAGCGAGGTGGATATGGTTGGATTCAATTACTATTTCAGTTTATACAGCTATAATGTATTATTTTTGATACTAACTACAAAAATGTAGCGTGAAATCTCTGCACCGTTTGTATGGACGGTCAAAATTATACGGTCAAGTCAGGCCCTAAATAAGGCTGTTATATTATTTACTGTAAATTAGTAAATGTGTCTGACCAGGTATTACAGTGCTCTACCCACTGCTGGTTATATTTTGGGGAAACTTTCTACAGTATGGAGCCTTTTGATGCTGTGCTGAAATTTCTCTTGGGAAGGCTTTGGTGGAATATCGACAGGCCGAGGTTAAAGACGCACTCCTACAGGACCGCTGACGGTGGCACGCTGGAGGCGCCGGTGGGCGTCAGTGGGAGGGAAGAGCCAGGCTTTGCTCAGCACGATTCCCGGCACATGCAGAGCTTTAACATGCGCTGCTGCATGCAGGCTGGAGAGAGAGGGAGAGAGAGAGAGAGAGAGAGGAAGAGATCTATCTCAAAGGAAGGGACTGTGGCGAGGCAGCACTTTCAAAGGCATGAAACTAGAGTTATCAAAGAATAATCCTGTTTATTTTGCAATAAATCGCACTTTTGTCCACACTCAAACTGAGGTTCAGGTCACTGGAAATGCAGCTTTTGTGAAATTCCGTCCAGGGTGAAGATTTTCAGAAATTCCGTTTTCAACGTCAACATGCCGACTTGTGAAGCCGAGATGTCCGGCGCGCCTCCTCCTTTATATGTGTTTACCACAGGACAGGTGTGCCCTAACAGACCTGCCTGCAATGTTTAGTCGTGCATAGTAGGTCCAGACCGTGCTCCATCCTCAAGAAGCATAAGCAAGCAGCATCTGGAAGACATCTGCAGAGAGTCATCCGGCAGCATCCTGTGAGCCAATAGCCGTTTGCCTATCGGGGTCACATGATCACATCATCGGTGCCTGTCTCGACTAGCAGGAGAGCCAGTCAGGTTTTATTGAATGCACACAGTGTCAATACAAAACCTCCCCAGTTACATCACAATTTCATAAAGTGCTTATAAGGTAATAGTCTTTCTGTATAAATTTCTGTTACCCACAACAATCCTTTTTACAGTCAGTCTCCATTGTACAGCCTGTTCAAAATGTCACCCGCATATCGTAATGGAATGTAACTCAAAGCTTCCTATTGGTTTATCATCTTCATGGGCATTTTATTCAGATGCCAAGCTTAACATAGAAAACTGGCATGTGAACTCTAGCAAGCCGTTTCCTTATACGGCATACAGCATGCCGGATGATTTTAACAAGGCTTAGTATCAGCGTGTCCTTGTCCAGAGGTTGAGCATGTGTGTTTGTGTGTGTTAGGTTGCAGGGGAGGAGCAGGGAGTTTTGGTTTCAGGACATTAACTGTGTCAGATATAGGATTTGCATTTCATCTTTCATATTCACAAGTGTCCATGCTCGAATAAGTGAAAAGAAATGCATCAAATGCAGGGCTGTGGTTGGCAGACGAAAGCAAAGATAAACCAGCTGATAAGAGCTAATGCTCAAAGCTTTACATTTTCATAATCAGATAAAGGACAAAAACACTCTTCAGATAAAAAAGTTAAGAAGATGCAACATAACTCATCCATTTCAGGTCTGTCACGCTCCAGCTTCAGCCATGGGATTTGTAGTTATTAAAACATTTAACTGCAAGTCCTCAAGAGTCTTCACGTCATGCTTACGTACGGTAAATATTATTGCCTCTTCAGCACTGTGTGTGCTCTTCACCCCCGCTGACAACCTAAACTTAACTGTTCTGTTGACAGATCCATTAGTTCTCTGGTCCCTGCTTCCATAAATGAGGACATCTCCTCTCAACATAGACTAGATCACAGATTAACAAGCTTGCTAAGATCTGGCAGAATCTCCCATTCTCTGCAGTCATTTGGTCACATCATCAAAGATGCATGTCAAAGGAACCACACGGAAGTGTTTCGATCTGATAAGTTTCTTCTGAAAGCCACCACTCTCCAACACGCTGAGCCACACAAGGTGGACACTGAACAGGCTGGCTAGACGGCAATAACAACATAGGACGTGCTTAGACACCGCCCCACTATTCCACACCTAGAGAGGAGTACACTAAAACTACGCCAACAGCACCCATAACAAGAGTGCACACTATTGTGCACTTACCCACAATCCCACGATCCACTATATAAATATACTGCTCTAACAGCAATATAAATGTACTGCTCTAAGGGAGGGCAAATGTAGGACATCCAAAAATGTACCAGCACTGTCCTATCTTCTACCTCGTTATCTCTATCCCAAAGCAGCCCGGCTCCTTCCCACTACTACAGTTACACCATAAACAAACTCTTGATAATGATAAAGTAATAAACGCTTTATTTGCCAATGGCAGAAAGTACACTGGAATTCTTCTTTGCCTACCCCATCCTGCCTTCCATAGGATGAGGGGTCACAGAACGAGGTCGGCCAACACAGGGGCCTTGCACAAGGACCCATAGACATGTGTCTGTTTTCCCGAGGCCGGGGGCTTGAGATGGTGATTTTTCGATGGTGGGCACAGAGACTTTGCCCTCTGAGCCATTCACCACCCCCTGCTTTAAGCTTGTGGCATCCAACCATCCATCAATCCATCCATCCATTAATTTGCCAGACCCGCTTGTCCTACACAGGGTCACAGGGGTCCAGAACATATTGAAGGAGCTAGAAGCTCATGGCAAGGAACACTCCAGGATGGAGCACCAACCCATCGCAGGGCACGTACGTTTATGATGTAATAATTAAAAAAACACTGAACAATGAATGTGTCTGACCAGTGACCCACCTCCCTGGGGGACTGCTTTAAATAGAGGCACAAACTGGGCTTAAAGAAGAGGAAACTGAACTGACGGTACGGAGAGTATTTGCACATCCACCTGGGTAATATAAGCAGCACTAACTGCTGTTTCGGCCTTCCTGCAAGAGGTGATCAATCCTCCCTTCTGAACAGGAATCAAGTCCTCCCTCACAGCAAGTCATCACTCCCGGCAAATCCTAACCATTCATAAGCAACACTCACCCATCCAAAAAATCACCCCTCCGCCAGGAGTGCCTCAGACCCATTCCTCTTTCCACTCAGGGTGATTGGAACTCCTCTAAAACCCAGACATTCCTGCAAACGAATCACAGGTGCAGCCATTAATTCCAGCTACGTCTCCCACCCAAGCTAAGCGATACTCCCCGACTCGCTATAATACATTTGCGCTGAAACAAATTTTTGTGGCCTGCTGTGCAAACCCCATTATGAGAAGCACTTTTTAAAGATCCATTTGTCTCACACTCAGTGGTTAGTACTGGCAAGGGCAATATGGGAGATTGCCCAGGGTGGTATCTTCTGCAGGGATGCAAACTTAGAATTCACCAAATAGAAGTCTAACTGTCCCCACCCCCACCCTCTCATTGACAGCTTCTCTTGACAGCTTGCCGGGGGGATGGGGGGGGTGTTGGAGTCTGGGAGCCGGGAGCCAGGAGCAAGATCACTACCACTCTAATTTTGTTGCTCGTGCAAAATAGTAGAGCCGCATTATCCGGGCCTTTTCACAGCATGACTATGCGGATTGGGGTCCTAACTTTGGGGCAGTGTTTAGAGGCCACGTCCTCTGCTGACGGGGACCAGCTGTTGCTCTCTGTCGCTGACTCAGCCCTGGGGCTGTTGGACAGCTGTGCCGCTGGGGAATGACAGAGGAGATGGCGTCAGAATGGAATATATCGATTTCGCAACCACCGGGACGTACAATTAGCAGATGGAAAATTCTGCCTATTTACTCATTTGTGAAACAGATGAACAGATGTCATTCTTGTTAGAATGACAGGAATTCTTCATTCTTTCAGTGAAGCTTGGAACTTTGAATGTTTAAAAAGGTCTTTATTTACATTTTCTATAATGTTAGCATGCTTGCGGGGGTTGGGCAGCCAGTTGACCATGGACCCCCAGGGGTTTTTTTCCTCCTTACTCTCTCTCTCCCTCTCCGTATTCATTTTTTCTTTCTTACTTTCTTTCTTTCCTTCCATCCTTCCTTCTTCCCTTCCCTGCCCCATTTTTTATTCCCCTACAACTATGGCACAAGAATTTCACTGTGTTCACTCAGAGTAACATATGTGACAATAAAACTCGAAACACGTACTTGAAACTGCAAATATTTGCAAGATTTAAAGGACAGATCTTCATGGATGACAGTCTTACAAACCAGCCAAGACAGATATCCACGGAGTTGCTCAGTACTATTGTTTTGAAACAGAAATCGATCTGAAAACTGGACCCAGGCCAGGCAAAATAAGACTTTTTTGTTCCAATATGGCAAAGAAACCTGTTGTGTAATGTGAACTGGAATTTAAACCACATGTAGCCTAAGTTGTAATAGGTTCAACTTTTCCATTACACAAAGCTTGCACAGAACAGCAGATCTAAGTCAAATTGACTTTGGAATTTCCAAAATACGTGGGATGGGATTAAAGTATCATTGTTGATGATGATCCTTGTTTCTTCAGTGATCTTCTCAATTGTGTATTTTAATCTGGGAGCTTAACCATTTCTTAATGGTACTACTATAGTAAAATCACTATAGTACATAGCATATAGTATATAGTTTCTGCTGCTAGATGTGTGAGTGGCCTGGTGGTGCAGTGGTTAGCACTGTAGCCTCACACCTCTAGAACTGGGCTTTGAATCCCGATGCATGTGTGTGCATGCACTCCCCATGTCGTCATGGGGTTTCTTCTGGGTGCTCCAGTTTACCCCCAAAATCCAAAGACATGTGGAGACTAATTGGAGTGACTAAATTAGTTTATTAAATTAGTTAATATAATATTAATATAGCTATATTAAATTAGCTTTTTTAAGTAACGCAATAGTTACTAACTCAGTTACTAGTTGTGAGAAGTAACTAGTAACTATAACTAATTACTTTTTTAAAGGTATGTGCCCAACACTGTTAATAATAAGTATATTTACTCTTTTACTCTATTATTCTACTTATTCTTATCTTACCATATCCTTGTAACTGTATTCTTACTTTATTCCTTCTTAAATCATTGTTACTGGCTGCACAGCCAAAAGAGCGGTTCAGGATACATTTTACTGTGTCTTGTACTCATATAACTATGCATGTAAAGGATCTTGAATCCTGAATGATATATGACAGATCCATCCGTTCATCTTCTACCCATATTTTCAGGTTATTGTAACAGGGGTAAGGGCTGGAGACTCTCCCCTGCAGCATAGAAGCACGCCTTGGATGAGATGCAGTTCTGTCCTTCAGACAGGCAGGAAAAGTTAAATGAATGCAAAATATGAGACATTGCTTAATGACAATAAAGCCAAAAAAGATGGTAAATCAAAATGGCCTCTGAGACTTTTCTAGTAGGCGACAAAGCTATTAGCTATTTCCCAGGAGGTGCCGAATGCAGGAAGATGTCATCCGCAGTGACACATTAATCCCGTCTATTAAGTGAGGATAAATACTTGGCAAAGTCTGACAGCGGGACATCAATAATCCCTTGATCCTCCTGCAGAGTTACTTTTGCTGACTACTGCTTCACCGGGGGACTGAGGGTTTGTTCAGCCCTCTATCAGGGACCAGTCTGCTGCCATATACACAAGTGTGAATAAACAGGCATTGGCTCTTTGACTTCCTCATGCTGACACTTCAGTAGAAGAACACTGGCACTATATCTGGGCACACAAGTCTCAAGATGATTCGACGGGTAACATTATGGCGCCATGACAACTTCAAATTACTTATACATCTTATTATTGACTCTAGTTTCTAGGTGTCAGAAGAGTACAGACTGAAGAAATCAGCTGTGGCAAGAATGCAGCAAACAGAAAGATGCAAACAGATTTATTAATACTGTACTATAATATTGTAAGTTAATACTGAATTGTCATGGTAAAAGTCAAATGCAGTTGAGGCTGCAATTGATTTCAATACAAAGCTAAAAAAATCTGGAAGAGATGTACACAAAGCAGGTGAATTCATCATTCTGGTAATCGGCTTCCTAATAGGTCAGTAAATGCAGCGTCTGTAATATGAAGTTCTTAAGGAGTAACACAAAGTCCCAGTATAACTGACCAGCTATGACTCAACATGCAGGAAATTCTGACATTCGTTACAATTATTCTCTGCCGATCTTCTATCTTTTCCTGCATACACCGTGTGCTGTGTGCACGCATTTGTATATGTGTCTGCAAGTGCTCTGGCATAACTATGTTTTCATTAAAAAAACTCAATTCAGTTTAAGCGACACTACATTTGGATGTACTAGTTTTCGATATTAGCTTGTAGCATGTTATCGCCAGGATGGAAACTATTCAAATTCTCCTGTGTGGATGCAGCAGATGTCATTAAGTTCCTCACTCCTATAGCTCACCAACTGGAATATTGCACTAATAATGCAAACATTGTGGGTTCAATGCCAAGGGTGGGTTCAAACCCCTGACAGTAAATCACTTTGGATGAAACCGTCAGATAAACGTAACTGCGTTTTTTAGTCATCATGAGGTTATTTGTGACTCGATTATATTAAACAAGATTAATTAATTTAACTTACGAACGATTTCAAAACAAACATGCTTAATGTATTACCTTGTTTTTATTGAAAATTTCAGTGCTCACACAAAATTTTATACATTCATATCCAAGGCATTTCTTTTCATTACTCACTGGAACTCACTGCAGTAAAGCTTTCAACAACATCTTGAAGACATATCTGGAAAAAACATGCTACTGTATATTCCTTCACGGGACATTAAACACATGTGGTCAACCGCATTCTATGGTGAATGAAATCAATAAAATTCACTCTTTCCACAGAGTCCCAAAACATTGTCTCTATCAAGTAATTATTGGTTCCAAAATACCTCTACAACCACACCGCCTGTTGTTTATTGTACGCTACTTTGCCATAGCGGAACGGCAAGTGGATACCTTTCTTCCTGCCACTATGAAAGCTGAGGGCGCCTGGACTGTTAAGATTTGGACTTCGTGACCTTCTGGATCCAGTTCACATACTTGGACACCCTGGTGTAGATGCCAGGCTTTCGACTCCGGCCGCAACCATCACCCCAGCTGACGATGCCATATAAGAAGTAAACTCCATTCCTGCTGCAGGCCAGTGGTCCCCCCGAGTCACCCTACAGGGAGTGGGGAGCGAAGGCAGATGAACACAGACCCCTGGATGATGGGCAGAACAACAGGTCCCCATACCACAGGTTTTATGGTAAATATTCATCTGGCTGTACAGTATACTGCCAATTCCCCTTCCTAGGGCTTACCTGGCAAGCATCCACACACCAATGGCCTGCGCAAAGCATGGTGGGCGTGACCTCTGACCCATACATATCCGGTCGGCTGCACTGCTCGAACGGGACAATGTACACGACGCCTTCCATGAGCTGATCGGCGTATGCATTCGCCTCTATATGGAAATACGGAGCGGAAGATAATGGGTGCATGACAGAGCAGTGGGGTGGTGAACATCTACACATCCAAATGGAGCACACCACAAAAGAGGACAGTGAAGCACTGCTTCTCAAAATAAAATGCACAACTTGATAATTTAAATACAAAAATACAAATGTCTATTTATTGGGGGTATATATAGATCCAAATAAAAAATTTGAGGGGTACATATCCCCCCAAATCTTTTGCCCCTGACCACCCATTCATCTTCCAGCCAGTTAGCAAGTACTGGGTCGTTGGGGGCAGGGGTAATTTCAGGAAGCACAGGAACACTTTGGATAGGATTCTATTTTATCACAGGTCACACACAAACACAATGGACAATACTGAGAAACCAGGCAGTTTAACTGTACTCCATCTCTAAGTGTAAACCCAAGCTATAGAGGGAGAATATGCCAATTCCACACTCGCACCGACCAGACATGAGTTTCAAGGATTCAGACCCACAACCATGTAGGTGCAAATAAACTGCATGATGCATTAAGCTACATGCCACCTTCCGCTAGGATAACAAAAGTCTTCTAATTCTGATTGAGATTATGTTCTCGAAACAGAATGAATGACCATATTGCAAAGTCATTTGTGGCGACTTCGTGTAGACCTAACAAAAGGGGGCAAAACAGGCCACCTTGCAGAAAAACACATACTGCAAAGGGAATAAGAGGCCAAATCGGGAGACCTTACTCTCGTACATGTGTCCCCAGCCGGCAATGTCGCAGCAATGGTAGTCTGGGAAGGACATGTCCTTCTCAGGCAGGCAGATGGGGCGCACAAACTGAGTCATCTTGGCACACTTGCCGTTCTCCTTCTTCAGCTTGACGAGCACTGAGAGTGAAGCAGTGAGTTTTCACAGGACCTCCATGCAATGCTGAAGACCACACAATAGCAGAGTATTGGCTCTCTCTGTGTTCCAGATACTGAGACTGATATTTAATGTCTGGTATGCAGTAAGAAGTCAGCTGACATCTGGGAAGGAAAGGGGTTATGACAACTGTGATTCGCCGGGGGTAATCACAGTGAGGAGTAGGGACTGAGTTAATGATAATCAACAGAGACTCGCCAGGGGTAATCACAGGCAGCAGTTTGGGCTGAGGATTGAGTTAATGATCACCAACAGTGACTCGCCTGGTTTAATCACAGCAGGGGAGCTGGGACTGAGGACTCTGTTAATGATCACCAACAGTGACTTGCTGGGTATGATCACCATGAGTAGTTTGGACGATAAATAACCCATCCTAAAACACACATTACTAGTTACAGCAATGGTTTTATGTGGACGCAGAGAAACATTATGATAACTTACCAATGTCATGGACTGTCGGATTATACACGGAGTACTTGTCGTAAAATGTGTACTTTTCGATTCGATGTGCCTTGGTGTTTGGTCCCGTGTCGTTGAAGCGGTGCTGACCCAGGACTACACGCACTTGGGATGCCAGAGGACTATGAGAAAGCCAGATAGAACAGGACTATACAGGGCTCCGTGGTTATGTCAATAAAACAGGGTTACTTAATTGCTCCAGTAAGAACACGTCCATCGGCATAAATGGTGAGATGTAATTATCTAGCTTGGGGTAAAATGTGAAAGATGTCATAATAATTAGGCAGAGGGAGGCTGGCCCGGACGCAATGTGAGATCCACTACAGTTTATTACTCACAGAGAGGTAGTAAACCGAAGTCTGGCTGGGTGTGAATGCGTACACTTACTGCTCAGTGTGACATGCTCGTCTGTGTTTTTTTATCTATGCAGAGGGTGATAAATTAAGGCCTGTCATCCCTATGGGGCAGCCAGCAAGTTTTCACATATCCTATCATTCACAGCATGGGAGAGTATGTCTACAGGCAAGAGCAAGTTTTGGAGTCAGAGCACAAGATCAGGAGAGTCGGGCAGCTTTGGAACCTCGGGGGATTAAGGGACTTGCTCAAGGGCCAAACAGGGATACAATTACTCTACCAACTACAGGATTTGGACCCAGACAGGCATCAATCCATAACCCACTGTGATGCACACCAGCCCAAAGAGAGGGGCAGTGGTCTTTGAGGCACTGCAATGCTAGGTTGCTGCATGGAGAGCCCTGGGCAAGGCCCTCTTCAGACCCAAACCATGGAGTCACATAATCACATAATCAGATGTTAAACTACTACGAACATATACTACAAAAGGCTGAAGTCTGATACCCCTGACATGCCAGAAAGTGGGAGCGGGGCTTACTTTCCGGAGAAGCAGTGCGCCGCTGACAGCACCCAGCAGGAGGCGATGAGTGTCCCCGCGCAGAAGGACTCGCCGATGTAGATGGCCGCCATCCATGGGTGTGCTCCAGGCAGGGCAGCGTGCCCCCCCAGGATGCGAGGCCGCGCAGACCTCTTGTTGTGCCTGCTGCCACAAGCTGGGGGGCGACTGGGCTGGATTTGGGTCGCTACGGTGGGCTGGACGCTTGGCAGTACCAGGCGTGTAAATGCTGCGGAGGGTGAGGATAAATATCATATAAGGAGCAGCTTAATTTCCATAGTTTCCAACTGGCTCGGGTGGCATGCAAACAGTCGACCAAGACTTGGTTCCGTGGAATTTCAGCAAAGCAGCACAAGTTTAGTGTCTCCTCTTAGAACATAAAAAGAAAACAAGAGAATGTAAGCAGAAATACAATGGTAGCCATTTCAGCCAACATTTGCATCATTCAAGCCTGATAGGTTTCACTTTATTCTATTCTAAACCCATTGCTACCACAAACTGTATACAAAGCAGAGCTTATCCAGCTCATGGGAGTTCTGGGGGCAGAATGAAAAATGATTGGTTCAGAGAGATAACCAATCATGTCGTATGTCAGATGTGAGACCAACCAATCAGATGTCTTGGCCCTGCCTCCTCTAGTTGCTTGGACACGACTCCACTACAATCTGAATGGTTATCTCTCTGAACCAATCATTTTACAGTCTGCCCTCAGAACAAGTTTGCGTTAGTAAAACTCCCACGAGCGTTTGTCCAATTTTCCATTGCTTTTCCACTGCTAGTATGGCTAGAATACAACCATTCTCCCATTTGCAGGTCGTGTTTGCCATCTAATTCATCAAAGAAAAGAATATTTATGAAGTTAATCTTTGTACTAGTTAACATTTGCATTTTTGATGGTCTTTCGTATGGATTACTTTACATTGTTAATTTAACAACTGAATGCTGATAGCTAGATAGCTAGCCAATTGAGAATACAAAACAAGTTTAGTTTGTATCGTGTCAGTTTGTTAATCGTGTTGATATATTTGCCTCACTAACAACAATCCACCATTTCAAATATTAAAACGTTCACTCAAAGGCATGTAAAGATAGGTATGTGTTTGTGGTGCATTGTGTTACTTTTGGTTTCTTTTATAAAGTGGTTCCTGAGAAATAACGGATCTTTTGTGACACACATCTGTCATTGAACAGTGACAGCATGCAATTGAGAAAGAAGCCTGTGGTGTAAGCGTCAGGGCACTTACTCAGTGTCCCTGGAGCATTTCGGGGGGCTAAGGGCCTTACTCAGGGGCCTTAAGCAACAATTAACCAATTTGCCAAGGATGGGATATGAACTGGCGACCTACTGATGAGACTTGGGTTTCCCGCTGACTCGGTGGCAGGTATTTATATGCTCGCCTTCAATGGCAGGCTTGCCATATTTCCTCACTGACATCAGCTATACCCCCACTTTAGACATGGGAGTCTCTAATACTAATATACAACAGAAGCACAGTAATAACACCCATGCGTCAGACAGAGCTGCAAAGGGTTTTGAACCCATAACCTTAGAGCTGCGCGGTGAAGTAAGGAAACAGTAAGAGAAGTGCCTGTCTTCGGGAGCGCGTGCCAGCACGGAACTTCATTACCCTCACTTCAAGGCCAATGTATAGCTTCATTAGCCCAACACAGGAGCGCCTGAGGTAAAAGGCACCTCTGAGCTGTAATAGAGATTTTTCGGTTTGGTCTGAAATGAGCCGTCCGGCAGAATGAGCCGGCGGCTCCTTGGGCCATGATCGACTGCTGCTGATGGAAAGAGCTGCCTTCTCACGGACAGCGGAGCAGATTAGCGGGCGAGGTCTGACTGGGCGCGAAAACGTGCCGAAGCGGACAGGAGGAGGGAGCGGTGAGTGTCACTCACTGCCTGGCAGGCTGCAGGACGGGATATCGCAGTACTCCCAGGAGATGGCTGTGTCCTTCAGGGTGTAGCACCACGGCATCGTGTCCCCGTCGGGGTTCCTGCAAAGGACACATGCTCAGCTCCCAGGGGGACCTTCTGTTGTACTATTTAGACTTGGATACTGCCTAAACTTATTTAAAAAGCCCAGTTACGTGAATCCCACGGCACCAAGTTAACCTTCACATAGATATAACCACCTGCAAAAAGCATGGTCCCCCAGTCCCAGCTGCACGGTGCTCTCCACGTTGGCCAGCAGGGCGGTGGTCTCTGCATTGGTGAGGCTCAGTTCAGTGTGCAGCAGCTCTGAGTTCCAGGGCAGGCAGTGAGCACCAGACAATGTGGTGCTGGTGGTGCCACGGTAATCAACGCCGTTGCCTTCATAGCAGTGCACCTCTAGGTCTGTGGGGGTGTGCACGCATGGCCACATAAGCTATTAGCAATTTTACTATTTTTTACTATTTTTTATTATTGTCCAGCTATGCAAATGAATAAAAACTACGCAAGGCAAAAATGTTAACAGCCAAATAAAGGCATTTCTGTGTGTTTGTTTTTTTTCTTGAATATTTACCCAATTTCCGTCTTTGCAGGGTTGCACGAATAATTTCAGTTTTCCCAACCATTAACATATTGGGTTTCCCAACCAACACATTGCATTACTTCAGAAGGACCAGCAGAGGGCGTGTTCTGAGCATTCAGTTGCAACACATGCCAGCATTAAAACAGCAATGAATTTGGGCAGCCTGTCGTTTGGGCATGGCCTATCCACAGAGGGTATACTCACTGATACTGCAGCGGGGACCCCCGAAGCCAGGCCGGCAGGCGCACACAACCTCCCCCGTGGCAGTGAGGCTCCGACACGTCCCCTCATTCTGACATGGGTTTGTCTCGCAAACTGTGCGGTAAAACACACATTTCTCGGTTAAGAAAGGCAGTTCAGCAGGATTTACAGCACACGATGTCTTTTGTAATACTATGCGCATCATTATTGTGGCAAAAAACTGAAGTGTGATTACAGCTGTTAGCTAGAGAGGATGTCAGTTCAAGCACCTGAATTGGCCTTACTGTTGTACTGAGTAAAGAACTGAGATTCAAAGAATAAGGTAGCCAAATGTCCGTATGAGTAAAAAGTAACAGTTAGGGGACAGAATTAGTGCAAAAGCTGAAATATGATTGTAGTGTAGAAAGGGCAGGTTCTAGGATTTTTAAAGTGGGGGGCATAAGAGGGGTCATAATTCATAAAGAGGGGGTCAATTAGCCAATGATATGTTTTAAATTGGTGAGTGACAGGGGAGGGGTATTCTGGGGGCCAATCAGCAGTGCCCCTGTGGCCCCGCCCCTGTATACACCCTTAAGCACATATGTAGCTCCGCTTTCCGCATTTGTAAATGCTCCCACATCCAGCAGCCAATAGCAGGTCATTTCACTGGCAGTTCAGTAGTAACAGAAGCTTTGTCACGCAGCATGCCCTAGTACTGCTCTGCTATTAACTGTAATGGCATAATGAAGTTTAATATAAAACAGATATAAGCAGATGCCTTATATTTAGCAGATGCCTTTATCCAAAGCAAAGTACAATTGAGAAACCAGAGTCAGCTAATCCCTGGAGTAATTGGGGTTAATGGCCTTGCTCAAGCACTCAGTGGTGACATCACTTTGCCAACCACAGGATTTAAACCAACAACCTTCTGGTCGCAGGCACAGAGCCCAATCCTTCAGAGCCACATAATACCAATTAAACACCAAAAAAACCTATTGACACATCTGTATACAAGCTTTTTCTATTTGCCATGGGTAGGGTGTTACAAGATGGTTTCAAATATAATGCGTATGTCGTTCTGTACAAAATGAACATGAAATATTTCTTAATAGTGATTTGAAGCGTAGCTTTTGTTAAAGTGAAACAGCCTTTAGATGTTGCTAAAGGCTTTGGAGCGAGGTGGGCGTGCGATGAGTCGGGCAGGATGGGTGGGACCGTGTAGGGCGGAGTGGGAAGGTTGTGAAAATGTCAGCCCGTGTCCCCGGCAGCATTCCGAGCTTTAGGGGGCTGCAGGCAGAGTGCAAACAGTGACATAATGCAGCAACAAGCCCAGGCAATACCCGCTGCCCCCCAAGAGTGACGCGGCCCGTCCCTGTCCGCAGGCCGCCCGGCTGTACCTGTGTAACGGGCACGCTCGCACACTGCCCGGCCTCGCACGCACGTGCACTGCTCCACGCCGCGCATGTGAATCCTCCCCCACGACTCGCCCAGGTCATAGTGCTTCCGGTGTGCCTCTTCGTAACACTTCTCTAAAGCAGACAGGGGGGTGGGTGGGATAGGATGGGGAGAGGCACAGGCTTGTGAATGAAGCGGAAATGTCAGAACCCGAGGCTGGACAGGAGATCCGAGCAGTGGGAGGAACCGCACTACAAGAACCGCGTGTTTAGGCAAGCCATACATCTGACAAAGAGCCATACTCCCCTCTCATACGCCACTGATAATAAGTTCCACCACTGCTTTTTGTGTCATATTCTAAAACTGCTCTTTTTACTGTTAGGTGTCCATCTATATAATTAAAGAAACCTATTAAACATTTGTTTATATTTGATATTACTGTGATAGTCCTATGTATCTCTACGTGTCTTGAGCTATTTATCTCTTGCCAGATGATGACTGTTTACATTTGCCTGTTACTTCTTGTTGTTTATATTTGTCTGATATTTTGAGGTTTTTCACATTTCTCTGATACTTCACGGTGTTTCTCTTCTGCTAACGCTCCTGGGTGTTGATAAATGCCTGATATCGCTCTGTGTTTATAAACTCCGCTGTGTTTATATACTTGTAGGTGCTGCTATAACTCTGTTCAGTTCCTTTTACGGCCGTGTTTGACCCGGAGATGCACTCTTATGACTGAGGGGGAGGGTTGGGAGGGAGGGCTCACCCTGTGAGCACAGGCTCCCGGTGAAGGGCTCGGGACAGTGGCACACAAAAGCCCCCCGTCGAGGGTCACTGGTGCACAAACTGCCGTTGGCGCATGGGTGGTCCTGGCAGGGATCCGGCGCTGTGTGGGCAAACACCAGCCGTGAGGCGGCCGGGCCGGGGGCCGGAGTGCGTGACTGAGTCAGAATGGAAAGGGCGACACCTAAAGACACACAACCTCACCTACCGCTGGTGCTCAGCTCTCCAGCTACACAGAAGGCCCACTTTTTGTCCCGGTCGAAGTTGGAGGTTGTGGAGCACCTGAAATTCAAATATGCAAAAAAAAAATTCTGCTAATTCTGATAGAGGAGCTGAGTCAGCTGCCAGGTCTCCTTAGAGAGAGGTCTGTACCTACATATGTGTAACAGCAAGACCGTACGTGCGCCTCAATTTTAGGGGGAATTTATGGAGCTCACCAGAAACAATCAGCAGAATGATTTACTGAGACTGTGACATTTGAAACAGCCAGTACCTCATCTTAATCGCAAAGGTCACCACGATGCTAACGGCTGTCATAAAAGGCAGTCTACCATCATCAATCATGGGTTTTAAGACTTTTCAACCTTCACTGGCACCATTGTACAGCAAACCAACTGCCAACCAGGTAAACATGGCAAACTGGGCTAGGCAACATTTAGCATGTTCCTTTAAGCAAGCTCTGTATTGAAATTTAAATTGACATTGCTGCTATTAATGACTGTCGAGTGAAAAACAATAAAGATGATGCTGGAATTGCTGGAACTTGTACATCCTCAGAAATTAAAACTCCAATGTGACCTTCATGTAAATAGTTTTGGACTGTGTCATAGCGAATCGTCTAGTTTTCCCACGTTGACACACCAGTTAGTAGTGTGCTTTGTCAATGTGTGTGTGCTGGCATGTGATCCAGACTGAAATATCAGGAGATAATGGTCATTTCCTCACACCAAGGAGATGCTGAAAACTCTTACCAAAAACGGGACGAATGGGTGGGGAGACACTGATGGTGCACCATCCCAGCATAACGGAATGGAAATTTGCACTCCCGTCCATCTACGGTAAACACTGAATCACAACCACCACTGTCAGACCTCTAATTTATATTATATTGACAAGAAGCTGTAATTACCCACAAGCCAAATCAAAGGTTTCTGCAGTAGTGCTAGAGCTGCAGATATGGTGGCATTTTACCTTTAGTGAGACTCCTTTTCTGTATGGCTCTTGTGTTGATACCTTGCTGTCCAGTAAGCACTCTGTGCTGTAAGTACAAGCATTAATAAAAACGAAACAAATCAGGTCATACCAACAAGGATGTTGAGACACGGCTGCAACGTTTCTCCATCTAGGCAGCAGTTATAGCACATGAGTGGTGTGGTAAATTTTTACATTTTCGTTCGTCAAATGAAGAACATCCATAATACTTGGCATAATTTATATTACGAAAACAAAAAAAGTATTTATTATATAAAAGTATATATCATGGGACTGTAATAAGGACCGATCGGGACTTCTGAAATTCAGAAGTGGAGATGCCTTTGGAATATCGTTGCTTTGTTCCCAAATACATCCCGCATTGTTGTTTTTTGTTCATAAGTTATGTGACTGAGTCAGATGTCTGCTATGAACTATTTGCACCACATGACGGTATTAAAAGCTCTTTATGGCATACACTGGAGCAGCGAGCTCCCGCGTTATTTTGCAAGAGAAACTTACCGTCGTACTGGCGCTGAACACGCAACGAAGAAGCACCAAGGCGAAAAAAGTCCTCATTAGCTGATTCATTTGCGCTTTGTTAACCTGCAAGGAGGTAACGAATCCCGCAAGGATGTGCGCTAGATGTGAAAGTGCTGTTCCCGGGGAGACCCTTAGTTAATTCCCTCCAAGGAGTGCAGTTTAGAGGTGTTTAGCCGGATGAACCGCATGCAGCTATGCAGAAGTGATATTTATCCAGCAAGTGGGGATTCTTGTTTCGCTGCTGCGTCACTTGGGAAAGACCTTTTCTGAAGATTAGGTAATAGATCTACTGTGGGACATGCCTTTGGGATGAGCAACGTATAGGAGATTGGAACCAGACTTTTCAACTTTTTTTAGCAAAAAAAAAAACGAGTAGAGCGAACTTAGGTGATATATAAAGTTTTCAAAACGCATCTTAAAAATTAAGCACTTTCGAGATGTTACCTGTTTTGGTTTCTCTAAATGTTTTTTTTTAATGTACGTATCTTTGAAATATCTTTTAGTGTTTGCTTCTAGAGACCAAACATTGTGAAACTTAAGGATAAAGATGATGATGGTGATAGATAGATTGATAGATTAGATTGAGTGATTGATTGATAGATTGAAACTGTATTAATCTCATCAATGTTATTTTTGAAAAGCAGTTTATCAACTCGCACACTTCATTGCATTGACATTAAAATGTCTTTATTCCCATTTCTGAACAGTAACAAAATTCAGGGGGAGTTACAACCATAGAGTAATGATCCATACTATTTCACAAGTGAGTAACATAGTCTTTTTTTCATATAGAAACTTTTTACAGTGCAATGGCATATCTTTCTGATGCTGTTTTCTAAACTTTTTTTTTTCACTAACATCATCCAGATTTAAGGAGACTGAGACAGTTTCTTGGGATGGCCTAGCCAACCCATTTAATCGAGGAGCATCGCATTGCTGACTTACTGCAAGCAAAACAAGAACAAATAGACATGGCTTCCATCCAGGCCTACGGCCAGCTAATTAGATCATCTTCAGTACTGTCTTAGCCAAAGCGGGGGATGGAAACTCGATTGCAGATAAGATACTTGATACTAAACAGCTGTATTTACAAGACAGAGAATCAGCACTAGTGACTCTGTAGAAATAGTAGGTAGATTTGTCATACATCAAAGAGTTTATTTACATACAACATAGATTATTCACTTACAGATAAACATGAAACGAACCTGGGCTGTTTGTAACAGGCTGTTTCCATACAGACTTTTACAGGAGCAATCAGAGGTTCAGGAAATATTATCCTTTATATTGTCCAGACGGGGAGATCCTAAAAAACTGAAAATAAAGACATAATTTAACAATTTAACAGCAAGAACAAAATCACCCAGTTGTATGGCAGAGCAATAACCTAACACTGCAATGGCTAGAAAGTACTTTCAAGCCTAAGTTAAGTTGATAAGTACAATATGAAACAACTACTCTCAGTGGCCACTTTATTAGGTACACCTGCTTATTAAAACAGCCTGCTCCTACAAACAGTGAATTATGTGGCAATATGTACAGCACAGAGACAGGAGCAAGAGGCCCGGTTACTGTGCTGCTCAGAGTCAGAATGGCTCGGGTGCCTGACCGGAGCGATTTCCAAAGTGGTGTGAGGGGGCAGATGGTGGTGTAATGTTAGGGACGCAACCGTATAATGAAATGGTTGCTAGGTTGAGTCCCTGACCTGCAAGTATCAATGAGGTACTCTGAGCAAGGTACTGCTCCCCAGGCACTCAAGGTGCTGCCCCCGGGTGAGTCACGATGTCACATGGGTTAAATGTAGAGGATACATTTCGTTGTTGTGCACTGTGGTATGTGAACAATAACGATTAATCACCGTTCATTATCGGTGCCGTATGTGGTCATTTTCATACCCGACGGCGACTCGAGTTTTCAGAGGATGGTGTGATGAATAAAAACCATCCAACCAACCAGCCATGCAGCTAAAACACTGTAGTTAATGAGAGGGGTCAGAGGAAAATGACCAGACTTGTTAAAGCTAACAGGAAGACCCCTGTGCAAAAAATACCCCAGAGGTGTGCAGAATGAGATCTCGGTATGTATAATGCATCTACCCTGAAGCGGTTCTGGAGACAACAGGGAGCCTTACTTGGTGCGTAAGAGTACATAATAAAGTGGGCACCAGATGTATATTTACTATTACAGCTAAATGTACCTAATAACTTACACTTATTTAAAACTGTAACATTCTACAAAAAAATCTGCATTTTTAAGTTGTACAGTGATAGTACTAGACAGTGTTTAACAATTAGTGTATTTACAGGAATTTTTTCAGTCCTCACCACCCCTCTACTGTCATCCTGTCTCATTTAATCTCACAGAACACTAGGCCTGTACCTGCTCTCTTCAGCCCTGACAGACAGGAGCGGGGGGGGCAGGTCGGGAGATTGGTACATCCCTGACCTCGTTCTGCCCTGGCATCCCCGTAGGTCTGGCGTCAGGCCCCCCAGGCAGAGGCTGGGGTCCGGGCCGCTGTCTGAGGCCTCTTCCAACCGCACCCCATCCACGTCAATGACCCTGCCGACGGAAAGGGCTGGGGAAGCCACCCCCCTGTGGCAGGCTGTGGGACTGTGCGTCTCTTCATGTGCTGGAAGCAGAAAAGAAATAATATCATGATCCAAAAATCTGGGCTTAGATCCAACATTCACCCAAACATCCAGTACTGATAAAAAAAGAGGATTAAATAAAGTGATAAAATATAAGGAACTTATCTGAAAATATGCATAATATATAGCTCAGGGAATAGTTATCAAAGATGCTTGTTCATCAACATGAATATAGGAAATAAAACAATTACAAGATTGTCTGCAAATATTTTCTGCTATCAGGATATCAGTCTGATAAAATGGTCAGAAGTAAATTAAATTTAAATTCAATTCAATTAAAATGAGTCTCTCTGTAGCCTTCCTGGGCGTTTCCAGAAGGATTGAGGGCTGGAAACTAAAGGAACGGTTAATATGGAAAGACTTTGTATCTCTGTCCTTGTATACAGAGCATCTTTCTGATTTACTGGGTGACTGACAGAGGGAGTGGCCAGCACAGGAGCGGGACTCAGCACCCTGCGTGGCTCTTGGTTCAGTTCCTGTCGGTATAAGGTTGTGCCTTATCCAGCACCAGTAGCCCTGACCAAATTTGAGATACGGGTACCCTTGCCGGTGCGTATTCCTTTGGGTCTCACATTCTCCTCCTGCTCTGTTATGGTTTTCTGCATTTCCCACCATCCAAAAGGTTATCGTATTATTTGTTTGTTTGCTTTTGTTTGAACAGATCCCTGTTCCATTCATTGATACCTGAACAGAAATATACCTTAATAAACTATTCTTTGTCCATTCTCTGTCCAGCCTCTATGTCATGTGGTCCTGTTCACTGCTCAAAACCAAAGAGAGGTGTGTGATTCTATGGGATAGGACTCATAAAGTTATCAGGTCAAATCCCATAGTTGGTCCCCATGTCAGTGGATTGTAATAGTCATTTCAACAAGGGGTAATTAGAGTTTTTTTTTAAACTGGGGACATAAGAGGGGTTATAATTCATATATTCATTAGCCAATGATATGTATTGAGTCAGTGAGTGACAGGGGAGGGGGCACTCCAGGGGCCAATCAGCTTTCAGCTGGGGCCAGTTATGCTGTAGCCCTCTGTATATGCCGCTGCATTTCAACTTGGGTCTTCTGCTCAAAGAGACATCAAATAACTGAATTTCTTGGAGGCTAAATTGAATTGCAATTTGTACAAATGAGATAATTGGGCAAGATATTATAGTAATGTCGTGGGTCAGTGTTTAAGAGGCTGGGTGAACGTAGTGAGACAGGGTTGTATAGGTATAGTGTGGTGTAGTATGGGCTAGCATCAAGTAGGGTTTTAATAGTGTGGTACCATGTGATACAGTGTAAGATTAGCCACCTAAGATTGTGTAACCCTGCGAAGGTGTGGTATGGACAAAAATGATCAGAGCTGTATAGCGGTGCTATGCTGTGGACCAGGAAGAAGAATGAGCAAGTCGGTTGTTTTCATTGCTCTTGGTCAGCAACAGAAATAGACTGACTGGTGATGGAGGGAGGAGCCATTGGCATCTCACACCAGCATCACTGTTTCTGAGGTCTTCCCAGCACTTCTGTTACCCTGCACCCCCTAACCTAGCCCTGGGGTTCCATACTCCTCTGACTGGCTTAATAGGGCTTATTATTGGATTTATCAAGCTGCAAATCCCCAGCCTCATTCTAGCCGAGGACCACCTGTAATCCACTGACAGGCTGCTCAATGCGACATTGTGCCCTTCTGTGTCATTGAAACATTCGCAAGAAAGGTGCAGGGGAGATTTTGTAGTTAATGGGTCCTTAATCCATATATATACAATGTATTATAGTGTTAATCTCAGCTCTCCGCCTCACCTAAGATACAGGTAGCTCTCAAAAGGCGAGATTAGGTTATAAGGTACATGCTTTAGTTTTATAATTACTTGCTCGCTTGCTGTGAAAATTCTGAAGCATGCTGTGCATTTTAATTTATAATCATATGCCTAATGTCAATCATATGCTTTATGTATGCAAGGGGCCCCACTAAATGAAATACTAATAGGATTTCTAAACAGCTCAATCGATCGGCATACAAAACCCGATGATTCAAATGAACATGCTGCCCTCTGGTGGACAATCTCCTTATCAATGCTGTATTCAACCATGCACAATCTGGCATGAAATCATAACTGTTTTTAGCCATAAACATTCTAGAAAAATCTGTCCTTGCACATTACAGAGCTGTTTTGACCCTTTGGCCTTTACTATATCTGCCTGATTTTGGCAAAAACTTTGTTCATGATAAGCTGGTAATAATTTTATTTCTTTATTTTATAATTACAAAAGAAAAAAAATCCAGTGGCACTGTACTTAGCCTTCCACCCTGGACTTCCAGTACCCACTGTCTTCACTGGGACCATAATGGGTTATGTGCCAGTTACTGAAAATGCATGGGTAGACGGCTAACTCTCATTAACCACCCAGTCATGTTCATATGTGGAACCCTCTGACTTAAGACAGCAGGAAGCAATTATTTTGCTCACCAGCGGATGGCAGCCTAGTTAAATGTCATGTGGACTTTCACAGCACCTTTACCAAGGAAACGGACGTAGCACCAGTCAAATCAACTAAAGGTTTCACCTTTATGGAAATGATTCAGTTACAACACAGGATGTAGCATAAATGCATTATTAAACATTGCATAACAAATTAAAAAGCCCTCTCTGTAGACTGTAGTTTTATGTAAATTTCTTGTGTAATTACTGCCAGCAGTGTAGACTGTATCAGCCAGCAGTATCGGTCCCAATACAGCTTCATAAAAGATGATGGTGGTTCATTAATGCTTAATCAAATAGCACCAGATTCATTTTGTCTGGAGATATTGGTACCAAGCTGTGTGTTCTGAGGGGGTGGGGTTTAATGTGAGCTCCGCCCACCATGTGCCCAGCATGAGCTTTGAAGGAATCACAGCACAGGTGAGAAATGGAAAAGGAAAGGCATCAGTCGTGACTTCATGGCACCCCAGAAAGCAGACCCAAAAGCATTGAAAAACGATTATAGACATACAATTTCCACTGACCCTTCCCTTACTTAGCCAAATCTTTAAGAAAAATCCTAAACCCTAAAGAGTATCAGAAAGGCAAAAGAGAGCAAGCTGAGAGTGGTTCCTCTCAGAGGTAACAAAAAGCACACGCCTCCTCAGAGCCGAAGGAGGATTTAAGGCATGGGAATAGAAACCTCTCTGTGTTTTCACCGAAGATGTGTCACACATGCAGTCTGTCAGAGATGAAGGCCTTTCGGGGTAGAGGACACTGTTTTTTCCGCACCCGAACAGCCTCACCAGCCGCCAACTCGCAGAGTTAAAACCATTGCAAGAAGAAGCAGAAATACCAATCGGCATGCAGAGAGGAAGGATGACCAGGGGAGGGACAGACCGGGTCCGGGTCCGAGCCGGACCGTTCTGTGGCTGTGCCTGAAATTTGCGCCATCTCCAACAAACTGCACGGGAAGCTTTGGCAGGGTCAGCACAGAGAAGCACGTACAAAATGGCACACGTATGGAGATGGAGGCACTTAGCCTCAGGCACACACAAACGTGCACGCAAGACGGAGTTGGAATTCCAGGTATGTTTATTATGTCCAATCAAATGCATACAGGAACACTCAGAAATAAATACTAACACAAAACATGGAGCAGAATGGTAAGGAACGGATGCTTGATGTTATGGGATGTTAGGGAGAGGAACAATGCTTGGGGTTAATAGCCTGCAAAAGTGCAGTATTCTGTGCAGAAGTTTTAAGGCCAATTCATACTTCACTTTTCCGGGGTCCTGGCTAATTTTGTCACAGGGATTTCAAAATACTGTGGTATGCTTTTTTCTCGGTAATGGCATCCAAGCCTGAACTAATAACTTTAAAACTAACCCTAACCCCTAAAACTGTTCAGAAAAACAGGCTAACCCTAACTGTTTAACAACCCGTTTCAGAACTCTGCTTGTATTTGTTGCAGCACATCTGCCCTCTGCTGGTCACGCAGAATATCACAGCTGAATACCTGCGCTGACCACGACCATCAGCTACCGCAGCCAAATGTGGCAATTGCGGAGGTCCTCAGGCCAAAAGCGCACCAAAATGCAGGTGGAAAAGTGAAGTATGAACCAGGCTTTAGACCTCCAAGAGAAATGTTTAAATCCATGTTACATAAAAGCATGTTAGCTTAGCCATTTCAAAACGTCTCCTCAAGTCATAACCACTCAATACCTACCCATGTATTTGTTGAAATTGACTATCATACCATGCTTGGCTAATCAATACCTCATAAAGTTACCAAACTAAGTTAGCTGGTGATGAAATTTAACGAAAAATAATAAATCATTGCTGTTCCATCAGAACACATTAATTTATATCCATGCATGAAAGCGAACTAGGAAACAGCACCCAACTAACATGATTGATGTTTTAATTAAAGCAGTGTTTCCCAATCCGGTCCTCGGCGGCCCACAGATGGATCACGTTTTTATCCCCCCCCCCCCAGCTCATGACTACTGTCTGGGGGCATCCGAGAAGTGGAATATAAACCAAGGCCAGTTTTCCAAGCACTGTTGAATTGCACTTTATGGGGACATAGAGAGAGGTAAGAGGCCTACGCTGAGGCAGTGCGTTGCCACACACCACCACAGAACAGACCAAGAGAGCCTGAGTGTAGCTGTGCACTGGGTGATACCTCAGCACCAAGTTTTTCCCTGGTGGCTGGAGGGCCAATTCTGCCACTGACCCCCAAATTTTCCCTGAAGTTGGAGGACCTGCCTGTAGGGCCAGATGTAGGTTAACGTCATACCCAGGTCCAAGCAATTGCAGGTTAACGGCCTTGCTCAAGGTCCTAACAGAGGAGAATCACTCCAGGTTTTCACGGGTTTCAAACCAGCAACGTTGCAATTGCTGGCACATATTCATAACCTCAGAACCACCACTTTTAATGGTACTTAATTGTACTGGACCAAGTTTAAGATAGCAGCTTATGTGGTGACCTTTTTCGGGCTTACAAAGTATGGGTTGGAGTTGGTTAAAGTACAGAAGTCAGCAGCCAAAGCACTCAATACGGGGAAGCTTCAGGTCACATCAGCCCAAAGTCCTCATGGAGGCCCATCGGGACTAAAGCATTGGGTCAAACCCTCCACAGCACCTGTTTTGGGTCCGAGGCAGTACGGTGCAAACACTTATGCATGACAGTCACCCATGCAAGGGAAAGTAAAATAGCAGAAATACGTATGCACAGTATCTACAAGTCAAAAGGGTATAAAATATAAAGTGTCATGTTTTACTCATGGTTGAAATCTGAAAGTGGACCCAGCAACATAGCTTGGCCTCTCTTTGAATATGTAGGAGGTTTGTTTTTGAATAAATAAAAGTGTCGTTTCAGTCATCTCAGTCCACACCTCCGCGCACATGCACACGCACACTGAAGCATCACACTCCCAGAATACCTGAACCACCCCGAGTGTCCGCCTTGCTCCTGGAGGGGGCCTCGGGTGGGGAACGTAGTGGAGAACTGGAGGCTTCCCCATCCGCGACGGGGGTCAGGTCGGCCTCACTCTCCTCCTCCACAGCCAGGAAAGGGACGGGGCCTCGGGGGGAGGCGGGGGCGTGCAGAGGCCGCGCGGTGCTGGTGGGACCGTTGCCGCAGACGGGGAGGGTGGAGTCCAGGCTTTGAAAGTTGCGGCTGGCAGTCAGGGTGCTCCGGCGGGAGGCTGGGGTGGGGTGGACGGCCTTGGGCTCCAGCTCGGCTTTGGGCTCGGCGGGAGTCCGCAGGAAGTCAGGCAGCACTAGAATCTGCTCGCTCAGTAATCCGCGCTGGTCATCTGCACGGCAACTTTGGGCTCTGGAGAGAAGCTCAAAGAACTCTGCAAAAGGAAATGTGCCAGGGGCAGAGGGCAAAAGAAGCAGACAATCAGTATTTTAAACTGTCACTTGTGCACTCCTGGAAAAGTTTATGAAAAGATATTGTGTATGATTAAGGCTGTGAGCAGCTGAGGCGTTAGAGAGAGGAAGAAGAACGAGATTGTAAGCAGTTGGGATGTTAGAGAGAGGAAGCAGAATGAAGCTGTAAGCAGCTGGAATGTTAGTGAGAGGAAGAAGAATGAGACTGTAAGCAGCTGGGATGTTAGAGAGAGGAAGATGGATGGGACTGTAAGCAGCTGGGATGTTAGAGAGAGGAAGCAGAATGAAGCTGTAAGCAGCTGGAATGTTAGTGAGAGGAAGAAGAATGAGACTGTAAGCAGCTGGGATGTTAGCGAGAGGAAGATGGATGGGACTGTAAGCAGCTGTGATGTTAGAGAGAGGAAGAAGGATGAGACTGTAAGCAACTGGGATGTTTGAGAGGGGAATCAGAATAATGCTTTTTGTGGCAGGGATGTTAGAGAGGAAGCAGAATGAGTCTGTAAGCAGTTGGGATGTTAGCTAGAGGAAGAAGAAAGAGGTTGTAAATGCCTGGGATGTTATAGAAAGTGTGCAGAACGAGGTTGTAAGCGGTTTGGATGTTAAAGAGAGGGGAAGCAGTATGATGCTGTAAGTGGGTGGGATATTAGAAAGGAAGCAGAATGAGGCTGTAAGCAGCTGGAATGCTACAGATAGGAAGCAGAATGATGCTGTAAACACCAGGGATGTTAGAGAGGGGAATCAGAACAAGGCTTTTTTGTGGCTGGGATGTTAGAGAGGGGAAGCAAAATGAGATTGTAAGCAGCTGGGATGTTTGAGAGAGGAAGCAGAGCACAGTTACCTTCAGCTTCATCTATATTAATCTTTTTTTTCTCCCCGTGTTTGAAAGGTCGCCCCCCGCTGGGGCCCCCTCTAGCCATCACACAGCCAGACTTTCCAGGTCTCTCATCCCCCTGGGTGGCAACAATGAAAACAGACCACATTAAGGGTCAGGACTGGGGCCATTCAAGATCCAAACAGGCTACCGCCGTTTGCCTCCCATAGTGCCACACCCTTATTTTAGCACCATCCTGAGTGGCGTGTGTGCATGCGAGTGTATATATGTGTGTGATTATTACATTACTATGGTTATAATAAGTAGTTCCTTCCTGCCTGACTTTCAGAGGTCATTAAGCATTATGATGTAGGAGTGTCTAGCCAGTGTACCAGTGTAGGAGTGTGTACATTTAGTTATTGCATTAGTGTTAGTGCATTGTGCACTTGTGTGCACACACACGTGCATGGGCATGTATATACTGTTCTTTTGACCTTGTGGGGCATTTTTCAGGTCCTCACAAGGGCAAGCTCAATTATCCATGAACGTAATCAAAACCAAAAATATCATAAGTTGTGTATTTTGTTTTGTTACTTACAGTTAAGGTTAGGGCTGGGTAGGGGTTAAGGCTGCCATAGCTGGGATTTGGGTTACACCCTTAGAAATTAATGTATGGTCCCCACAAAGACATGTATACAAATGTGTGTGTGTGTAGTTATTCAGACTGAGAATCAGACAGGTTATACCAGCCAGAGGTAGCACAGACAGCAGATTTCAGGGCATTATTAGAGAGACCAGAAGCAGAAGGGTGTTGCACAAGGAAACTGCATGCTGTTAGGGGTGGCAAAGCAGGATACAAACCCCAGCGTTCAAACGAGGGGAAGAGACACACATAACGGCGTCACCTGACACACACATACACACACACTCTTACAGCTGTGGAACGGCTCCTTGTGGCCAGAAGTGGTGTACGGCGAGAACCCGAGGCACCTGGCTTCTGTTTCTCTTCTGTGGCAACAAAAACAGACGGAGGGGTAAGGGTCTCAGACTTATGTGCAGTACCACTCACTACCTCTAGAGGTGGCATGTGCTCCTCAGACATGAGGACCAAGGACAAGAATATGTCTAAATCACCTTAGCCATATGTCAAAATTCTATGATGTGCCCTTACTCTACTCCAAAAGTATGCATGCTATGTTAATGTGGTGTAACCTTGTCACGACAGCATGCCTCACATTTTTGTGTACTTTGGTGACGAGATCACCCACACCTGAATACAAAGCTCACACATCCGCAGTTAATACCTTTCTCTCATGTATAACAATAAACAAAAATGCCATATCTTCTTCATTAGCTTTCTTCAGCCAGACAGGATTACACACAAAAAAAATCGATGGCAAAAAAATCACCCCACCTCATGTCACGGATTTTTAATTCTGCCGTTGCTTAATGGTTCAGTATTCGCACACATACTCTCCTAGCTACTGCAGGCAGCCTGTGACTCATGGCTGAGAATTACATGTATGCAGAGAAGTATGCATCAGACAGGCTGCTTACTGTTTCTTTATGTGCATTTGTGGTGATGTTTCGTTGTTTTGTGGACGTCTTTTCAATATCATGCAAAATCCTTATAAATATGCTTCTGCGTATTGTATATTTGCGTCTGCATACCTTTTCGTGAAGCGTGCTCAGGCACATCCAGCACAACCCGGCATCCATCTAGACTTGATATGGGTGCTCCGAAATCCAGGGGTCCCGACTCCCCACTCTACACACAAACATGGCAGCGGGGTTCGACAGACATCACTCGTATGTCAACACAGCCCCGTCTGCCTCTAGCCAGAGCTGCCTTACATAAACCCCAGGGCCCGGAGGTGCCGAGCGATGACAACTCTTCCTGGCTACTTATTAGAGAGCCCGCTCTGCACTGAGTCACATGTTGCGTAACTTTATATCTCAAAATTAGTCATATTACACATTTCACATTTCTCTCTGTTCCCATAACTCTGACATCTGATGCATCTCTTTCTCGAAAAAAGGTGACGGAAACCCGTAGTGATTCCGGCCGCGGCATGTAGAGGGATGACTTACGACTCTGGCCACCAGGTCGCTCAGATGGAAGCCATACTTTGCTACAACGGGCCGCAAGACCTCCGTGACGGGTTTGCTGGGCTTGGCCTTCAGTCCGACAGACCGGTTAATAGGGACAAGGTCCAGCCTGAAAGGCAAGCGAGTCTGAGCTAACATGAACGGACTTGGGTGGGACATCAACAGCAGGGCAGTAGAGCCAGTTTGAATTGCGTAGCTGTCTATGAAATCGCAGAGGGTGCCATTTGTTCAAACACACTTACCTGAACAAAGTGCGTTTTTCTAATCTTAAGTCTCTTGTGCTCAAAGTTATGCAGTCTTGATCCAGAACCAGGGGCTTCAAAATTAAGAAATAACAAATCAAAAAAATGCCTAGATATTTTTGCTTGCATAGAGATATATTTGCCTCCACAATGGTCTTCTGGTTTACGAGTTGTCTTGTCATCATATCTGTGCTACTATATCACATGACTTTGTACTAATGTAAAAATGCAATAACATAATATTACACTCACTGGCCTGTTGTCACACTAGTAATTCTATATTAGTTGTTTTTCCACTAGTGTACTTTATATTAAAGCCACCAGAAGATCCACTACTCTTGTTGTTGCCCTACAACAAAGATCATTGCTTGAATTCTGCCACATGCTACACCAATATTATCATAAACTCGTTTGTAGTGTTATTCACTACTGCTGTGCCTGAAGGCTTTGAATGCTGCAGGGGGATGCTGGATGTTTTACCTTGTCTCCCCCAACCAAGTAGAGGTCCACCGAAGCCAGGTTGATGCACAGTTTCCCACAGAGCTCCAGCAGCAGCTCCCTGACAGATACGCCCGGACGGATGGTCAGGGGGTAACGAGAGCCATCTGGCAAGTTGACCGTACACAGCGCCGTGGCCTTATCACACACAGCCCCAGAGGAGCGGGGCTCCCCCTTCGTAAGTGACATCCAGAGCAACCAATCAGGTAAGGGGCAATGGGAAAGATAAGATCAATGGGACAGATTAGTAGGGAGGGAGCATGATGGCAGGGATCACTAGTGATGGACTAATGAAACTTCATGAACCGTTTGCTGTGTTTTTTGACCCCACTAGATGGTGCTCTTGGTTTGCTTTGGGGCATGCTTTGAGCCCTTTATTGAATAGAGAGCACCGTGTAGTGGGGTCAGAAAATACAGCAAAGGGATCATGAAGCTTCATTAGGCCATTACTAGGGACCACTATGCCACACGGAATTCCATTTTATGTTTTTATACTAGCAAGAGTGTCTTATGTCTTACGACACATTGGCCACTTTCCGACTGAAATTCTTTAGAATAAAAAAAGTCAATTTGTTTTGCAAAAAGTAAAGTGAATGGGGAAAGTTAGGCATTCTACGAAAATGGAAACACAATTAGTAATCAAATGTAATTAAAACTGATTAATAACTGTTTCTGTGATGTAATTATTCCAACTGACAGAGCAGTGAGCACGTGTCACCTTCACATGCACGGGCACTCACCTCATTCCCAGAGAGCAGCTCCAAACTCGTACCCGAGGACAAAGAACCCCGTGACTCCCGTCGGCCATTGCTGCTGGAGAAATCCGCTAAAATGACAACACAGGTGGAGGGGGGGGGCATGAGCTCAGAGGTCAAAGCGTGCATCAGACTCATTAAGGATGAGCTGCCCACACTCACTATGATTAAATTCTCCCAAGTCAGCTTTCTTGGACCCCTTCCCGAAGCTGGTGTTCAGAGTCCAGGAAGAGAAGATCCCTCTCTTCTTGTCTGTGTGTTCCTCTTTGTGGTCCTGGGTTCCTGCTTTGGTCGGTTTCAGTTTCTTACCCTCCTGTCAGATCAGCAGCAGAACAGCTTATTTTTTTATTGTTTTTTAAAACATCATGCTACACAGCGGTGGTGGTGGAAGTGGCTCCCCATTGGTTATGTAAAGTGTTTTGGGCACCTTGGGAAAAAAAGCTCTGTATAAATGTAACATTCATTCATTTATTCATTCATTCATTCAAAACAGTCAGGCTCCATAATGAATGACATGCTTAAATGAAGTGCTCTGCGTGAGAAGCCGGTGATTTGCGATTGGCGTTTCCTTATTTATTCTCGCTGAAGAGCACTAAATAATTGAAAAGGTCACAGAGGAAATGTATGGCTGGAGGATGAGGCAAAAGGTTACTTCAACCGTAGAGAAATACCGATTTTTTTTTGTTCCGGAGGGTGGCCAATGACAGCAATCTTTTACAATTCAGCAACACTTTTAATTATGGTCTACCCCTTATCTATTATATTACTGTCACTAATCATTTGATAATATATTAATAGAGAGAAATATTCCTAAAATATTAGAAAATATATTTTATTTTGCTCCTAGTAGTAAGTGAATCTTTTTATTTACTAATATATTATCAAATGATTAGTATCAGTTTATTAATAGTTAAGGAGCAGAAATAAAGTGTTACCATTTGAGTCTCTACATTGCATATAATATGTGACTGTGTGCACAGTGATGGACTAGTATTTCATATAGGGTCCATCTCGTGGCTTGAGACTGGTACAGCTAGGGTAATGGTCCAAGCTTGCCAGCTACCCTATACTGGATAAGCCACTGGAAGATGGATGGAGGACATATTTTTAACATGGATTTGTTTCTGAAGCAGGACTATAGTACTTATCGCTTTCAGGGTTTGAAAAGGGATCTGTTAAGCCTCAGAGCTAATCTCCGACATATTTATAGGTAATACATACCATGCTGATGTTACAGTGGTTTTAGAACTTAAAAATATATTTTTGATTCAAACCAAAATTTTTAACCAAAACTATTATTTTATAGTGTGGATACTGCTGCAACAACTCAGTGACTGAATGTCTCCTTTTAGAAATCGCTCTCTGAAAATGAGCTGGTAAGAACTGATTTATCTTCACTCGGCAACCAGGATCACGACGGCGTCTCATTTAGACTTGTTCATCTGCCAGGCCCTCCCACACACTGAAATGTACACACTTAGAAAAGCACTGGCAGCAAGTGGCTTGACAGGAACTTTGGTGGGCTGGCCAAATAAGGCAAATGTGGTGGGATGAGACCGGATGTGGTCAAATTCATATGGGTGCAGCCAGAGGTGGCGGAATTTTGAGTGGATGTAGTAGAATTCTGTGGTATGTGGTGGAATTCTGTGTTAATGTAGTAGAATTGTATGTACTGTAGATGTGGTAGAATTCTACATGGATGTGGTGGAATTCTGTGGCATGTGGTGGAATTCTGTGTAGATGTGGCAGAATTCTGTGTAGATGCGGTGGAATTCTATGTAGATGTGGCGGAATTCTGCGGATGTCGTGGAATTCGGAGTGGATTTGGTGGAATTCTGTGGTATATGATGGAATTCTGAGTGGATGAGGTGGACTTATGAGACAGAGAAATGTGTTGGAATTCGGGAAGACGTGGCCATGATTCACCTTCCTTGGTGTGGTCAACGTGACAAAGCTTGAATGGTCAGAGCTGGCACTGTGCTTGGAGGGGACAGGACTGCTAGGTGGTTTCCGGGGGTCAGGCATGGGACGACCTTCGACCTCAGCCAGCATGCAGTCTCGGTACACGGAGGACCTCAGAAAGCGAGTGTAGCTGTCAAACTTCATCAAGTTGAAGATCTGCAGTGGAAGAAGGTGTGATACTCTGTTAACATGGATGTTGATGATTTCTGTAAAGCCAACAGAAGCTGTATTCTACTGAGGAACTGACCCTCTGAATTCATCTCTGATGTGTTTCATAAAGTAAAATTTATGTATGTTGACAGTCAAAGGTGTATCTGTCTTCTCTGTGTCATGACCAGTCACATATGTTTCTAATCTACCAGTAAAGTTTTCAAAAAGAACTTCTTGCATGGTCATAATAATAATGATAATACTGACATTTTATTTTCCATTTGTGGCTATCACCATTGAGCCTATGAGTAAGGCCCTTCACCAAATTGCTCTAGGCACATTGGTTGACCCTGCTCGCTAATCATCATTTGTATGGCACTTGGAACAAAAGCATCTTCTATATAAATGTAACACACACTCCATCTTACTCTCCAATGAGGCATACAACATATAGGTACGTATAAAGCATAGGGTTAGTCATTAATAGGACCTTACTCAAGCACCCAACAGTATGCAATTATTCTGCCAGCCATCAGATTCAAACATTCTGATCATGGACATATAGTCTAAGTTCCAGCTTCTAATCAGGTTGAAGATCCCTATGAACAAATATGCGGAGAAGGGGAACATTTATTAAAACATCTTATCAGTAAGATAAAATTAATGTCGAAATTTTGGGCATCTTCCTTCAGGCTTTTGACTTGACATGGATCAAATTTGCCATATTGAGGGAGGTGGTGGGTGGATGGAGCTTGGAGTTTGTATTTGTACCATGTACCACTGCAACAGGTATGAGGTAAGGATTTTTTTCAGGATTAGGATACATTAAAGAGCATAGGCAGAAATTTGTGTGAGATACGCATAGACAGAGATCAGTATGAGATTACTGTGGACAGAGATCAGTGTGAGATGACCATAGACAGAAATCAGTATGAGATGATTGTGGACAGAGATCAGTGTGAGATGAGCATGGACAGAGATCAGTGTGAGATGACCGTGGACAGAGATCAGTGTGAGATGACCATGGACAGAAATCAGTATGAGATGATTGTGGACAGAGATCAGTGTGAGATGAGCATGGACAGAGATCAGTGTGAGATGACCGTGGACAGAGATCAGTGTGAGATGAGCATGGACAGAGATCAGTGTGAGATGACTGGACAGAGATCAGTGTGAGATGACTGTGGACAGAGGTCAGTCTGAGATGACCATGGACAGACAGCATGACAGAGGTTGACATGGGCATCAGGGGCTGCCTACCTGGAGCTGGGGCTCATGGAACATGTCCGGCCGCGGCGCATTGAGCACGTCATCTGCCAGCTGTGCCCGGCTGTCGATGTTGACAGGCGTGGTGGCCTGGCTGGACAGGAAGCTACTGTAGATTTCACACGCTTTCTGGGATAGCTGGAGACATGGGGGAGGGGGGTTATCATGTCTCTGCTCATCAGACAGACCTCTGTGGCAAAATGCTGCTGCACAGCCTCTCGATTCCCTACATCTACTGACGTTTCTCCTGGTGATGGAGCACCATGTGTGCTGCATCTCAGCTCTCCAGACAGAAAACTAAACCTATTTTTGAGTCAATTTTATGCTTTAAACTTAAACTGATCCTTTATTCATTATTCAAGGTCCAGCAAACGTTGCTTAACCATTAGCAATTGCTTTCAACAGAATTAAAAGTTGGGTGAGTTCTGAGCCCCACTTAAACAGTGCAACTGAATTAGAACTCATTATATGATAAGTAATGAAGCACTCAGTGTTTTCCCAGCATGCACTGGTTTATATTAATGTTCCAACTTCACCTGTTTCCTGTCATTTTGAGGGAGATGGCTGAAAGATTCACAGGCCTGCCAGAACAATATATTCTCTTCACTAAACTCTTTCTTCAGAAATTCCTAGGGGGGGAACAGATGAACAAATGTAGTTGTTTCAGATGCAGCAATGTTTTGTAATAGTGATCCTATGAGTCAGAAAGGTGACTAACCCCCCCCCCCCCCCCCCCCCCCCCCCCCCCCCCCCCCCCCCCC
>JAODKL010000017.1:10896881-10924557 GCA_026780765.1 Petrocephalus schoutedeni
CCCCCACCACTGCCCGTTCTGTGTGGCCCCGACTGAATGGGACTTACTGCCCTTAAAACGAAATCCTGCTTTTGGTATTTCAAATTAGATTCACGCGCGCATTTTTGCAGCCCACTAATGTGAATAATCCAGCGGCCAGGCGGCTTTTGCGGAGGGCCGGACGCGAGACAACGGGGAGGCGGCTGGTTAGCGGGGGGTCCACAGGCAGAGAACTTCGACTTCTCACAAGTGACATCTTTATGACGAAGGAAAAGAGGTCACGCGGCCAGACAGAGCTCAGCTAGCAGATCCAGAAAGCGGGTGCCGGGCGAATGTGGCCACATTAAGGGAGGCTGGGGGAAGCTCCTGTGGGTCAGATTTAGGGAGGGCTCGCCTTCCCTGAGAACACCCCAGCTGCTGCTCAACCTGCCATAAGGATTCTCTCTACTGCTCAACGGCCATGTCAGCTAGAAGAAAAATTCTCTTCCTTCTAGGTGGGGTCTATCAGCCCAAACTGGGGGGCAGAGGAGTCACTGAAATGACTGTGGGCCCACAGAGTCCCTCAGAAACCCGGAGAATGTCTTATCCCAAGCGAAACAGATCATGAGGCGTTAGTTTAACTTTTATGCCAGACTGGTACGACATATAAAAAGCATTTCAATACGATGCCTCCAGTTTGCGAAAGCTCGCCGGTGTAAACTTCCCATGCGGGCTGCTGTTACACTTTGAGATGTTTTGTGTTTTGGTATTTATGGTCGAAATAGCGCGTTTATGTTCACGCGCATTTGCGCCTACTGGAGTTCACCAGTGCCACTCCCACTTGCAAAAATCGCCAGCCCGCCCGCGCCACGCCTCGGGATCCGCGGCCACCCGAGGCCGCTCCAAGACGGCAGCCTTCTGCCCTTACGGAGGCCGACAGAAGAATTTACACGGGAGAGGGTTCTGTTTGTACCCTCTGTCACCCCCCTCCCTTTCTAGAAAGAGAGAAAGAAGAGAGAGAGAGAAAGAGAGAGAAAAAAACATAATTTATCTGTGTATTATCAAGAAAGGCAGACACTTTAATCAGTCAGCTATGAAGTCAGTATTTCCATTCTTATCTGGCGGAGGAGTGGAAATGGAGAGCCGATAGTGCAGGGGAGCCCATCGGTGGGGAGGAATGATAATGGGGAGAGAGGGCTCGCTATTGGACCGCTGTGTCAGCGCTATCTCCACCCATTATCAAGGGGCTTATCGGCGCCCCCATCAGCCTAGCTGTAATGGGGCCAGTTCAACTTTCCACATTATCATACGACTAGGACCTGGTTGAGAGAAAGCTAGAGGTCTGGCTGGAGACAGAGAGAGAGGGAGGGGGGGGAGACAGAAAGAGAGAGAGAGAGAGAGAGAGAGAGAGAGGGTGGGGTAGGGCGGGGATCAAAGAAAAAAAGGGAAAGAAAGGAGAGAAGGAGAGATAGAGGGAGCCGGAGTCAGACGGAGGATCCGTGCAGTCGTAGGGTTATTGTTTATGGACAAAGAGCTCAGAGAGATAGAGAGGGAAGGCAGGGGGACGCACAGAGGAAAAGGATTAAAAAGAAAAATATTTGAGATTGCTGCAAACTAATATAAAAATTCCACCGGCAGCAGTTTCGGGACATCAGATTCCCACAAGAGAAAATCCCGTCAAGCTGGAGGAGTCTGAGGCTCTCAGGGAGTGAGGACGGAGGCGGCTGTGGCTCATACGTGCAATTAAACAGCGTCAGAGTCTGGGCTCAGGCTGTCGGCTTTACCGAGCCCAAACCGGACAGCCTGGCCTTTTCTGCGGAAGTCTGCACCTCCCTGGCCTAAAACTTCCCTTGTGAGCACATGCGAGACGACGTGCCATATAGCTGTCCCATATTGGTCCGCAACCTCTCGCCCTCTTGTACAGTTACCGCACAGCTATTTGTCTGCGGCAAATCAACGCACCCCCCCCACCCCCCACACACACTTCAACTGTACATACAGCACATACCACTTAGAAATTCTTCAGCAGATGAAGAAAATCAGGAAAGGCTGACGTAAGATATTTTAAGACCATCTGCTAAGAGGATTGGAATCAAAACGAACAACGGTTCTTCGTCAAGTCTCCCGGCAGAAGGCCAGCCCCGTAGAACCCTTTGTGAAGTCCAGGGAGCAAACTGGCACCCGGGGCAGACAGAGGCAACCAATGGACCAGAGTGACCCACGTCTTCTCACGGGAGGTGAGGAATCTCCAAGCTGGCCAGCTACTCTCCCAATTGCCCACTGAACCGTTTCGAGGGGAGACAATTTTCTAATATTAATAACAAGACAAGAAGCTACAACTTTAAACAAGCAGGCGGAGTGAAACAGAAGGTCAATGTGCCAGCCCATTTACAGGACAATAAAAACACATGTATTCCTGTCATATACCTACGGCTCCTGTAAAATATGGAATAAAACGTCATAAACCCCGCTATCATAAACACACACAGATCCTGGCGAATCAGAAGCCGCAGAGTATTAGCATGATAATTAATACAGAGCCCACCTGAGACTATAAGTGCCAGGCCCCGCCCCTTTCTCCCAGAATACTACCCCCCCTCCGCCCCTTCACAAGTAGTCTGACTGACAGGTTACTTATCAGCCAAAAAACATACACTCACATGGTTTACACAAGCGCAAAGCAAACCCGGCTCTGAGATCACTCATAACACAATCTCTAATGAGTCATCCTGTACAATCCGAAGACCGTTTCAGGGAGGGAGACAGGGCAAGAGGAAGAGGCACAAAGGAAGGCGATAGAGACTCCGGGGAAGGAAAGGATGAGAGAAGGGGATGGGAGCACGAGACAAGCCGGGTGAGAAAGCGAGAGGGGCTCCATGCCGGCTAACAGCCGCAAAGCAGCGGCACCGACCGCCCCGCACCAGAAACGTTCCACTGACCAGCACCACGTACAAAAACCTGGCGTCCCTCAGCACAATCTCAAGCCTCCTCTTTGTGAGCCTCTTGTTTTTGTCCCTCGGCTATTCAAGCCACCTCTCGTTCTCCGCAGAAGAAAAGAAACTACTCATAATACTGCCGCGCTTTGAAAGCGCTCATTACACTTTGGCTGCCGTTCAAGACGAGGTGCGTATCGCTCAGGAAGGGGGTATCGCGCCCGCCGCCCATTGTTGCGTTATACAGAATCTCAGATCTATTTTTATAATTTACACCCCCTGTGCTCCAATCAGTGAAGAAACTCTCTGGCGTTGATGCGCCATGTCAGGGGCAGCCTCCACTGGGGCAGCCTGGCCATTTCTACGGAATTCGGTTTTCGCCAAGCAGGTCTGCCAGGTGTCGACATTTTGCACCTGGGAGAAAAGGCTCAAAACAGTAGGAGTAATAGCCCTCTTATCATGGGCACCAGGGGCCCTGTCATAACATTAGTGTTACGCTCTGTCTTTGCACAGGCTGCCAGCCACGTAGCCTGAACAACCTTCTGCAGGCTTTACGACCAATCCCCACCCCCCGCCCTACACTCTCTAAACATTATGCACATTTCATTTATGGACATATTATGGAAGTCACACATAACGCACTTCACTCACAAGTGAACTCATATTTTCTCATTCCACTCGTTTCATCAAAAGTAAAAGAACCTTACCAGAATACCCTCTTAAAACTAATTCAGGAACTGTGAAGATTAAACCTCAGATCTTAAAGATACCTTTTTAGATTTTGGAAATATGGCTCGGATACTAGGTTAATTTAACCCCCTAACCGCCAACTCCTGGCATAGCACAAGAAGCTGTCAAATGATAAGTGTGCACGTGTCTTTGTTTGTGTGCACATGCGAGTGTGTTTGTGCCCCCTTGGGTTCCCATGGTAGACCGCAGAGACACAGGCCAGCTGCACTGCCGAAACAGATGTTTAAGCAAAGGGGTTAGCCTGCCATTGCTAGCTTGAAGGGTGGATGGATGGGCCCCTGAATTCAGAACTGTGGATAGCTCATATTATTGACCAAAATACTCAACCAGCACCTTCTCACCCAAGTCTGCTGGTTGTACTTCATGTCAGAAACACTTATTGTTTCTGACATGAAACAATACGCTTCAGAACTGCAAGTTTACTTATGTCTATATAGGGCTAGACCCTTAAGGCTGGAAGCCGAGTGTCCCATTTCGCTTTGCCGATTGTTTTAATCTATCACCATTTTTAATCGCCCCAATTCAACTTGTTCCAGGACTATTACAGTGTTACACAGCGTACACAGAAGATCAGAAGCAAAAAAAAACGCTGATGCTAATGCCCAAGATGGAAAATGATCGCGCTTACAGAACCTGATCAGCACATTTCATGGACAGTCGAAGCTTGACAAGCCTCCATCCGACGAACTTGGCACACAGCCGCGGGCAAACAGAGAGCACAACGTGCTCTCAAGAAAATGGGAGGAACAGGAAGGAGCGAAGAACAGCCTGCCTTTATCACACGCCATCTAATATCTTCGTCGCAATCGTCGCAATAATTCTGCTGCCGCAGCGCGTTATTTTTCTTCTCAATTCATGGGCATGCAACAGTTTTCTTATAATGATAAAATAAACAGCAGGCTCAAGATAATCATCGGGGGGGGAGTCCCTGTAGTATCTTCCGTGAAATCTACAGTGAGTAATATGCGGAATTAGTTTTAATTAAATTAATTGACTACAATGGTCGTTAGGAGAAAATACAGGCAAAACTGTGGAGGGTGGGGGTGCATTCACACCTATCATCTAATTATACAACAACATTAATCACATTAAGCATGGAGCGCACTGGCAAGGCTCAGCTCCCATGCAATGCTTTGTTATTGCACTAAAGTCCCTCTCCTGCCTGCTCGGCTCAGATAAGAACTCTTATCGGACTTGGCGATCTCTATCTGTGCAGAGATCGGCCCGACGGCTTATCTAAAGTTCACATCGAGCTAAAAGCAACACAAAGAAGGAAAAACACACAGGCAAAAGCCACCATGGCGCTGCGGCTCTCTCTGTGCCTATCTGTGCATGAGCACAAGCTTTTCCTTGTTTCTCTCTTAAATGTGGACATCTGAAGACGAAAAACGGTGTTGTGATATGTAACTATCACACGGCTAGAGATCAATAGTGGTGTTTCGGGGGGGGGCGGAATGCGCATATATCTAACTAACTGAAACTGCAATCTCGTTTGCGATTATGGGACACCTCAGAATTCCCGACCAAAGTGTGGCATCACTCTGGACGTTTACCCCTTACTCTGCATATTGACATCGCTTATCAATGTCCCAGTCGCAGACGTCAGGAGGCAAAGCAGCAGCTATCTTCCCAGATCGGCCGAGCCGCTTATCATTTCAGCAGATCTCACAGAAAAATGTGCTTTAATACGCATATATCGCTTTTTAAAAAAATTCAGTGCTCTTTCTACCCTTGTTCTTATCAGTTTAATCATTCTATTTTGATGCAACCAGCTAGTTTCAAACAAAAAGAGATGAGAGAACCAGCTGGGTATAATTAACATGCGCATTCCGTTGTAATCGGCCCGATCTGCTTCACGTTATCGCGCCTAGATCTCCACCCTCCCTATCCTGTCTAACATCTCAACTGCCAGAACTCAAAACTGAGAACAGGAAGCGCCAGCCGTATATATGAAAGGAATTATTATATCAGGGAGGGGCTGTCGATCTGTCGGCAAGATCTGTCTCCCGGCACTAAGAAGCGCCTCCGACACGTAGTAACGCCACCGCTCATTAAAGCGCCCCACGGCAGTAGGCTATAGACCTCGACGCGGGATTCTGGGAGAAGCGCGATTACGAAAGTCTTCCTCGGTGAAGAAGAAAAAATAATAAAAAAAAGTCCTAATAGAAACATATCTACAAAGCCTCAGAAAATCATGTGACAATGTAACTTTGCCATCAGACAAGTAACACGACTGAGGAAATAAGCGTCATAGCACATGATAAATTGATGATGACGACATCAGATGGAAATAGACGATTTTAGTCTACTTTATTAGCACACTAATTACAATTTCAGTGGAATATTCATACTGGCCTACAAGGAATCATTTTATTATTTTAGTATTTTAAGCATTACAAATAGACACAGAATCATGGTTTGTGTAACCATTTAGGCCTATTTATTATATTGATATTTACTACTACTACGACAACTACTATTATTATATTACTGCGAGGAATACGTTGAAGAAGTGCGTTGAATTCGTATTATTTCTTTAGTTTTGAACAGCAGTCACTGCTTTTATTAATATATAAGCTGCGAAAAGAAAACTTGCCGCATTAGTCCAACATCAGCCCAAAACAAGTTGAGAGAAGTGGGAGCGCCGGAGAGGACCGTCCCCAGGAGCCGCCGTCTCTACTACACGCCCGGGATATTTACCAACACAACACTAGTACTATATCGCTCTTTTGATTCTGCTAGTGGATAATTGGGCAAATCCTCAAGAGTAAAAACATGACACGTATCCAGCCTCCAAAGTGAAATGCTTTGTTCCATCGGCGCTATATGCGCGTCTCGCAAAATCCTCCGGGGGGCTTAAACAAACTTCGACACGACAGCCTATGCTAATGTCATCTTATCAGGAGGCTTCTGGTTCTTTCCAAGAGTCGCTTTCTCCTTTTCCTGCCATTAATATATGTATATATATATATATTTTTTTTTTTTCTTTCTTTTTGAAAAGCCCTTTCAAACTCAACCTCCAAGTTATTGCTACTGTGTTTATCTTGCCGAAGCATCTCTCCTGGAAGCAGAACTGAAACAGTGCCTGGCACCGGAGCAAAACGACTTTTCAGCTTTGGTGCTCCTTTTCAACTCGGGGGAAAGGCTAATATTATATTTAATTTGTATCAAATTTGAAATCGCAGACTAGAGATAAACAGTTGCATGTTTACAAAAAAAACAGGAAGGATTAGTGGGCCAGTTAGCCAAGTGTAAAAGAGAAAAGAGTTACAAGGCGAGGGGAGAGTGGCGACCGTGCATTACAGAGTTAATGGGACAGATGAAAAAAGATCCAATTGTAATCCCTATCAGCGAGTGAAATCAGCACAGCGCGGCATCTGAGGGCCCCATCTCTGGAAACAGAACAGAAAAGCCAGTCTCGGAGCAGCCACAGACAGAAAACAAATAAAAAGATCCAATTTTAATCTTTATCTCGACTGAGATCAGATCGCTCTTTATCTGGGCTCCCATCGCCTTTCTCAGAGAGCAGTGGCGTTTCCAAAACAGAATTAAACAGGAAACCATGGCAACGGTCTGCAGCATGTGGACACTACTTGTATTTAAAAAAGGGAAATGTATTTTTAAAGCAACAGGCCATTTGAAGAAATTAATTATCTGCGTTGCAGCCACATTAAGCGATTCAAAACTTATTACCAGGCGCGATCGTGCCAAATACAACGCTGGCATCGCCCATATTATTTTTGACACTTAATCTAATCAGTTGCCAGAAGGTATGCACATGCACAAACATCTCCGGTGATTATATTTTCGAGGACACTGTATGGAAAGCGAATTTCTTATTTACAGTGCCGATTACAGAGACCGCTTGATGTTGATCCGAAGTGTATTCGACTCGGTTAACTTTAATGGGAAAAGTAGTAAACACTCTCTCAACATGAATACACATTCCATAGCGTGCGGGTCTGAAAGCAAGCCTTTTTTTTTAAATAAATGTGCGAATCGTCAACAAATTATGGCAACCGCTTTGCAAAATACTGCAGGCGAAAATGAACACCAACATTATAATCGTGGGGAATAAATATTTAGGCAGGGTCTTCATGTTAACTTTCTAGGTATCTACTCACGTTTAATCTGCCTGGGCTTGCTCTGTTTTCTTCTGGACATGATTGTTCCCTTTCCAATAGCGGCGAAGCGCTCCGTCCACGGAGATCTAGCAGAAAACCACAGCCGTGTCCCAGATCGGAGATATCCACATGTCCTGCACTTTTTAATGACTGAGTGCGCTAGCTAGCCCGCTGACTACCCGTGAACACGCCAGCGCTGCCCACTTTCAGCCGCTTTAAAGACGTGCGCCTTCCCTTCCACCTCCGTTCGCCTTTAATTCTCGGGATTGCGGAGACTGTGGCAGGTAAGTTCCCGCGGCTTGCCGCTGTGTCTGCTCTCACTGCTTCTCCTGACGCTTCGCGGCTGGTGTCGCGCTCGTCATTCGTTTTCATTTGTGTCACAAAACCTCCCCCCGGTAATTCAAGCGTGCTGTTCTGAATGGGAGTCCTGACACTCACACCCTGGCTATGGCGATCCGGGAGAAGGCCACGCCTCCCGGAACGCCCCCGGCCTGTGACGGGAGTGCTGTCTCTCGGATGTGACGACACAAGTCACGCCCACAGGCAGACCATTAAATTTGCAGGTTTCGGCGTGCGACCGGCGCGCATACATTTCCAGTCGTATAAATCCATTACAAGCTATTTCAACGCGGCAGGTTGCTGGATTTTTACTCATGCGGATTTGTGACTTACTCGTTATAAGGATTCATGTTCAAGGATAGAATTCAAGACGTGTTTATTTAAGCATTTCCTATTTAAATGGGCAGCCAAAACTGTAACGTAACTATTCAGCTAAATGATAGCCATATTGATCCTGGATATTCTCCTTGTCATTGCACCTCAATAACAAAAGACTGATCATTTTTTAAGACGACGACTTAAAATTTGAGGGATTTATTTTCGTTTCTAATATCAGCATGCCTTTCACACAGACAACTGGCTGCCAACGCAATTATCACTATTATGTTCAAAAGACAAATTAAAAATACACGAAATACATTAAAATAAGTTTCTGTCCAGCTGACGCACTCATTAAAAGCAAATACTATCTGGAAGTAATGGCACTATATTAAACACAAAAAATACACTTCAGTCTGTAATGCGCACTGCCACCTAAAGGCTGCCAATCAGAACGTAATTAAATTATCTCCACTCATGTGACGCAGAGAGCAGCCCGGACAGGATGCCTGCCCATTACAAGCTCTACGTAAACACGCGTCAATTTTAGACAGACGAGCTTACCTACACCTGCGTTGTATGTTTTCGTTTCGTGTCTCTGGCATGTCTTGCTGGAATAAAGCATAGCCTCCGGAAGAAATTCCACAAACTCCTAAGGTGCAGGTCCACCTGTAATGGCATCATTCCACATCCAATACATACGCGTAATAATACAGGTGAAAAATTAAAATTTTCACCTACATAGTTACATAGTAAACGGCAAAACACTGTTACGAAATCAATTGTTATTGTAAATGTATATACACTCAGTCCATTTCATGCTCATTTCCGTAATTTCGGATATCAGGCACTCAGAATAAAAACGTAAATCTGATACAGATGTTCTAGACAGCTTGCAGATATCCAAAGCAGTAACAGACATTAAGAGGGCTATTAAGAGAAAATGGCACGTTTGTCAATACTGGTCATGCCTTTTTGCATTAAGAAAACCACACTACCCATAATTCTTTCATTTTTAAAGTTTCTTTACATCTGGTCTGTACTGTTGTGGTGGCCTAATGTTTATGGCTGCACCTTTGTGACTAAAAGGTTACTGGTTCAAATCCCTACCCAGCAAGGTGCTACTGAACTAGCTGCCCACTACTATGTCACATATAGGTTAGATCTAGAGGACACATTTTGTTTGGTGTGTCGACAATTAATCACTTTCACCTTCATACCTCAAACAAAAGAAATGAAAACTGTAAGTTGTATTCAAACTCTCTGGTGTGGTGTATGCACAAAATACTCACAAAATGTCACACAATTAACTGAGCAGCCTTGACTAAGTGGATTGCAGTGTTTGTCATGATTTTGAAGTAATAAATTTAACTGTAAAATTTTTGCAAATTTGGTAAGGCCTTAAAAATCATTTTGAGGATCTAACATCTAAATATCCAAATTAATGTGTGACCATCTAATCCACAGCTAATAATCCACATCTAATACTGATTATTCCATGTCATAAGAATTAGCATTTTTTTAATTGAAATACAGAATTATTATACAGTACCTAACTATAGAAAGCACTAATGTATTTTAATGCATTAGTATTCATTGGGTACTTACAGTGTGGTAGCCCAGCTGAGTTGCTTTTGACAGTGTATGTGCCCCGCTGATGTGACAAGAGGAGCTGAATGTGCTGGCTTTCGAAGGGGCCACTCAGCATCCCCAGCTCAGGGTGCGAGTCAGACGACCCAGGGAACACCAACCCCCCCCCCCCCCCCCCCCCCCTCCCCCAACCGCACCCCTACCCTTAGGACGCACCGAGAAGTAGTGTATTCCCTCGGGGTCCTGTAGAAGTCGCTCAAAACCAACAGCCCAGCTGGCCACGGAACGCTCCCCGCTACTCAGGTTCACCTCGCTGGTGCCAACCTTCAGGCCAGCTGGGGACAGTGACAACATGGTGTTAACGGCCCCGCTGCAACACCAGCACGTTCCCGCAGTCATACGAGAGCAACTTACAACACTCAGCTCTGCAGAGCCATGGATCTGGATGTTCCCTGTAGTATTTCAGGTTTGGTGCCTTGCTCAAGGCAAATAGTGACGAAAAACATGCAGCGCTTTAACCCCCTACGGTCTTCCAAACGATACTCAGCACAGAAAATTAAAAGGGAAAAGACGCCCATCCGCCTTCTGCTAAAGTATCTCTCAAAAGCAAAGAAGCTAGTGGTTGTAGCGATTGCTGGGCTGGTGTATATGAAGCATGCATGAACTTACCGCCTCCTGAGAGCGTAGTAGACTGTAAGAGAAAGAGAGACAAGTAAGAACACAATGCGAGAGCTGGACACCCTTCCTCACCGCTGCCAGGCTAACTGCTGGCTCTATTCGCTGCTATCAGGGAGCCATGTGGCCTCCTCAGTTAGGCTAAGCTGCACCTCTACCTTTGTCTGCCTCTCCTTGACCCCAAGCTTCCCCATTACAGCCCAAACCATGGACTAGAGACAATCAAGCCACATTTAAGGCACCTTAGGTAACAAAACACATGCAGAAGAAAGTGGCACATGACTATATTATTACATAATTGTGATAATAGAAAGGAAAAAAAACACAAACATACGTGCAGTTCTGCTTCACATTAATATGTATGTGAATGCTAGGTGATGTCAAGCCCAATATACACTATATCCAAGATATTAGAATGTACAACTTAAGCTCCTATGAGAGTCATGAAAGCATCGCCAAAGAAGATAAAAGGACAGATACACAGCCCACATGGATACCGGGCTGGGGGCTAGCAGCTCCTGCGGGTGAGGAGCTGCTCCCATAAGCTTGTAAGGTTCAAATCCAAAGGCATGCACGACAACAGGGTACAGAGCCTTGCTATTAAAAGAACATAAGGAATATACACACGAGAGGAGGTATTTCAGCCCATCAAGCTCATTTGGGGAGAACTCAACTAATAGAGTTGTTAAAATCTTTTCTAGCTTAAACCGAAGGTTATAGCTTGCACTACACTAACAGGAAGACTATTCCATACTCTAACAACACGCTGTGTAAAGAAATAACATAAATGTTCTATTGTTTGTATGCTTAGCTGACACCTTTAACTGGAACGGAGTATATTTTTTCTTCATTATATATAACAGTATCCATTTTGACAGCAGGGACTTCCTGGGACTTGAACCAACAGGCTAAAAGCACAAGAAGACAATGCAACATTGTGAGCTACTTTGAAGATGCTTGTCTCAGAAGATTGGTAAAGCTTTGGCAGGACGTGAAAAACGTTCCGGATGGGTTCAGCCAGGAACCACCCCCAAACTGCACCCCATCGCTGCTCCTCTCAGGATGTTATTATCTAGACATGTAGCGGAAGATTTAAAAAAAAAAAAAAAAAAGTTTTTAAATATTCTATAGCGAGACTCAAAATAGCCCTGTCGCTTCTGCCGATCCGCCAACTACTCTCTGTTCCTGGCCAGCTCCTGTTCTGAACTATACTCTATTCCTAGCTGAATGCTGGAGAGAGGTGTTAATGAAAGCAGGGGAAGGAGAGAGAACAGAGCAAACGCAGGCTAGAGGCCCGGCAAAAAAAAAACAAAAAACAAACTGCTGAGGGTAGAGATGTTAACTTTTCATGAACTCGGATTCACTGACCTAAATGACCAATAACGAACAATTTCACTTGTTAGAGAATGTATACAATGGAAGTATTTATTTTTTTGTCTTTAACAATTAAGCTAAATCACCTGGTATTGATTAAATGACGGGAAATCAGGGAGAACTTCCCAGTGAACAGGTAAGAGTAAACCCTTCGATACTCCCTCCACCTGTTTAGGCAAGTCTCTACAGCAAACTGGTACATAGAAAATAACCATTTCAGCTGCCTGCACTTCTTAACATACAGCAGATAAGCAAAGAAAAACAACTAGTGACAAAAAAATCTGTCTGCTCCAGGTCTGAGCAACCTGAACCATCTGGGATCCAGCCCACTGGACTCATCTCGGACATCGCGAACGGAATTGAGAGGCTGCGTAAACAGCCAGACCACCCGGCGTCACTTACAGAGGGGTACGCTTTTCTGAAGGACAACCTCTTTTTGAAGCTCATTTTCCCGTGGGCTTGGAGACCGGCCGCTCCGTTCTGCTGCGTGCCTGAGTGACTTTCCCTGTGATATTGGGCGGCCGTGCCCATACACGTCGGGCCCAAACCTGCCCAACGACGTCGCGATCCACGCCAACGCACTGCACACCATTACATGAATCCTGCCTCTCTCTCCCTCCCTCTCTCTCTCCTTCTCTCTCAGGCGGCCTGCTTTCACTGCTACCACAGGACACCAGTGACACATGGCATTCTCTAGAAAACCAGTAATCGATGTGGAATGACTTTTTCCTGACGAGTCAAAGGTCCCTGAAGTGTCCTAAATCCTACGACGCCAGGCTAGCAGTACGAAGAAATATGTGGCAAACCGTTGGGCCCTTGAGCAAGGCCCTTAACCCCCAATCGCTCCAGGGACTGGCTGACTCTGCTTTCTCAACTGAATGTCACTTTGGATAAATAAATTAATTGCAATCCATCCAGCTTCCATACCAGCTAGTCCAGTGTGAGGATCCAGAGCCTATCCCAGAATCTACAGGCACAGAACAGCCTATGATGGGGCACACACAAATCCCTGTGGACAATTAAGCAACTCTAATTTTCATTAGTAGGTTTTTGGACTGTGGGGGGAAACTGGGACCCCATGACAACATGGGAAGAACATTCAAACTTCATACACATGGAACCATGGTAGAGACGCAAACCCTGGTCCCAGAGGCATGCGCCAACAGGGCTAAATACTGTGCCAACACACCACTCCTACATTGCAATTGTAATTGTAAATACACTCCATCAAGTTGGGGGACACACACTGGTATATAAGATATAAGAGGTTGAGAAAACAATGTGCCAGCCCACAGTTAGACGTAATGTCAGTGCATCATGGGGGATTTTGCACTCTACTGCAGTCTACCGTTGTTTGAACTGCTCGTTGTAACGTTTGCATGTGGCTGGTCCTGTCCTCCAGCAAACAGGATGTCCAGCCGTTGTCCATGTGGCCTTGGTCCAGAGATTCATTTCTGAGAATGCCCAATATGTGATCAGCTGACTGGAAACAAAGCAAACCACGTTCCATTTCCAGGAGTCAGAAAAATCACCACCAGAGATGGAGAAAATGTGCCTTATAGAAAAACATTTACACTGACCCTGTAGATGAGGACTAATACAAATCCTGAGCAAATATTGGCAAATTTTCTGTATAATGGATTGAGTCAACTACTGTGTAAATGTTTTTATTTAATTTCATCACCTTTGTGTTTAGAGTAAACCCAAGCAGTTCAGAAGTAGGAATTAAAATTTTAAAAATTCGGGGTTATGTTCATGCTAACGGTCCTGTAATCAGACCTGACATAACAATAGCACCATTTTCGAATGATACTGGCTGCACGGATTTGCTGTGATCCATTTGTGCAACTTGTCAGTGATACTGTTTGAGGCTGTCGCAAATATGAAATATTCCATTCAGGGATAAACAAGCACTGTTGACGACAAGATGATATTTTTATAGAATATCCACGCAAACACACGGTTTCAAGGATGAGCCCCCACATAAGTCCCACACTCACACCCCAGGGTGGAATGTCAGCTCCAAACCTTGCATGATTATTCCAGTCAGCTGTCACATGGACCCACTAAAGCCACTCCCAACCACACAGAAAGATTTTTTTATCCTAAAATGAATTACCAGTTCAGTTGTCACATTGATGCCTAATACAGTAAACAGGATTCCCTACATTCTGTTAGTGGGTTTCGTCCGCACCACAATTAATGGCCAGTGTGGTTTGGAGTCTCCTGATTTGAGTTACAAACTGAAGACATAAGTATGAATCATCACCTGTCCCGAAAAAAATAAATCTTGAATGGCTAAATCACTGCAGATGATTCCTTAAAATACAATTCAGATTTATTAGTTATACAGATGTTTCCAGACTGTAAATGCAAAATGATCAAGGGAGCAGGTTTGGTTTCAAACATTAGTAGGGACCAAATCAGCCCTGAACCCCCCCTAAACACCCACAACACTCCCACAATATTAGTAAGGACATGTTCCTACCATCCATGCCCAAATTGACACCCTTGAAAAAGATGGCATGCATATGAAAATCAAAAGGAGTACAGTGCCAGCCATAAAGGGCACTGGCCACATCCCCACAAAGCCCATAGCCTTTCAGAAATCCCAGCGCAGTCACATCAACTGAGAAGAAACAGGAGTCGACAGCTCTGAGGGTCTGGGGGCGAAGGAGCTGGATGGAGCTCTGGGAATTGGTCCCATACCACTGCGAGGCAAAGACGATACAGTACAAATAAACAGCATATATAGAAACGTGAAATTAGAGTTAGTCACAGATCACAAGCTACACAAAGCATTAAAGAAATTAATAAGGCCCAGACAGTGACACAATTCACTGTGCCATATCAGGCTCGGCTCAGTCGCTGCAGCCTGTCAGGTTTTGACAGCCCTGTCTTAGTGACGAGATGAAAAAAGGCACAGGGCATTCAGTGTCAGGCCGAGGGTGCCTGAGATGTTGTGCGGAGCCTCACACTCCCCCCCCCCCCCCCCCCCCCCCGTCTGCAGGGCCAGCTGGTCCAGCCGGCAGGAAGCAAGGGCGAGGACCAACAAGCCGACGCTGGACATTTTGCAAAATGTCAGGTTCCTACCTCCTGTCAAGGGATATCGTTTGCCATGAAACGTTCACCCACGCATTTAAAACAGGACACCGCGGCAAGAGTACAAGCTGTGCACATTCTCTGCCGTAATGCTGCCCTCTGCTGGTGGCTCCCAGGACAGCGCCGTGACTGCAGGGGAAGCCCTTCTCTACACATCAGATTTATAGTGCTCCCAGATAAAGCCCCAGACATTCAAAAATGAAATGCAATTACAGAATTAAGCATTTTTTATAAGCATTCAAAGTAGTTACATCCATGTCACCTTATACTACGTATGTTTTACAGAAACAAAATCCTTCGAGCTAGGATACAGCTTGGATAAATCCTTTTAAGATCCATTGGGTAATGAGGCTCCACACTTCAGCTCAAGTTAAAGGCATATTTAAGAAGAAATCCTAGCAGACACACCAGAACTCCTCCATTCAAACTAGTTGATGGTGAAACTAAACCAGCCGACTTGACGCACCTAGAAGTCAATGCAGAAACCACCTGTACATTTACGCCCTTCATCAATCAGTACTATGTGATGCAAGACCAGAACGCTACTCAGAGTATACAAGACGCACGGACCTCGAGCGGAACACTAGTTAAGTTAAAACATTCTGAGTCATAAGTGAGACTAAGTCAATGTGAGAAGTCTCGATTGCATGGAGGACTCTTCAGCCCCTGAAGTCTCTCCTTTGGGAGTCGCATTGAAAGCGGCCACCTGATTGGTGAGGGCTGCCTGTACTCACTCCGCTGGAGCTGCCCAAAGAGGTGTGCTCCATGTGCCTCTAACTCCCCATGGGAGTCATGCCACCAGCCAGCGATGTGTGGACGAAGAACAGCCGGCCTGGAGATCTTGTGTGCGGCTACCCGTGCAAGCAGTGCATCTCTACTCTTACGCTCCTCTGCTCTCTCTCTCTCTCTCTCTCTTTTCCCTCCTCTCTCTCACTCTCTCTCCCTCACTCTGTGTCGCGCCTCCGTGCACTTCCTCTGGTGCCCATTGGGGGCAGACTGGCACAGTGCTCACACCGCGTTACATGAGCGTGTCATTCAGAATTTCCCGCAGCTGTCCCAGGGCACTGTGCTCCATCACTCGCCCAGCGGGCCCCCTGGTAAAGGCACTGCATTGATCTGTTTGAAATAAAGTGATGTCCGAGGGGTGGTGCTGCCTGTGGGGTGGAGGGTTTCTGAAAGACATTAAAAAAACATGGCCCTTAGACTCCATCGTTCATCAGCCTTGCTGGTGCCGAAGGCACACACGCACAAGTCCAACACCACACCCACACACACTATCGGGGTGCATTCTGACTCATGCAGGACCCAGTCGGTGACGGATGTCCCCGCGCTGAAACAGAGGGAGATTGCCTTCCTGGGGACTAGCATGCAGGGCGACGTGAATTGTAATGAACTGCTTCATCTGAGCTTGTAGCAACTGAAGATCACACTCCTTGAAATTCTTGATCTGAAATGCTGGTATTATTTGGAAATACAGGCTATATAAAAGACTTCCTATACATTTCAGTCAGTAATTCTTATAAATAGGCTGTTAAACAGAACATTTTGTTCTCCTCATTCCACCTGCTCCTTATATAATGACAAAGCAGGAGTGTATGGCTCATTTGCGGAGGGATGCATGCCCATGTCTGCAATCCCATGGCCAGCAGAGTAATCATAACACAGTTGGGCCCTTAACCCTAACTTCTCCGGGGCTGCTGAGTGCTGGTTCACCCTATTCTCTGACTCCAAGCTTTCCTGACTTGGACAGAAGTGTACACTACGCATAAACATCGATAGCTGCTAATCCAGTGCAGGGTCACGCTTTGCCTGGGGCCCTTTGCAGGAAGTACCATATATAGACAAAACTATATGGTTCATATAAGGCTATCAAGCATTATATTCACTACAAGTCAGTGTTATTCCTTATATAATTATGGCCATGTTCATACCACAAAACACTTTTGACATGTTCAGCACTCAAGGGAAAAACCTATACAATAACAAAAAATTTACATTTTACCATGCATGATAATATATGGCTTTAGCAGGAAATACATGTTTATTTTTTTGTTTCTTAATATAAATTGCTTTTATATTATTCTTATGAAAGACATGTATGACCTCTCCACATTCAGCTGGTTTAATTAGACATGAGAAAATTCAGATTATGTTCCCAGCCCACAAACTGAATGCATCATCCAAAAAAGGATGCTTCCTTTTCAGAATACTTATTCTGGTTGTGTGGAACCACTGTCCAGGATTCAACTGAATTAATCCAAAGAATTATGCATAAAAACAAATACTCACAAAACATTCATTTACTATGCGTTGTATAGGATTTAAATGTCTGACAGTATGCATTATACATACGCCTTGCACGTCAATGCAGAACTTTGATAAAACATTAATGTTATATGTATTTTACATGACAAAGACATATATATGACTAATGACACATTTACTTAAAATGGATAGTATATTTATTTTTAGTGTCATTAACTGAGCTTATATGACTTTAGTAAATGCATAAGAGCCACATGTTCCATATGGGACAAGACAAATGACACCCCTGGATATGATGATAGACACATACACAGAATCACCAAACCTGCAGGATGAAATCCATACAGACAACATGCAAACCTCGTGTACACAGACAACCATGGGGGTATGACGTTACTTTGCTGAATACACATTTTGACTAATTTATGATATGTTGTTATCCAAAGCAATATACAACTGAAAGCAACATCAGAAATTAGGGTTAAAGGCCTTGTTCAAGGGCCCATTGTTGGGGCCACTATCGAGCGCAGGATTCAAACTAACAACCTTCTGTTCACAGACAAGAAGTCCTAACCTACAGAGCCACACCTCAGCGAAGGTGACCCCCCCCCCCCCCCCCCCCAATCCACCGTAGGGGTCACAGCTGAACTGTTGCTAAGGTCAGAAGACCTCATCCACAGACTTCATCCATCAGTACCAAGAGCCCTCACGTTGACTTTGAGATGTGTTTTTCCTCACCCACTCCTACATCTACTGCTCAAAGTACGGGCAGGAGACCGTAAGCAGTCTCATCCTACACTGAGTTACGAAACGGCGCGACTCAGGCGGGGAGGGCGTCGTCCAAAGCAGGCCTCTGAGCTCCCACGCCTTTCGGTGACAGGGCTACCCAGTGATGCTGGAGAACCGATTTCTGACTGCTGGTGCGACCCGAGCCTCTCACCGAATCTGAGTAAATGAAACAAGAAGTCTGACAAGAAGGCAGAGGAGCCAGCCAGCACCCTGTGTTCATTATAAGACTGGATCCAGGCACGATAATGAGCTGATTGCACTTTTCTGGGGTACAGAGAGGGAGCCCGCCTCAGTCAACGAGCCAGAGATTCCAAATCTGGCCTGACATCAGTCTCTGCACAGGCTTCATCTGAAGCAATTTCATGCTGTTTATGTTTGCTGCAAAACGTCAAAGCACTCTAGATGTTATCTGAGCCGAGAAACGTTTCAGGCATTGCGAAGAAGCTCGTTCACACGCGTATTAATACTGCACTGACTTCTGCACACGCATACGCAAAGGCATTCATAAAATACTGCACCCACCGCTAGCTAAAAGTTTTTATAAAACTTTTATACAAATAATGTATCCCTAAAAGGCAGCCCTGCCAAATGAAATATGTAGAACAAAGAAAATTCTGCAATTATCAGAAATCTCCAGATAATTACAAACTTCCTCCACTTGTCACAGTTATGTAACAGTAAATACAGCGTGGACTCAACACACAGCTGAGACACACTGAAATTCAGCACAGAAATATGCAGCCCAAGCAGGCATATACAAACAAACAAGGTATGCACAGATTCAGGACAGATAAAACACACACAGATAAACATAGATTCGTAGTCAGACAGAGCACTAACAGTACAGAGAAGAAACCAGTAGCCTCAGTCATATCTGTCACTTTGTAACTCATAAACCATGATTCAGAACATGCTTAAATCTACATTATGACCTTATAGCGTGTGTTTATTTTTTTATTATTACCATGTTACAGTGAAAGGGCATAATCCACTCTGTGTACAGCCCTACTATTACGATGACGCCGGGATCCTGTGCTGCTGAAATGGAATAGAGGAATGCCTGGTAATTGCCATGTTGGTACACAGGTCGTGCCCTGTAATTTGCCTTGCCTCCTGCACAAAATCATTTCCCTTCAAACGGATACAGGCTAAAAAGAGAGATCTGATACCTTCGATTTGTACACGTTACGTAAGTTACTGTTTGGACACACTCAAGCCACACAAATGAAGTGCAAATGTGTTCATTAAAATCTTCCCACTGAAACTACATCTTTAGGCAATTTGTAATATTATAAACGCAGTCGGTGCCCTTTAGAAAATACATGAAGACCAGTATGAAGGTTTTCCACTCTCTCTTTGTGTATCATTCTTTACAATCATAGTGTAACTGACCAGCTACATTACTAAGAATTCATCAACTAACAATTAATTAATATCGGTCACTGTAATGTGTATTCCTATATGTAAATATATTTTGCAGCTAGACTGTTAAGATATGTATTTATCTGCAATGTTTTATATAACACATTTATAAACTTCAAATATCTGTATATATTTTTAAATTGGGTCATTAAATTTTCAACATTCCTGTGGCTTCATTTGAAAATCAATAATACCTAAAATTAAAGGAAAAAAAAAAAAACAACCACACCTTACTCAGCTGGGCTCGCTCAGGTCCTATTACATTTTATTATGTTCACACATTCCAGATGGAAACACAGGATCGAGTGAGGGCATCTTCCAGATGTAAAATCACACTCTCTGTAAAACTGAGGACGCAACTGCAGACTTGAGCCTTTAGATAGCTACTGGTTTATCCACATACACAAACACACACACATATATATATATGGACACATACTTATATATATATATATATATATATATATATACACATACATATAGAGACACACACTTGTTGATACACACAGAAATGTGGGCAGGGTGTGGATGAGGTTCAGGTGGGTGTCAGCAGGTTTATCTGACATATGCTCCAGTCTCGTTAATCCATTGTTACAACCACAGACTTTTGGTCCCATCATCTCTTTTGTTCCTTTCGGACAACACCGTATTCTCACTCTCCTCGCGGTTGCTAGGATACCGGGGTAGACTGTGTTGGTGTGGGTGGCTTCTGGCTGGAATCCCGGATACCTGATCCACATTATGCCCACTGTAGATCACACACCACACATACGCTAAACAATGCACTGTGCACTACAGTGTACACTGCGTTACACACGGCAAATTATACACTAGACTATTTACCACAATTTGCACAGCAGATGACACACTACACAAAGCGCCTAACACACTACAAGGTAAGTTTTTTACCACACTCCAAATCATGCACATCGCACTGGACATTACACATTATGCTACGCTTCTCTCTTTGCATTGCAGTATAAGCTACACACTGATGCTGTACTACACACTGTACATTATATGCAATATTACACACTACAAGCTGCATAATAAACCTATAGCCAGCCTTCTATGTCTTGCCTGCCCAACTAGCAGCTCTGCACACAGCCCAGCCCAGCGGCTCTCTGGCACTCCCAGTGCGTTAAGCGTGTCATTACATGGGCACACCTTTCTGGCAGCAAGACAGCTGTTTAGCTCTTTTTTCCCCCTTTTCAAATTTTCATAATGAAAGCAAAGTGAGACGCCAAAATTTGCAATCTGGTTTAAGAACCCCCCCACCCACACACGCGCATAAACACACGCACACACACCAAAGCAATATGCTACACTCGATGGATGAGCAACACATTTTAGGAAATGATCCCAGCATAATACACTGCTTCTCCATACTGCGCAATACATTGATCATATGCCACACGCCATGTGCTGTTTTTGGAGTTCAATGTTACCTGTGTTGTATTTTAAACACTGTATTTTAAACATTGTATGTTAAACACTCTCTGAAAGTTATCAATTTTGATTTGTGCTGTCTCTAAAATCTTTCTGATGATAAGTCATAATTTAGATGGTAGGAGATTAGGGACAAGTTAAGTCAGGTTAAAGTTTTTTTATTGGCTGGATGAATAGTAAAAGCCTATAATTACCCAAATAATTCTCTACAATTCTGCCAAGAATGAAGACTTAGTGACAGGTTAGCTGTCAGTTCTGCAAAGGCAGTGTCACATTCAACAGGTGGCATCAGATCCAGCCCAAGGCATAAGCAAACTAAGCGGCCTCTCGGGGGCCCCACGCCCCCAAGAGAACTTGAAATATCAAGATATCAAATTCTGCTTAGGGCCCCAAGCCCCGAGCTTAAGGAGCCGGGCCGGACCTGGGTGGCATCCATTTACAGTCCACTCTAAAACAATTAAAAAACAATCACTTAAATTAAAGGAATTCCTCTAAATTGCCCTCATAGTGTGTATCCAGGGTGTACCTTGCCTTGTGCCCTGTACTATATGAGATTATAGTTTGTGTTTGAGATTATGAGTTTATGGCAATCCGGCATTGAAAAAGTGCTTATGGAGACCAAAAACATGTATCCAATATACAGTACTGTGCAGAAGTCTAAGGCAGTCACAGAAAATGCTTAAATTATCTTCATGCCAGTGTATGATATTATGGCTCTCACTAAGTGTAGCAGCCATTTCAGAACCTCTCCTAAAGTCAACAGAGTATTTGCAGCAACCATTCACTATACCCACATACTTTTTGATTCGATCCCTACATCACTTTGTTTGGCTAATCAATACTCTATTCAGTCATTTAACAAATTGAGTTAATTGGTTGATTGAGCTGGCTCAGAAATTGTACAAATGCATAGAATGGCCCCTAAGCAGGGGTTTGGGAAGCAAAGCAGAGTTTATCTAGCTATGCAACACGTTTTCAGGACGATGGCGACACCTGCTGGCTATCTACTTATGTCTAGCTGGCAGGCGACAGTATTTTTCAAAGTAAGATTATTTATACAGCACAATTCAGAGGCAAGCAATTCAAAGAATATCCATCCATCCTCCAACCCAGCTTATCCTTTTTAGGTTGCGGGGGGCCCAGAGCCTATCCTGGAAGCTACGGGCACAAGGCAGGGCAGGGAACAACCCAGGATGGGGGGGGGGGGGGCACACTCACAATCAAGTAACTCCAATTAGACTCAGCATGTTTTTTTGGTCCGCGGGGGGGAAACCGGAGTACCTGGAGGAAACCCAACGACGACATGGAGAGAACATGCAAACCCCACACACATCCATCCAGGGTGGGATTCAAACCCCAGTCCCAGAGGTGTGAGGCAACAGTGCTAACCACTGCACCACCGTGCCACCCCCTTCAAAGGATATATTCAAACAAAAAAAATATTTTAAATCACATTTAAAAGACAAAAAAAAAAACTAAAAGCCCAAACAAATATTTAACTGAAAGAGAACTAAGAGAGAAGTTCCATTGTAGTGGCATTGTATGGCTAAACTGATTTAATTTAATGAAAAGCTGCAGCAAAGAGTCATGTTTTAAGCCCTGATTGAAATGAGCAGGTGAAAATACTGATTTAACTAGGGGATCTCTTGGGCCATGTTGGAGGGGCTTTAACCCCACCTAAAAAAAAATAAAAAATCACCCTACCAAACAAATGTTCAAATTTAAATATTGTCTTGTCATTTATTTTGATAAATAAAACAGATCATAAATCATTATTGGAACTCCTATACTTAAGCATATACTGTACATACTGGAAAGAAGTGAAGCCTCTTCTTAATGGGGAAACATCAAAACACTAAATAATACATTTTTATTATTAACTTTCTAGCACTTCTCTAACACACATATTCTTCGTTCCGGGCCTTGGGGAATACTTTAAATAATTTGCTTGAAAAACAGCTTTCTGACTCACAAAAAGTATTGGTGCTGAAGCAGCCGGTAACAATCCCAGTCCACAGAGTTATCAACCTGCACTAGGTCAGATATAAAGGACTTCAGAGGCCAACATTGAGTCAGGACCCTGATTACCAAATTGGCAAGGGGGTGGGGCTCCATACATACCAGGAATCCAGATGAGAACAACTTGGATAGGGATCCTATTCCTTGGAATGCACAGCCTTTAGAGCTGAAAATAGCAGGAAAACATGACTCGGGGTGGGGCACCTTACTCAAACTATAATTACCTATAATTACTTTATTCATTATAATTAATTGCAAATAAACAGCACATGTACTTTTGCATGCAGCTGAAATGAAATTAGTTTGACATTTAAATTTCGGTCCAATTGCCTTTGTTCAGGATTATTTGATGCGTAGGATGTGAATGACGTTTTTGTTTCACTGAAATCAGATACCCAGATCAAGGACCTCTTGATGTCTTTGTAGTGTGTTTCTACACTGCCCTCTCCTGGAGAAAGACAACACTCACCTTCATATTGGTTTTATGGAACTTCTTAATTATCTGATGCAAAATGAGGCTCACAGTGGAAAACCCACTGTGTCTAGTAGCAATGTGCTTTACACCACGCAATCCAAAGCTTGGCATTGTGCTTGGTGATGTGAGGCTTGCATGCAGCTGCTCGGTCATGAAAGCCCATTTCATGATGTTCCCCGCACAGTTTTCATGCTGGGGTTAATGCCAGAGGAACATTGGAACTCTGCAGTTATTGAGTCAACAGATCGTTGCTGACTTTTACTCACCATTCAGCACTCTGTGACCCTGCTCTGTTACTTAACTGGTCTGCCACACCACGACCAGTCCTGTTGTTCCTAAATGCTTACACATTCCAATAATACTGTTTACAGTTGACCTTATCTGGCAGGGATGAAATTTTACAAACTGACTTATTGTAAAGGTGGCATCCTATGACAGTACCACGCTTGAATTCACTGAGCTCTTCAGAACGACCCATTCTTTCACAAATGTTTGTAATGCTGAGTGCATCACTTGGTGCTTGATTTTATGTACCTGTGGTAATGGGGCTGAATGAAAAACATAAATTTAATGATTAAGAGGCATGTTCCAGGACTTTTCCATATAGTGTATTGATTACCATGCACATCATTAAGAATTTGGTGACCACAACCACTAATTTCCAGCACAAATTGGTTGAAACTTTTTTTGGACAAGTAGCACAATAAGACCAAGTTAGCCTTGGTGACATTTTATGCCTTGTTACAAAGATTTGAGTGAATACATTTACTACCATAAAACTCATAGTATTTGCGCACTAGACGCTAGCTTGTGGCTTTTCGGGCACGTTATCTTTAGGGAGGAACACAACCAAAATGTGATCACAATTTGATTGATTCCAGAGCTCAAAATAAATCGAGAGCATTAAAAAAATTCGGGCTCGATTTAGTAGTACTATGGGCATGGAATTAAAATAAATTAAATTAAAAAATAAAATTAAAATAAAATTAAATAAAATAAATAATAAAAATAAAACTGCCCACAGCCCCTCTAGGGGCTTCACTGTATTCTTAATTTAATTGTTTTCATTTTACCACAGCTTTAATTTTGATAAACAAAAATATGGTTTGTATAAAATATATATATGCCAAAGCGATATGGCCAAATTAAATTTAAAAAAATGAATATACCTTCAAAAAGTTCAAGAAAACGTGAACCAGTTAACCAGTTAAATGTAGTTCCATTAAGATGAGAATTAAATGTAATTCACTGTAGGTCAGGGAGTTACTGAAGGCAGACTCTTGAAGAGGCTTTACACACATATAATAAGTCGGCAGCCGTGGGACAGAATTACAGAGCAGACAAAATAACCAAGATGACCATTAAAGTGTATGCTCTGGTAATTATTAATTAATCCTGGGTGCTTACCTGTATGGTTAAGAAAGAGTCTACAAATAAAAAGACATTTTTGCAATAAAGCATTTTTGTTGCAGTTTGTTTAATATTATCACAGTGCTATCATATTGCCTGAGATGAATTAAGCATGTGTGGCTGGAAAATGTATTTAAATATGTGCATATATAAATCACAAGGGAGAAATGTCCATTGTTAGCCTGACAAAGTCCTGAAACGTCTGGGCATTTCTGAAGATGGTACTGCTACTTAAGTCTGTTGTACATGCAACAAGGGAGGTTTCTGTGTAATGAAGTGTGTCTGTGTGCGTGTGGATGTGTCTATGACACATGATCAGGCCTGGCCTGGCCTTGGCTCCCTGGCTCCAGGAGAGGCCCAAGCCTGGGGCTGTGTGGGCGGTGAGATCATCTTCTCCAGGAGGTTCATCATGCGCTCCTGCAGCTGCAGACTTTGCACCTGCAGGAAGTTCTGCTGGTGCATGACACGACGCACCTCCCGGCAAACCTCCTCCAGGGTGCGGCCTGCCTTCCTCTGCTCCTGAAGCATGGCCTCCAGCACACGCAGCTTCCGCCTTTTCAGGGTCAGCCGCTGGATCTTCTTCCTCCTGATGGGTGCCTGAGGCGACCTGGCACGGGAAGCAGGACAGAGCTCAGTGGCATCCTATCAAGGGCACACACCTTAACAGGGCTGATGGGGTAGGCTGCCTATCAAGGGCACACACCTTAACAGGGCTGATGGGGTAGGCTGCCTATCAAGGGCACACACTTTAACACGGCTGATGGGGTAGGCTGCCTATCAAGGGCACGCACCTTAACAGGGCTGATGGGGTAGGTTGCCTATCAAGGGCACACAACGTAATAGTGCTGAGTATCCTCATGCAGGTGTTACCTGGATTGGGGTAGTCATCCTAACAGGAAAACACACCTTAACACACCTTAGCATTAAATCTAATGAGGTAGGCTGCCTATCAAGGGCACACGCATAAACAGGGCTATTGGGGTAGGCATCTTAACAAGGGCACACAACATAACAGGGCTGAGCATCCTCATGCAGGTGTTACCTGGATTGGGGTAGGCATCCTACCATGCAGTTATTGGACTCCTGTGACTGCAAACTGGTTGAGCTCTCCGAATGCCCTCCCTCTTCTGGAGGTTCCTGTTCCTCTGAAGATCCACTGTACTCTGGAATGAAGCCTGGGGGGGAGGACTTGGTGAGCACGGACTTGGACTCGGGCCGGGCTGTGGACAGCGGTGGGGTCGGCTGGAGGTCACAGCTGGACAGCCCGCTGGAGTCAAGGGCCTGTGACAGTATCCTGTCGATGGCTCTGAAGTACGGCCATTCAGGCGACGGGGCGCTGCCTTTAGTCACGCACTTCATCTTCCTGTTAGGCAAGGAAGAGGACAGCATGCTTCGAATAAAAACATAGCCACATGACTTTACACGATCACATGACGTCTCCTGATAAGGCATCTAACAAGAATCTATCTTTGGTCCTTTCAACCAGCAGGGCTTCAAGTTTCAAATTTCAAGAATTATAATTACACATGTTCTGAGGATCACTGAACTTGTTATACCGCAGTTGCAGAGTCACGGGACACAGGACACAATGGATGCATTCAAGGAACACACCTGGTAATCACAGTCAGTCATCTTCAGCTAGCTTGCTATAAACCTGTACTTAAAGCCAAACACCATACTGTCCGCCCCAGAATGTAAACAGTCGTTCTACTTCACGCACTCCAGCTGTTCCACTGACTTCATCACAACCTGTAACACAGTGTTACAGAGCAGGAGGCACTGCACACGAGCGACATCTGCTACGCACTCATCGGAGCATGGGCTGACCCCTGTGGGTCTGGAGCAGAGCTACAATAAGGCCTGATTCATTGATCTCCCTCTTTGAATGATAACAGCATGGCCCTGCTGGGAGGGGAGGAGCCTCTGAATGCAGCCCTCCCCAATAAGCCCTCCAGCTGCACACAGCAATGGTCGCTAATACACTTGCCTGTACTGGAAAGTCATGTTTGTTATTTTCATCTTAATTTCCTCCCTGTGGCGATGCTCGCCCGTGAGCTCGAAGAACCTCTTGGCCATCTTCTCGTAGATCTTGGCGTTCCGTTTGGCCTTCCGGAGCTCAGTGACGAACTCTTCCCACACGTAGACGAGGCCTTTCATTTCCGCATCCGTCCAGTTCCTGGCCCGCCTGTGCTTTTCGCTTTGACCTGACGGCGTGAAGCCCAAGCTGTCCTCGGAGGCCATTTTGTTTGTAAACACAGACCTCTGTCTGGTTGTACACAAACAGATTGCTCTGCTTTGAGAAAGAGTAGGAATGGAGGAAGAGAAGGAAAGGTCCAAAGCTAAGGTCCACTACAATTTCAGGCTGCTCCGACCGGCTCAGCTGAGAGGCCTAGAAATGGGGCCTGGGACTGTGAAGAGATCCGGTTAAAAGCTTTTAAGTGGGGAAGTTCGTCATGGTGATGTCAAGTTGCCCTGGCAACCATCTAGGAGCACTCACTCACTCCCCCCCTTCCTTTCTCTCTCTAGCTCTGCAGCAAAAAGCTTTTAGCTGAAAGCCAATAAACTAAGCTGGGCTGACAGCAAATGAAAATGTAGAGCTTGATCTGCAGTGGATCGAGACGCTGGCGCACTCCGTTGCCAGGGTGATGTGCCGTCGTTCCAGGCGTGAATCCAATATGTGACAT
>JAODKL010000017.1:10953742-10972084 GCA_026780765.1 Petrocephalus schoutedeni
GAGAACATGCAAACTCCACACACATGGAACTGGGCCGGATTCGAACCCTGGTCCCAGAGGTGTGAGGCAACAGTGCTCATTTAAGTGCCAGTGAAATTTAAACAATCCTGCACGGTTCGCACTGCGATAGATTTAAACATTTAAATTAGATTTAAAAACGTAATTGCATGAGTTTAGCCAGTAAGAATTTTCTGAAACTTAAAAATAAAGCAGCAAGAACTGACAAATCGAACGATGACTGTTTCGTTCTTGGCATCAGTTTTGTTTTGCCTTTAAATACGGGTGAATGAGGAACCTCTCTCTTAAATCTCAGTCACTTTATTCACATCTATTGAAGCCCTCAGTGAAACAATAAAATTCTTGTACCACAGTTGCAGAGGAGGGGATGGTAGGACAGAAAACTGCAAATAGAACAAACAGCAATGCAGTAACAGATTAGAAACCTCAAGACAAAGGCAGTGCAATATGGGGAGTGAAAAAATAAATATGTAATTAATATATTCAGCATGAGTAAGTTTGTGTAGGTTAGGAAAAGGGCAAACACCATTGATAAATGTGCAAATATGTAAACAGCACACATAAGTGTGTGAACTTCTCTACCTTTATTGGCAAGAAACCGGGGGCCTCATTTTAAAAGGTTTCATATGAAGGAAAAAGCCGAGAAACATTTGTATGCACACCTGTACAGAGATTCTGGGATTTATAAAGATAAATTTATCCTGAAAAAGTTTGCACATTTCCAAGTGGTTCAGAGAGGGGTCTCACACTCAAATTACCAGGGGGTCATTGGCTATGTGGTGTTCCCCCAAGGGGGACAAGAGATTGCACAACCAGAAAAAATGCCCCACCAACTGTGTCTACTTGATTCTCCTGTTTTCTCCCCGGCGTGGCCTTAAACAACCCACACCTGGTGCTTTTTTGTCTTGCCTCTAATTCCTGCCCCATTTTAATCATTCTCAACTGCCTCCTGTTTGCCTCTTTGTTAGTCATGTATTTAAGTGCTTCCCAGGCCTGTGTTCCCCAGTTTTGTTTATGGTCTCCTCCCTTTTCTGGCCCAGTTTTGAATCCCCTGCAGTGCTGATTGTTTTACTTCTGATCTGCATCAACATTCTGCTGCTTTGATCACTCTCTGCAGGGTTTTGTGGTCTTCGATGGAACAGTTACCAAACCACACATGCATTGTGCATGGTCAGGATGCTCTCAACGGCAACTGTGTAAAGGGTCTTGAGGATCGTATAAGAGACTTTAAACCTTCTTGGCTGCCTAAGGTGATAAAGTCGCCTCTTTTTGGAAATCTGTCCATGTATGGGCCTGGTCCAGGTGAGATCTTCTGTGAGGGGAGCCCCAATTTAAAGTGGCTGCCTCATTGGAGCCCCTTTGGTATAAAGGGGATGTTAGTGAGAATAGCAGAGCTGCTGTTTCCTGCTGCAGTCCAGCACAATCTGTTATTTATGCTGATGTTCAGCTGGAGACTGTTAGACTGGCACCACCATGCCCGGGTCTCCACTTCCTTCTTGTACAATTCCTCCAATTACTTCACATTTTGTTTTGTCCAGTTGACTCTGCCAGTCCCTGGAGGATGGGTTCCTCCCAAGGTTTCTTCCTCCTTGACATACGTCTTGATAATTTGAGAAAAAATAAAACATATTTCATAGGACCCTACTGAGGCTACAGTGGACATAGGATCACCAAAAATGGACAATAGAAGATTGGAAAAACTATGCCTGGTCATATGAGTCTCGATTTCTGCTGCGACATTCTCACAGAATTTGCTGTGAAACATATGAAACCATGGATCCATCCTGCCTGGTATTAATAATTCAGGGTGGTGGTGTAATGGTGTGGGGGGATCCATTAGTACCAATTGAGCATCATTTAAATGCCACAGCCTTCCGGAGTATAATTGCTAGCTATGTCCATCCCTTTATGACCACTGTGTACCCAGCTTCCAATGCCTACTTCCAGCAGGATAACGCACCACATAATCTCAGATCGGTGTCTTGAACATGACAATGAGTTCACTGTACTCAAATGGCCTCCACAGTCATCAGATCTCAATGTGGAACGTGCATCATGAACGTGCAGCCCAATTATTCTGCAGCAACTGCATGATGCTATCTTATCAACATGGACCAAAGTCTCTGTGGAATGTTTCAAAGACCTTTATGAATGTATGCAACAACGAATCAAGGCAGTTATGAAGGCAAACATCATGATAGTTAGGAATGCTCCTAACTTCTAGCTTAAGTTAACCCAGCTAACTGGGAAATCCTACTTTGTGGAATACCTCCTAGCTCTGGAGCAGTTTTACTCTGTAGCATGTGTTCCTGGTAAGAAGAAAACCAACATCACGATTTTGAAAACCCTGAGTTACTGCTACTTATCCTCAAAGTTATCTAGTAAGGAAGAAATTTGGCTGATAGTCAGCATCGGGATATCTTGGTCTCGAGATCACCTTTTCGCTAACTCAGTCTCGTCTCGGAATTCAAAGCAATTCTACTTGGTCTTCACTTGGTCTTGAATTAGAGTGGCATGGACTGGACTCGTCATTTTAGATGGAGACCTTGAGACCTAGCACACTTTTATTGAGTTTGCGCATGTGTAATTCTCATTCGTAGTTGTAACGTGGCTTCAGAAAATGCATGTAAATGTGAAGTTGCAAATCTGTGACTTTGAAAGTACACAAGTACACATCTGTTTTGCACATCAGAGAATTCTCTCCTAATAATCACTGCATCTCAGTGTGCATAGTTCTTCCTTGCCACTGTTGCCTCTGGCTTGCTCAGTGGGGGCTTTGGACAGAGATAATGTAAAGCGCTTTGAGACAATGTAATGTGAAAACACGCAATACAAATTGAATTGAATACTAGAAGTAATATACATGATACAGAAAAAGAAATATGTTTAAAACCAAATAACATTTTGTTTAGCCTCCCTTAGAAGAAGTAATTTATGTCAGTTGTTTTGAGTGTACCCGAAAGGTACTCACTAATCACACCTGTGGTCTGAAAGGGAGCAGCCGGCAATCAGAGGCCCAATTCCAATGTCCACACTCAGATTTTTATAGACTGTGCCTGAGGGAATTACCCACAGTTCATTGCGTTGTGATGTAAAACATGGGGTTACCAGGGGAGTAAATGGCAAACAAACCCTTTGTTTAGTTTAGTTACTGCTTAATGATGCTGTTTTGACAAAAAGAGCCAGTGTCTCACCTGCCATGAACCTGACCATGAACCTGTGGATGTTGATTATTTTCATGTCACTGCACATGTAGTTTCGGGCAGCCTAATAACAGTTCTATATTAATGTGTTTTAACGTTTTATTAAACATGTTAATATAGAAATCTGTATGACTTTTTACTTATTAATAAGCAGCCATTCTTATCAGCATAATGCTCCTTGGTTTTCAGGATGCAAACACCTGTCCATTGACAGTGCCTGTGCCACCGTAACAGACTTGCCACTTCCAGTGATTAGCCTAACCAAACATTCTATGCTTATAGGGACTACAGTTTAAAGAGCACTTTGGAATATTGTTAAATGCTAATTAAAATAATTTTCTTCTGAAAGGTTAACTGTGACTAGTTTATTTAATTATCATTAATTGTTCATTAGCTGTGGTATAAGTGGTATGAACCACTTTGAGGTGTGCATTAATATGAAAATAATTAATTCCAGCTTGGTTAGGCCCTCTGCTTCCAGCCGCATTACTCCAAATTGCTGATTATATTTGTATAACTGCTCAGCTAGTTGTGATTTTAAATGGAAGTTAAGGGCCTTGCTCAAAGACCTCACTTAAGGACCCGACGGAGATGTGACTGTTCTGGCAACAATGGGATTTCCAACTCTTCAATCACTGGCCCCGAGGCCAACCCAATGAGCCGCACAGTGAAATCAGCAAAGAAATATTTTACTGAGAACCAAGAAACCGGCATGAATTCCTCCATCCATCTTATACTTTCAGGGTGGCTTTCATTGGAGAATGAGAATTTCATCTCTTAGCTCTGAAAGAATGTAGTCTAGGCTGCAATAATGACCCATCAGGAATTGTGGAGAGAAGCTGGATGGAGGGATGGATAGAAGGATGATGTTTGAATCACATCAGGATTGTGTGATAATATGTATGTGCTAAAAACGCCTCAATGAATCACTGTTAACCTCAGTTCGAACCATCAGATTTCACTCACTGAATTTCATGTCAGTATATGTTTACATTTGTCACCATGTTAGTTGCCTTTTTACCATAATACTGGCACAAGCATATACTCATTTAAAATAGCTTTTTATTGTCAAAATATTTTAATGTTGTATAAAACACATGTAAATTAACTTCAAAACTGTACAAAGCAAAAAATGTCTTTATGATAGCTATCATATACAAAACACCATTGACCACTGTTACCTCACAACATCATGGTACTCTGTTCCCTCTGCTGCCAACTCTCTGTTTTCCTTAGACAGACACGCAGACACGTACACATAACCACTAACCCGTGTGTGCTGGTGTCTCTATAGACCTGCAGGCTCCGTCTCTCACAGGGCAGTCAGGTCGCACTCATCTCCTTTCACTTCAGTCTTCTCCTCCTGCCAGATTGCACTACCAGAAAACTGCTTCAAGTCCACCAGAAGTCCACCACTGGCCCCCGAGGTGGCGCCACCTCCTCCACCCTCCTCTTCCTCTTTCTCTCCCTTCTCCTTGGTCTCCATCACCAGTATTGCCTTTTCCCTCAGGTCAACCCCTTCCAGGCTGGAATAGTCATCAGAGGAGTCCTCCTCCTCGTCTTCCTTTTTGTCTTCCAAGCTATCGGTACCATGCTTTCGACCCAGCTCAATGTCAGGATCCTCCCTCCTCTCCTCCTGGCACTCCTCTTCCCATTCCCCTTCATCTTCTCCCTCTGCCCCCTCTCTCTTGCGGGGCCAGAACCGGATCCCCAGGAAGCTTTCGAGGGTCTGTACGCCATTCTGCAGCCGTTGCCTGGCCCCATCCTGACCAAAGATGAGCTCATGTACTGTGTACTTGCCATCTGTGTCCCGGTTCAGCTTCTTATACAGGTATATCAACATCACTATGAGGATGGCCAGCAGGAAAGTCAGGAACACCACAGTGTATATATAATCCTCTGATGCCATTGTGCCTATGAAGGAGAAAGAAAAATGTTATGGTCAAGCCTCAGTAGAATGGCACACCCACATGAATAATTGGATATATAAGAAGAAATATATAAGATATACTTGTATAACAAAATATTATGTATAGGTTGATTTATATCTGTATCTGTATGCCCAGCCTGTATGTATATACACATAATTTATGTAATGTATGTCTAACTTATTCATATTCCCTTCCCTCCACCCCCCCGCCCCCCTGTGTCTTGCATTTTCTCGTGAAGCCGCACCTCTCTTTCCATTTACAAGTGCCTGCACATTGTGATAATGACAATAAATATTGAATTGAGTTGAATTGAATATTGTCAGCATTTCGTTATCCACTCTGCCAAATAGCACAAATATTGCTTACAGTCAGATTGACATTGTATCTCAATGGTAGGCGTGCGTGTGCTGTATCACGGGGCAAATTGCATAAAGGTAAAATTCTATTTGCTTATTGTCTCAAACAAGCTCCAACTTAAAAACGGCTATTCACAGAACAGCTAGTCATCATCAAAAAAAAAGACATTTACACTGTGAATTGCCTGGATTTGATGCCACCTTTTCAAACTAAAACCCAGAGCATCATACCCGCTATCATTATGTGTAAGCATACATTCACATGAAATAGCTGTTTAGCAGACTTATACAGACTTTAGGAAATGGCAATATAAATTTCCCATTTTCTATCTATAAGCATCTATAAGGCAGAATACACCAGCCCATTAAAAGACTGGAATGTATATCATACATTGTTTGCATCTAATTCTCCATAGGCATGTAGTATATCTCATGTCATACATAGAATAGAAAATCTTTACCGTCATTGTTCATGTACATTTCATGTATCTTTCCCACCAATGCTACATTATAAAAGATAAAAAGTAATTTAAAAATAAAAATGAAAAAAGGTTTACAATATACTATATCCAAACTATCTTATACTAGCTTATCAAGCTAAATGGTGAATCAAAGTTCAGTAGTGCAATTGCATTTTCTTTTAGCAGCATTAAAATGTTTTTTTTTTTAAACCAAAACATCTCATGTTACATGTCATATTTAAGTTTTCCATATCAAAATATGCTTTAAACTATTCATTTTTAAACATGTATCTTATGCAGAATACACATCATATATTGTCAGACAGCATACAGATCCAAACTACAAATTACATATTGAAATTTAAAAACTTAAAAAAAATAATAATTAAATTTTTCTTTTAAATTACACTGGCACTGGAACTCATGTAATATATTAATGCGAGCATGGCATTTGTAAAAAGAGAAGAGGGGACCACAACAAAGCAGTTTTGTTATTAAAATGGGAAGCTCATTTCCCGAATGCTTTTTTAGGTCTCCCAACATCCTCTCTGACAAAAGAGATTGGTGTTATTTCATAGAAAAAAAGAGAGAAAATTAAGGACAGGGATGGTGGAGGTGGCATAAGTCAGGAGAGATAGACAGACACTGACAGAACAGAGCTAAGGGGGCATTGGACACAAACCATGAACTATATTGCGCTGAAAATACCGGCACTCACCTTCCTGCTCCTCTCCAAGTCACACCAACTTCCAAAGGATCTGAAAAAAAGATGCCCAGAACGAATGAATGTTCAGATGTGCTGCAATTTGCACTAACAAGGAAAGAGTGGCAAGAAAAAATTGGGTGGGTAATGAGCGAAAAGGGCGGGGGGCGGGGAGGGGGGGTGAGCAGAAGGGGAGGGATTCGAAACAGAAACGCAGAGAGGGACTAAAATAGGCAAATAAATTGAACAGTAGACTGAACTGAATAAAGAAACTGCAAAAACGTGAAATGCTCTACATGGCATGTAATCCAGATTGCAAAGAACCGTAAAGGACATCCACAAGCACTACACACTTCTCACTATAGCTGTAATACTAATTTTAGTAATTTAGCCGCCATTTACACTGCTGTGGACTGCTTGTCGCTACATTTGTAGCCGCTGTATGGAAAGCGTCAACACAAAAGCACATTAACATGGTCCGAGGACCCCTTTGACCAGGGGTGGGGGTGGCCAGGAGATGGCTGTGGGAGGTCTTATTTGAGGCATGTTCTCAGTGGAGGATCCTGGGCTGTAGCTTAAGTTCCCGCATGCAATGAAGTGCCTCTGAGTGAACCTTAATGAGCGGTTCTTTCAGCTAATTTACCTGCAGAATGACTCAATGGATCACATGCATTTTGGACACATTCAGGGACATTTCAGGGTATGGGAGCTTGGTTTGAGTATAGCATTGCTATTTTACTTAATGTTTTTTGTGACAAATGATACCACTAGCATCCGTCTGCATCGTCCTACAAGGGGCTTGAAGCTGCCTGCGGAAATGAAAGCCCCCACAACCCCCCCCCCCCCCCCGTGAATGTAGCCCACGCCGCCATGAGGGCTTCTGGAAAGGCAGCCTGGTGAGTGCGGAGTCGGCGACATGCCTCTGCAGAAATGCTGTAAGGCATGAGCACAGGGGCGGCCCGTCACAGGAAGTGGGCCCGGAAGCGAGCGGGGAAAGAAAATCGAGATTGAGGGGGGAGGATAAAAAACTAAAAAAATAAAAGTTTCGGTTCCACACCACATCCTGTTTTTACAGCAAGAGCAGGTCGGCTGGGCCTGCAAGGGTAGAGAATGAAGTGTGCATCTCAGCTTTGCTTTTTACTGCCTGTCAGGGGTGATTTTAAGAATTGACCCTTAAGGGTGGCTCGGCCCCCAGAGGAAATGTGAGCTACCCCCCCTCCCTGTTACACCACAATCAAGATTGGGAGCAGAGACAAAAAATAGGGTGTAGAACCTCTAATGCTCGATCTGCCCTCGAGCCCCATGGGTGATTTTGCATCGCTTCCCCTGGGCGTTAGCATAGTGAACCTTGTACTTTCCAGTACCCATGCCCCAAAACGGCACACTCGGCAACGGTACATCATGACACACAAGACCAGGTCTACGGAAAAGAAGTATTTATTGCAATAAAATCAGTAAGACATCTGATAAACACACACTTCAATATTTTGCACACGCCGTTTTTAAGAACGCTGTAAAACGTACCCGTGATTGTGAGTCGCACCAACCCCCCCCAACCCCCCCGTCCCTTACTGGTGAGGTCAATGGAAGAGAAGTGGCCCATTTCACTTTCACCATTCACACGTGGCAGCCCCCCTCACAGTCCGAGGGACATGTCCTCCAGCATGGAGGTGGCTACAACTCAGTCATGGGGGCTTCGTTTCTGTTCCCCCCCCACCCAAAAAAAAATTAACCAAAAAATTGATCTCCAGAGAAACCAAGAAGCAACAGAAAGCAGCTCAGACAACAGACTCATCTGCTTTTGTCAATGTAAAGCAGCATCTCCATAAAGACACACCAGGCTATAAACTGATCTAATCTTAACAGTAAAAAGGTAATAGTGAAAAGATTAATAATACGCCACATACGAGATACAAGACATACAAAGCAAAAGACTAACAACACAGGCACAAGATTTAAGCCACCGTATTAGTAAGACTCACCATTCACATCTACACAATCTGTTTCAATCCCAGCTTTTTCTCAATAATAAACCCATTACAGTATCTGACCTACTAATTCTCAGAAAGTAACAAGACCGAAACTCTGCACTGCTCAACAACTACCTTCCCACTACTTTACTGTAAACTTGACTTTGACAGACATACAGTATGACCTGAATGAGACGATACACGTACGTAAAACAAAGGTACGTGACCACTGAGCCAACAGAACATTCGTGCCTATTAAAGCAGCTGCTCATGGTATATTAAATAAGTGGCTCTTGATGCTATAGACTCTTAGCTCGTAGCGCTACCTGATAAAACAGCCCTTAAACTGTGTTTCTCTTTGTCAAAAGAAAGCTTTGTGTGATTTTAAGTGTTTTCCCCAGACAGTAGCATACCAACATGGCTACAAAAGTCTCCCCTCAGTTGGTTTACAACGTAAGTGTGTTGATCGCACACATCCTTTTCTATTCAGTGTTTCCTAGCTGCAGTGTGTGGTTGTGAAATGTGTAGCAAGACGTACTGTATTTTGCAGCGTGTCACAGTGTGTAGTAGCAACATAGTCTGCTGTGTTACGGCATAATGTGTAGTAATGCTGCTGTCTGCCAGGTAGTAACAATGAGATTGGCAGCATGTAGTGATGTAGCGTGTAATAGTAGCCTGGTCAAGATCTGGTTGTGATATAGCGTGTAACAGTTGCGTCATCCTCCTGTAAGGGTGTAGTGTTTAGTGTGGTCTTTCTGTCGCACTACGTAATAAAAGTGCGGTCATTTTCCAGGCGCATTGTAGGGTGTAATAAGAGTGGTCATTCTCCAGGCGTGTTACTGTGCGTAATAATTGTGTGGTCATTCCCCAGACATGTTGCAGTGTGTATTATGAGTGTAGTCAATCTCCAGGTGTGCTGTAGTGTGTAATAAGAGTGTGGTCATTCTCTAGATGTGTTGCAGTGCGTAATAAGAGTGTAGTCATTCTCCAGGCGTGTTGCAGTGTGTAATAAGTGTGTGGTCATTCTCCAGGCGTGTTGCAGTGCATAATAAGAACGTGGTCATTCTCCAGGCGTGTTGCAGTGCATAATAAGAATGTGGTAATACTCCAGGCGCGTTGCTCCAGGTGTGTTGCGGGGGTGTTAATGAGGTCACACCTCCCCCTCCTCAAAGCGGGCCAGCTGCTGCTCCAGCTGCTCGATTCTCTGACCCTGGGAAAGAACCAGGGCCCTCAGCGCCTTCAGCTCCAGCAGGATCTCACACAGCTGCTCATCCTGTGGAGAGGAGCGGGAAGCAAAGAGAGGGCCAGGTCAAGTCCGAGGTGCCGTTTAGGCACACACTGTCTGTCCTATGGTGGCTTAGTGAGGACTCGATCCTGCTATGCAGACTCACAGCATGTCCGTCTGACCCACAGCAGAGACCCCTAGGCCCTCCCGTGTGCTCACCTCGCCCCCGGTACCCTCTCTTTCCTGAGTGTCCTCCCCCACCGGTACCGATGCCGCCGCACAGACCCCCCCCGCCTTTGTCTCCGGGCTGGCTGGAGGGAGCCCCGATTCAATGGGCGTTTGAGTTGGACTGGATTCCTCTGACTCCCCCGCTGATGAGGGCCTGGGTTTGGGCCTGAGGGCGACTCCCTGCCTGGAGGGAGGCGCTTCGTATCCCCCGCTCAAGGACACCAGCAAGGGGGGGGCGTCCTGGCCGGCGACCCAGTCATCTGCCAGCAAGGCTGGTTCCAGGCCTGCCGTGTCTGGGTAGAGGTCACCCTGGAAGAGGTCCGACTGTGGGAGGGGTGGGTGCACAACATATCTCAGGCACATTTTGGGTAGTACAGAGGCAATAAGTTTTCAGGCACCCTAGGCGAGATTCTCAAGAGCACCCCCCCCCCCAAAACACTACCCAGCAGAAAACAAATTTGGTCAATTTAATTTATATTAAAAACATGTCGGTAGCACAGGGTATCGGGCTGCAGACTGGCCAGCTCGCATCTCATTCACAAGAAGAGTAGTAACATGTTTAGTCGGGTTATTTTCACTCACTCATTTGCTCCCCCTAATTAAATGTAATCCTAGGCGGGGGCCTATGTTGCATATCAATATTAATCAGTTAAGCTGGTAGCAGTTTGATCCGCTACAGCTGTAGCCATTGCACCATTTAAGCAGAAAGTACTCGCTCAGCACCAGGGTGCCCGTCTTGCGTGCTGTGTGTAGGGATGGCGAGGCAGAAATGGGAAGCGGGGAAACCAAGTAGACCGAGTCGAATCATCTCAGAAGAGTCGGTATTGCTATGACGATACGGGCAAAGACCAATCATATGCAGGGGTGGGAGGCGGGCATTGGCAGCTTGCCTCTTGCAGAGACTGCACCCAATGGAAAACAGCCGCCCCAGCCAAACCACACAACACCTCTGGTGCTAATGAACACGCTAACTATTATCAGAGGCGTCAAAGGACATGAGTGCAAGTATGCCGGCTTCTCTTCTTAGCACCAACACAAATAAAATTCCTTTTGTATTCCTGTCAGTGTGCTGGGCCAGTCAAAGTGTTTAGAAATTGAATATTCCGGAAGATAAAAAAGATTCAAGCACAAATACTGGAAAATTTTAATTATTTTAATTTTAATTATATTATTTTTTTAAACAATTTCAAACAATTACACTAAATAACACTAAAATCCTAACATTCTACATATCAATGAACTACAAAAAAAAACATTTACATTAATAGCACAACATATCAAAAACCATCTGGAATGACCTCTGCTGGCAATGAGAGGAAATTACAAGTAATATTTCACAACACTCTCACCTTCCTGGGGACAGTCATGGAGATGGGCTCCACTTTCCTCTCATGTAGTTTGTAGAATCTGAGGAGGAGTAGGGGGAGAAGATCATGTTCCCCAAGTTGAATGGGAAGACACAAGCATTTGCGTGGAGACGTGGTGAGGGAGTACCTTGCGATCTCGCACTTGTTGACGTCCACGCCTCTCTTGCTCAGGAAGCCGGCGCCTCTCTGTGGCTCCTTGCTGCTGTAAAGGCTGAGGAAGTGCACGTAGGGGGGCTCCCCCGTCACCTCAAAGTAGCGGATGGTGCAGTCGCCCTAATCCATTAGCCATGTGGGCCCAATGCCAGAAGAACACAACGATTGGCCATCAGTGCAATACATTACAAACTGCTCCCCCTGGATCCACATTCACATTGGACAGAGCAACATGGACCGTACACTGTAGATGCTGCAGTCAGGTACTCTTACCTTGCCACACAGGTAGATCATGTTGGTGTCAGGGTCATAGAAGGGCAGGAGCACACCGTTGCTGGAGTCCATCTCCTGCATGACCATTGGCTCAGAGAGGTCAGCCTGAACAAGCAGAGACAGAGTAGGGTGGGCATATATGTTGACAATAAATAAGGCAAGCTTATTTATAGAGCAAATATAACAAAAAAATAGTAAAATAAAAAAAAACATTTTTTAAATCAATTAATTTTTATATAGCGCCTTTCACAACAAAATAGCCCACATGCCACTTTAAATTGGTGCATTGTAATACATTCCTGCATCGTTTACACAGAACAATTCAAAAACAGGTAAAAAGGAAGACAAGGAAATGAAAAACCTATGGGGGTCCAAGGTCAACTGGCTCCCTCCCCCAGGGATGCTAAAGAATTAGTGGGCTTGCTGGCTAAAGGCAAGGTGTAAACTGTGATCATATAATAACATGTAACGTGACTGCCTTTTTAATATGGGTAGAGTAAAAAGAAAGTGCAATGCAATTCCTAAATTAATCAAAGGCATGGATGAATAAACATTTTATTTGTCTTCAATATGGATTAAAATGTGTCTACTGCTGGTCCCAGCTGCGGGAAGCATCTTGATTGGCTGGGAGAGCACAGTTCTAAACTATTTCCTGCCCCTTTCTCATGGTGGGCTACAGTGGAACATGGACTCTGGACTCTGAGAGGGGTCTGCAATCAGCATTTCACTGACAGATGATGATACTGCCAGCCTAAGTGCAACTGGATCGGAATATGAGTCTTTTTATCGTCCACCACGTAACCTTTATGGTACCGTCTGACTCCTCCATTTTCACTACTCTTCAGTCTCGGGTTGCTCACCATGTCCCACAAGGCGAGCTGCCTCTCGCTCATGCGGCTGAAGCCCGTGGTCAGGATTTTGCCATCGGAGAGAAACACAGCTCTCATTGGCCGGGTGCCATCGTGTGCCTTTTCTCTCACCTGCCAGCAGGGGGTGTCACATGTCCATTAGTTCAAATGTAAAATGACGCGACAATTCTCCCAGGTTGGAAGCATCTCAGAAAAAAAAACAAAAGTGGGAAAGTGGAAAGCTAGCATCAAAGTCATTACCAGTGACTGATGGTTTTTCTTACGTGCAGTGTTGGGACTATGACAGCAGACACATACAAGAACAAACACTCTGACACACACAGTAACGGTACGGACAGTGGGACCTTGAGCACGGTCCCGCGTCGGGGGTCAATGACACGCAGGGCCTTGTCTTTGCACATGGTGCCGATGGCGCTGCCCTCTTTGTTCCAGCTTACGCTGTAGATCAAGTCGGGGTGCAGGTCATCAAGACGATATAGTTGCTCTCCGGTGCCCACATCCCACAAGCAAATCACATTGTCACAGCCTGTGAAACAAGAGCAAGTGACACACTGAGACAAACGTGTCCTGAATCCAGGCCGCTTAAGGCTATGGACGCATGTGTACTAAATTCAGGCCGCCTAAGGCTATAGACGCATGTGTACTATATTTAGGCCTCCTAATGTTACAGATAAAAGAGTACAGAATTCAGGCTGCCTAAGGTTACAGACGCTCATGTACTGAATTCAGGCTGCCAAAGGCCCCAGATGCATGTGTGCTGAATTCAGGCTGCCTAAAGTTACAGAGGCATGTGTACTGAATTCAGGTTGCCTAATGTTACAGACACACGTGCTAAATTCAGGCTGTCTAAGGTTACAATTGCACATGTGCTGAATTCTGAATGGCTAAGGTTACAGATGCACGTGTGCTGAATTCAGGCTATGTAAGGTTACAGACTCACGTACAGAGAGTGTAGCAGTGTAGTGAAACAGGTAAACTTATAAACTATAACTACAACTCATAAACAGTTTGCAAGTTGTTAGTCTATGTTTGGGTAGTTTTCAGGTAACACAGCATACTACAGTATTTCAAATTACAAATATTTATAACAAAATTATCCAGGACACCCATCACAGGACAGGGTTACCGACATGCACAATTTCTGCCTGACCGGTCAAAAGTTTGGGACACGCCTTCCTATAGAAAGCTTTATTTGTACTATTCTCTACATTTAGGAATTATAAAGACATCAAAACTATAAAACAACATGGATGGAAATGCGCACTGACCAAGAAAGTATTAAACAAAAAAAAATCATTTGTTTGCCGCAGCTCTGTAGGTTGGGACTCGGGTCGGCAGAGGGCCCTTTTCCAGTCGTCCTGAAGGAGGCCCCACATATATACTGAGCACTCACTGGCTGCTTCTCCTTCACTCTCCGGTCAAATTCCTCGCAAACCATTTCTACTGTGTTTAGGTCAGGTGGCCAGGTCAAGCGATGTCACACTATCAGCACCCTTTGTAAGTGGCTTGGTGTGTCCAAACTTTTGACTGGAACTGTAAAAATCTGGGCCACACATGCACCATCCACAGATGTCAGAGCAAAATGTAGTCGGTGGCAAGGGGGTACCTGCACTCAGCAGGATGTTCAGGGTGGAGGGATGCCAGGCTAGGATGCCGACCCTCTTGCTGTGTCCCTCCAGTGTCACCGCTGGTTCTGTCATGGGGCTTGTGAGGCCCCCGTCTGGGATCTGCCACACCTTTCAGCAAAGTAGGTACGTGTCAGGGATTGCTACCCCCATACACGTGCATATATCACATGCATGCACATACGCTAACACTTTACCTTAACGGTGGTGTCCTCAGAGGCACTGGCAATAATGTTATCATCATGGGGACACCACTGGACGTCCAGTACCGGAGCCGTGTGACCACATACCAGAGGGGTGTTTTGGTCAACGCGGCCACTCTGGTTGGGGAGAGGGCGGGATCTAACATTACATGCAACGCTCATACCCTTAAAAAGTTCTTTAAAACTTCACTTTTTCAGTTTTGAAAAGTTCCTCATAAACGCAAGAAAAAGAAAAGAACAATCTTCCCCAGCCAGCCACGCAGATGTGCACACCTTGCTGAGCGGCAAAACAAGGAAGGCACCCCCTCCCCCCGCCTCCACGATGACAGCGATGAACTTAGGGTTGGCGTCACAGAGCGGTCCCTCCCACGTCACACGGGTCACTCTGACATCATCCAGGCAGTTTTCCGGCTTCCAGGCCTGGGCGAAGACGTGTCGGAACTTACTCTGCCGTACGATGCCTCTCCTGAAAGACATGTCTGGAAAGGAAGAGGCATGGAAGACTGTTTAACCTGGAGTTCCTCCAAGCATCTTCTGCTTACCCAATATTCCAGTGGTCACCAAGTACTTGTCAGCTCCGCATCCAGACTGAAATTCAACTGAATCCAGACCGCGAGATCGATCCCCCGTCAGTCAATTTCACTGTCAGCAGATCCTCCACTTTCACAAGTACAGGAGAGCAAGGGAAGCTTATTGATATCCTTGATGAAAGCACTACCTGATGACCTTCTGGGAAACACCAGTGCTGTAGCAAGGTGGCTAACTAGCTAGCTGAGTAAAAAGTAATGCTAGCCTAAGAGATGCACAATATATCTGGTAATATGTCGCTATCAGCCAGTATTCCCAATGTGTTAATCTTGGTTGATATTGTCAGCCTATATTTAAACTTTATCAATATTTAAAGTACAAGTTAGCGCTAAAGACACAATTATTAAAATAAAGGAGGACAATCATCTACCTTCCATGGTAGAAGACAAGGGATCTCCTCTGCGTTTTCATCGCTTATAAGACGTCTCAAATTATTGACCCGCAAAATGTTTATAATTCATTATTAAATCACCCCCCCCCCCCACCCACTCATATATAATAAGTGTCTCAGAGGTCCACCAGTAATTAGTATTGGCAATATTAGACAAATACATATCAGTTATCAGTTACAAAATCAAAATCTCAAAATTTCCACATTGGTGCACAACTGGTTAGTCTAGTTGATAGCAGCCAATCAGGGAGGGTTTACATAACCTGTTTTTTTTCAGATACATTTTAGTAGATTTTGTCCATTGCTACTCTTTGTTCTAGCAAACATCACCATGACATCTCAAACTTCTTAAAGTAAGAAAAAAAAAACTCTGCAAGCTTGTATCCATTTATAGATACATTACAGAAAAACAATCAGGTTAACACATTTGATTAAAAAATTACAGAATCAATGGTTGCTTAGTTAAGGCCTACCTCCAGAAACCAAAATGGTTATGAACTATTAAAAAACTACAGCATATCAATAACTATAGACAATGTGTTAAAAGACAAAACACCATAGTGTTTGGTAACCAGCTTAACTAGAATTGCATATGGTCTCATCTACTGGGACCACAGTAAAATCACCAGACGCTTAGGAATGTGCTGGAAAACGAGCACTGGCGCTGTACAAGTTATACAGCTGGAGCGTCCTGCATAGTTCACAATTTCGGGATGCCATCGCTTGAAGGGGTCACACCTTTTACTAAGGCGAGAGAGAAAGTATTCGAAGTAAATCCGGACTCACTATAACATTAACTTCTACACACATTAAAGACATGGATCAGACAGGCACATGCATGGAAATAAAAAATAATAATAACAAACAACGTCAGTTTAAAAACAAGATTTCGAGAAAACCAAAACCTTAATAGGGCAACCAATACAGGACACATTTAGCTCACTAAGTAGGTGACCGGGAAAAAATGGGGACAACTAAATTAATAAAAAAACGACAATCGGCTATAATAATCCTATTTACTGTACCTGGTTGTCGGAGAACTTCGATTTCCTTAATTAATACGAAACGCAAAGGCTGGGGAATATACCCGGAAGATGCTGCAGAAGACAAAAAACAGAACAAAAAAAGGGGAAAAAATGATCCACCTCCGTTGGTAATTTAATCCGTCCGTGGGTCTTGATCCCGATGTGGTGGTCGCCTGAAAGCCACGCACTTACTTTAAAATGCACGCTGGAAATAGGAGAAAGTCCCGATTAACAGCGAGGATATAAATATTTACAGGTAAAGCTGGATCCCCGCGCAGGACGGCTTACAGGCGTGGATAAAATACGAGGAAGCGAATCGACTTTAATGAGAACGATCGTGCGGCTTAATGAGAAATGAAACGCGGGAATGCAATACGACAATCAGCGAGGAATGAGCCAGAAAACCCAAGCATAATGCACAGAGTGCTTTTTTGTGGATTATTATAGCGCTTATTTTGAGTGCTGGAATGACAGCGACGAGGCGGCTCACATCCAACACTTCCGCCCACAACAGGATACGCTTGCGCGCCGTTGCTTTTCGCCTCGCTCGCTCAGCGCACTCGAAAGGCACAGAGTCGCGTGCTCGCTCCCCCTTCTGTGCGCGAGGGAACGGCATCTAGTCAAGTCAAGGCAAGTCAAAGGGGGGCTGTTTCACATACCATCCGTACGCAGGTATACCGCAGCACAAAATAACGTACCCCCAGGAGGTTTTCGCAATACTAAGGGGGTGCAAGAACACAGGACTTCCTGAAACATTTGGGCTGGCCGCTATATATATAGCCTCCCAAGAATCCATCTTGAATTAATCCTTTAATCCTCAGACTTCCAATGCACAGTCATGGTGCATATCCTGGGCAGGGCATGGGTACTCCAGGTGGATGGATGCCTGTCTGAGGAATGGGTTGAAAGCTATAGATGTTTGGGAGTGTTAATCCAAGAGCCTCTTGGGTACAATTTTGACACCTGAAACTGAAATATGTAAGGCCAATAAATGACCAGGTCAAAGTTACAGGACCACCTAGAGAAAAGAACCTCAGTTTGACAAGAAGACATGCAAAATAAAATGTAGCTATAGGATAAATAATCTCCAGGGCTGTAACTCAACTCTAGGACCTCAGGCTCAGAGCAGTCTGCACTCTGCCATCTCAAATGCTACGCTCAATAAAATTAAACTTAAAACTGAGTTAAACTTCGATCTTCGAGTTAAACTTCGAAATGTGTACGTAATTAATAGTGCATTACTGTGGTCAAAGAAAGATTTATGAGTAAAACATTCTCATGGTCTTTATGAGCTGAAATGGCACCTCAGAAACAAATTAAGCACTGTGCACACCCCCAAATCTACTGAGGGGGACAATTCGGTAACTCCCATCTTATTTTCTTTGTGAATGTAGCTTTCATCGTAAATAAAGGTTTGAGGCAACTGATCTAATTGAATGAAAACTTTCTGCATTAAAAGCTGCTAAAACCCTGCCACACCAATCATAACCTAGCATAAACATTTAACTACTCTATCCATCCAACGTGTTGTGTAGTAACAGGTTATATGCAATCTGGATTACATAATCTGATGACAAAAAATACTCCTAATTAGAGTATAGTACATTTAAAAATACTTGTAATCATATTACAGTTTTTTTAAGCAATTACTATTTTTAAGGATTATGTTTGTAATTAGGGGCGGCACGGTGGTGCAGTGGGTAGCACTGTCGCCTCACACCTCTGGGACTAGGGTTCGAATCCGGCCCAGTTC
>JAODKL010000017.1:10981673-11001016 GCA_026780765.1 Petrocephalus schoutedeni
GGGGGATGTGATGGGGGGCCTTTATGAGAGCCCTTCTAGTGGGGGGGGGGGAATGTGATGCAGTGCCCTATAAGGTGCCCTTACATTGGTCTAAATAGGGTGCTGTTACTGTATGAAGTGCCCATATAGTGGAGAAAATGTAATGCCCTTCCAATGTAGTGTGCTCGTGATGGAGAGAAGAATATCTCTGGCAGGTGCCCTTCCAGTGAAGGACATGAGATACGGTGCCCCACTATGAGATGCAGTTTCCCGTACATGTGAAAGAAAGCAATGAAATAATGTACCCTCTAGGTGTTCCTTTGTGTAAGAAAATGTGATATCTAACTTGTATCTATAACTCGACAAAACACTACTTGAATAATCTTAATCAGGATTAAAGACTATTTCACCATACAGGGTGTACCATTCTACTAGCGGGGGAGGGGAGGTGTACAGGTTATTCAAGATTCAAGATTCAAAGCATTCGTTGTAATATGTACGGTAGAAAAGTGCACTTCTCTGTGCAATGAAATTCTTACGTTGCCTTCCACACAAAAATGCAGAGGTACGATATAATAGAAACAGAATAGAAAACTACACACTTTTAAGCGTAATGTGCAAAAGAGATTAATGTGCAAAAAATTACAGTATGAGGTAGTATGGCATGGTATGATAGTATGATGTCCATTATTCATACTCCTGTCATGCAATAACTCCTGTTATGCAATAACAGCCAGCGACTGCTAGTCATACCTGTCAAGTTTTGGATTTGAAAATAGGGGAAATTTTCCGGCACCCGCCGCGAGCCATCCCACCACCCCAACCAAGCTCCAGTATCCCTTGCATTTTAAGACGGGTGTATAAGAAATCTAAAATAACCACTTGTTTTTTACATTTTATTTTCATTACACATTTTCTTTCAATTTCTCAGGCTATGGCAGGTGGAAGTTCTCGCGAGACTACTGACCGAGTTCAGTTTGGAAAGGCAGAGGATTTTTAAATGACATTATAATACGGGAGATTTACGGGAAAATACTAATACGGGAGGACGGCGGGAAAGAGGGGTAAAATACGGTAGTTTCCCGGCCAAAACGGGAGACTTGACAGCTATGCTGCTAGTTAGCACTTATCCCAGTCAGGGTCACAGAGCAGCACAGGGCACATATCTGGGGTGCCCTCTGGATGGGATGCCAGCCCATCACATTATTATATACACAAGCATTTATATACCAAGTCCATAAAGTCAAAAGTATTTTGTTTTTGTTGATGTAAATTAGCATAATATGCAAAACTACTAACTGACTAAAATAATATGTAATGAAATAATTAGAATGATTACAGTCATTTCGCGTTGGCATTTGTAACAGGGACCGCATGACAGGTGTCAGTTTGGGGGTATCTGGGTATCGTAACTGTCCAGCACATATACATTACTATGGGCAGTGAGTCATTATACGGCTGGCAGTCCTGCCCATTCTCCTGCACCTGTTACACTAAGCGACACACTCGCTAACATCCTGCTACATGCCATATCGAAAGGAAAAGCTGACCTCTCTACTGGTATATAAGTCCTGGTATAAACCAGAAAGCTGCTGGTCAGAATATTTTTGGCGTTTTACATTTACTATGGGGCCACAATAAATGGAAAATGCACCATAAATGTATTCTCTACCAATACAGCTTGAGTAATATTAGGACATATTGCACATTAAAATGCCTACTGTATTGTTAGAAACCAGGAAATTCACTTTTCTGTACTTCATCTGCATATTTTTATATGGTCTATTAAGTATGTTTTTTTAAACAATTGATGATTTTGCTAAAAATGAAGGATCTGAATGGCCTAAGCCTCATCCAGGGATGAAAAAAAGCCTGCAACAAGTGTCAGGAGAATTCAAGACCTTAATCAACAAGTCTCCATCTTTTTTTCAGTCCCCACAAGGAAAACATCAATTTTATAAAAATCTGTGAATGCAATCAAAAAAGTAAAAATTCCAAAAGTCTTGTATTTGGGTTGGTTACTTATGGTTAAGGTTAGGCCTGGGTAGGGGTTAAGGTTGTCATTGTTGGGATTAGGGTTTTTCCCTTAGAGATGAATGGAGAGTCCCCACAATGATATGAATACAAATGTGTGTGCGTGTGTGTGTGCGTATGAGCTCCAATGCATTTCATATTGGTACCTTATCTGTTGTTTTCCCAAATCATAGGTTTGTTCTGCTCCCTCCTTTCAGTTCCTCCTAACCCCAGGTTTGACCCCGCGAGGGCCTCTGAGTTGTACTTATTGTTCTTGTTGTTTGGTCCCCTCTCTTTAATTACTACACCTGCACATGGATCATCACTCCCTGGTCTTGGCAATATTCTAGGGGATCCTTCAGTTTTGGACCATTGTCCTGTTCCTATACCTGAATAGGGTCAGGGTCACAGTAGTATTATGACGGGAAGGCAAATCGGCCATCCTGTCCTCTTCCCTTTCTGCCATTCTACCCCAGTGTGCCTTAGTCCCTAGTGTGTCACCCCAGTTCTCCAGGCTGCTCCATAGCTCAGTGGGTTGAGTGTGTTGTACGGGGGCTGAGAACCCCCTGGTCTTGGGTTGGCAGCCAGCCTCTTCTGTGCTTCCTAGTGGTTCTTATCTTGGCTTCCCTGTTCTGGTTTATCCTGCTTCTGTCTGGTTTGGTTCTGTTCTGCTTGTTTTGTGTTCCTGGTTGGTCCTCTGGGTTTGTCAGCGTTCTTTAGTTCCTGTGTTTTAAATTTATTTCACTTGTTGTCCTGTGATTCATTAGACTGTCCTCCCCTGCTCCTTATTGGCCCTAGTCCTGTTAGCCAGACCTTCTCCTTGTTAGTCGCTGTGTTCAGTGTATTTAAGTGCCTGCCTTTGTCCTGCTCTTCAGTCAGTCATTGTGCTATGTAGTATTGCTCTGTGTAGTGTTTAGGTCTGGTTCCCTGACTTTGCTTGTTGTTTTTAGTTTTCAAGTTAATTGCTTACCTTTTCCTGTTTCCTGGCCCCTCATGGTCCTGGTATTTTGTGGTTTTGCTCTCGTTTTCAGTTTTCCCTAATAAACCCCCTTTTTGTCTGAGCTGTAAGTGAATCGTCTCCCTCAGTTCTGCCTGCACCACACCATGCCGCGTCCATGACGGAATGACTGACTCGAGACGAATGTGAGAAAACCCTCGCATTGGGATACATGACCCTCACCCCTTTTCCCATTCCTGACCCTGTTAGTGTCCTGGAGGATGATCTGCATAGCCTTCAAGCCACCTGGAAGGGCCTGTCTTTCTTGCTGCAAGACCGGATAGATTTCACTACGATGAGACCGAATCTGCATGTTCCCCGCTGCTGTCAGAAGTACCTGGTTACCTGCTCTGTGCTGCTGCTCCTCCGTCCCGGAGGCAGTGCCGCCAACGCCGGGGCAAACATGGCGGTCGGATGGTGAAGCTGGAAGCTTGTCTGGCGCTTTCTATAAGGACTCGTCCTATTCATTGGCGATCGGGTTATCGCCTTTCTGTCCATTGGCAATTTCTTGATCTCATCTACACCTGGTACCAGAGGCTGGGGTTGATGTCCACCCTGGTCCCCCTCGGCGATGCTTAGATGCAGGCGTGAGGTGAATCACTCAAATCTGCGGCCACTAGCTCAGGCTACTGCTGCTACTCCAGCTCCGTCTCCCATCAGGATGGCCCTGGTAAACGCCAGGTCCTTAACGAACAAAACCTTCATCCCAAATGACTTCTCTGTCTGACTGAGTCTTGGTTGAGCGTCGGTGAGTCCTGTGCTTTTTCTGAACTTTTACCTACTGACTGTGCGCATTCTAATGCCTCGAGGTCGTCTAGCTGAGGAGGAGGAATAAGTTCCGCTGTAAAGAGCTCTCGGTACCAGCTCCATTCTTTAGTTTCGAACTGATGGTGTTCGAGTTGGGTCGCGCTCACCCGACCACCAAGATATAACAAGGACTTCACAAGTGATTTCTCTATGTTCTTGGCTAAAATCATGCCGAAATATGACCGTGCCCTAATAGTTTTTAGCAGAGGTTTACAAATGGCTAAGCTAACACACTTTGACAAGCATAACAGCACAGTTTTATACCAATATAATGATCATTTAGGCATCATTCCCTTTGGCTGCCTAAGACTTTTTCACAGTACTGTATATGTGTATATATTTTTTTATAGATTTCGTACTACTTTAATTAACTGTGCAGCACTTATTTCAACTTTGTTGTTTTAAATGTGCTTTACAAATAAATTCGATTTGTATTGGATTGAACTGGATCTGATGATTAACTGAATGCGTCTTCTGTGCCCTTTGCCTTTCCCTACCCCTATCCCTTCCTTCCCATTTCTCCCACACCCTGCCTCCCTGGCCCCTTCCCACTGTGATGGGATTTCCCGCAATTTCAGATAGGGACAAATCTGCGGATAACACGCCCATTCACCTTATTTCTTCAGCGTTACCATTGATAACTGTGGAACACTATCCATGGTGCAAGGACTCCCCTGTTAGCATTGCTGTTACCCTTTAGCCGCCCTGTTCAAGGTCGTCTTCCTGGCTTAGTGTTTTTTCTTAGAACAGTGTTTCTCAGTCCTCCTGGTGACATACCAGCCTGCTCAGGTGTTACTGAATGGCTTGATAATGAAGGTGGTAGGTTGTAAGCAGTGTGGGTTTGACAGAAAACTTTCTGCCTGGAGCCTACATTAAACAAGTCAGCATGGCATCATAAGTAACATGTCAATAATTACCATTATTCCAATGTGGCTTGGGGAGACATTTTTTCCTTATTACTCTCTCTAGTACAGGAGCCAAGTTTAAACACAAAGCCCGGACACTGGTAAGAGGAAGCAGGGTGAAGTGATCTGAACCATGGAACAATGCGAAAGCAGTCTGACGACTTTCACACACTCCATCAGCTTCTTTAAATAGTGCTTCTATGTCCCATCATATGACTAAATTGCTCAATTGTTTTCTCTTCATACCTTAAGAGGAGTATGTGTTTATCAACACTGGAACACCAAGTGTTAGAACTACACTACTGCAGGCTCACACACATGTGTGACTGTGGGCACAGTCTTCCTCTATCTCCCAGCAGGGAGAGCAACACCGCTCCAGTGCGCATGTGGGCTCCAGTGTGCATGTGGGCTCCAGTGCCCTTAAAGGGACGGCACCCAATTTCAACTGTTACAATATGTTAACTGTATAATGTGACTTTAGCTAATAATGGCATGCAATACATTTTTGTAAATATTCTCTATTATTAGAAAATGCACTCAGCAGTGTGTATTGCTGGTTATTAAGTGATCTCTTGCACATTTAAAGAACTGTAAAAGAAGTCACGTAAACCCAAGTAAATGGGATAGTTCTGCATACCATGTGAGCTTCAGTCAACCCGTGACCTTGATCTAATTATTTCCAATAATCCACTCATCATTGTTATTAATGTATTAATTCATTCATTGTGAAAAACTCACCTGTGTGTGCAAGTGTCTATGTGAAAGACAAGAAAACACTTAAGAGCACAAACTACAATTTTATTGAGCATGAATAATAAATGATATCAAGTGTCATTCTGAACCTTGTGAAGGTCAAACCCTGGATAATTAGCCTGGGCAGGTAGTGCACTATACTCAAAGTATACTGGACATAACATGAAGCGCCCTGCTGAGCACATTTTCGAGGTTTATATCTGGTCAGATTTAGATTTAGGTTTTAAAATTACAATTACTCCAAGTGGTTTATAATCTACCTAGGTTGATGAACTGGAAACAGAAATATTAAAGCATATTTATCCACCCCCCACTCCCCATGCAGAGACACAAACAGATGCCAGCAAAATCAGCAACCACCCAGTTAGGCAGCCCTGCCTTCCGATACATATATTATATGTATAATGAAGCAGGTATATTATTCAGGCACCGTTCACAAGTCAGCCTTTCTTTGCTTGTGCCACAGACATCTGGGCAAGCAGGGCAGTTGATGTATATATGGCCATCACAGAATCCTGGGAAACGCAGTTCTGGTGGTTAGAATGTTCAGCTTTATATTCAGATCATACATCAGACAGTCACCACAAAGTCCTGGAGAAGATGGTGTCTGAGAAATCGGGAGCTGCCAAAACTGGCAGGAATAACCACTGACAATGCCAAAGGCCAAAGAAGCAGGCCCAAGCCTCTGTACTGTACACTACAGTAATATATATGTGGATTATCTTTATATTACATTAAGGGGATCAAACGTGATGAAAAGCCATTTTTTTCTTTTTTCATTGTGGGGACAATTTTTCAGATCCCCACAATGATCTGTGAATGTAATAAAAAACTAAAAATGCCAAAAGTCTAGTATTTTGTCTGGTTATTTATGGTTAAGGTTAGGTCAACAAGGTTGTCATGCTAGGATTAGAGTTGTCCACTTAGACATGAATGGTCCCCACAAAGAAATAATTACAGATGTGTGGGTGTGTGTGCGTTGGCCTTCTCGACCTGTTTGATTTCAAGGGAAAAAAGATTAACTACTCATTTTTGACCTTTTGGGTTTACAATACAGCACCACGTTTGTCTTCCGGTATTTGCTTTTAGGACGTTTTACTATGTAACATCCTTTTGAGCTGCTAACCCAGGCATAGTGTATGTAGTGGTTATGATTCATTGTGCCCACCAAAGCAGCATATCAGAGGAAGTCATCTGCTGTTTTAACCATGATTAACTGGCACTTTAAAGACCAGAGCAGGATATAAATATAAATTGGGGGGAAAAAACAATTTCTATGTTTTATTTAGATGTGAAGGAAAAATGGCATGTCCAAAATTATTCATACCCTTCTAGATAGTGTCACGATCAGCCCTGCCCTGCATGTCTGTTTCCCAGTGTTTCCCTCAGGCGGGGCTTAATCAGCCTCACCTGTTCCTCATTGTCTTTACCTAATGTGACGATCCCCTCGTTAGCGCATGCACACCTGCCTTGTATTTCCTCCTTGATGTCTTACCCTATTTTAGTCAGTCTGCGTCCTGTTCCCTTTGTTGGTTATTGTATTATATGTTACATGTTTGTCCGGCTTTTGTGATTCCCCGTTTCCCAATAAACGCCCTAGAAAGGGCTTTAACCAAGCAGCCTGCATGATGGGTCGTTCCTCTCGCCGGCATCGTAACAGATAGTCGATGGAAAAGCCTTTTTTGGCTAAAGCAATAAACGCAATCAAATAATTAATGACAAGCTTTTTTCATGTCTCCACTGTTATTTTTGACCATTCATCTTTTGCGTTGAACTCCAAGCCTTTGAGGTTGGAAGGCCTCTTTGCCATCACCCTGATATTTAGCTCCCTCGACAGATTCTCCATTGGGTTCAAGTTGGGACTCTGACTGAACCAATCCAAATACACTCTGTGATAAAAAAAGTCAGGCACCCAGATGGAGTGGTGTAAATGAAATTAATCTGCACATGGTGAAAGGTCATGTGACTGTATGACAATGATTATAATATCAAATAAAACGAACAACTGAGTTGGCAGTATGGGCACACTGCTGGTCAGAATGCCAGTAAGGTGTGGCACCCCCCCGGCCTGGATACATGTGGCGATACGGTGCGGAGGGGAGTCGTACAGCCGCTGTATCCTCTCCTGCGTCATGTCGGCCCACAGCTGTTGTAACTGGCTCTCGAGACCCTGCAGAGCACTGGATCTGAGTTTACGTCCAAGCTGATCTCACACATGTTCAATTGGGGAAAGATCGGGGGACCTGGCTGGCCACGGGAGGACCTTAACATGATGCAGGCAGTCCATAGGCACACATGCCGCATGTGGACAGGCATTGTCTTGTTGAAAGACTGTACTAGCGTGCTGTCTCAGGAGGGATAAGACACACGGACGCAGGATGTCACTGATGTAGTTTGGTACTGTCAGGGTCCCCCGAATCACTACCCGAGACGACCTGAAGTCATACCCTATGGCTCCCCACAGCATGATGCCAGGAGTAACGCCGGTGTGTCTCTCCACAGCATTGGCAAGATTGGTCCTTTCCCCTTGGTGCTGCCACACGCACACGGCAGTCATCCGTGGTAATGCAGAACTATGATTCATCATTGAAAATGGTATGATGCCACTCGTCATCAGTCCATGCCTGCCGGTTATGGCACCACTCCAAATGGAACCGTTTCTGATCTGGTGTCAATGGTAACCTACGGATTGGATGGTGAGCTCATTGAGACACAGTGCGGGATGACACGGGGTTCTGTAGAGAGTCCAATACCTGTGTCCGGCTGGCCGGTGCAGATGTCATGGGGTTCTGTGCTGCTTGGGGAACAATACTAAGATCCTCCCTTGGTATGGTCTGACTTGGGCGAGTGGAAGTGTAAAACTTGTATAATTTAATAATACTTTGTACTGTGGCCACTGGAACTTGAAGACATTTGGATATGACCTTATAGGCCTTTCCTGAGTTGTGAGCAGCCACAACATGCTACCACAGGTCCTCACTGAGCTCTTTCATTTTAGCCATGACTTGCCACAGACCAACTGCAGAGAGCTGCTGTTCACATGTCTATGAGTAGAGTGGAAAGTCCCCTCAAAGCTGTAACTCTTTAGTAATCAAACCACACAGAATTTCTAAATATCTGAATCACCGATATGTTGCCAAACCCCTATGTCTACAAACTTCAGACCTCAAAATTCCTGGCCAGAAATGTGTATAGTTTGTTATAATTAGCACATCTGAAGCTTTTGAAAAGTGTAGGGTTACAGTCAGGGGGACAGATGGCGGGGGAGGGGAGCAACATAGGGACCCTGGTCATAGCTGGATAAAATTTGAAACCTTTTGCTTACTGTTTGCCCGCCCCGCCCAAAATATTTCTCCTGCACCCCTGCTTACAGTTGATTTACGGTTGATTAATGACATTCTGGGATGCTGCAGCCATGATCGGAAAGTTGCTGGCAGAAATCCCAAGTTTAGCAGAATGACGTCCCCTTGGGTCCTTGAGGGAAAACCCTAAAAGCCCATTTCTCTAGGAGCTCACTGACCCTTATTATTACTAAAGGAGTAATAATAAAAGTATATATACAAAAGCTTATGGGCCTGGTTTCTCCTTGCAGTCCAAAAGGATGCTGAGGGTAATTAGAATTAGCAAATTGTCCATAGATGTGAGTGTGTCCTGTGATGGGCCTGCCCCCCATCCTGGGTTGTTCTCTGCCTTGAGCCTGTAGCCCCCAGGATTGGCTCCAGACCCCTCATGTCCCTGAATAGGACAAGTGGTTTCAGGAAATGGATGGATTCCATGGGCTGCCTGTCAGAAACAGACAATAAAACCGTGAATAGTTATAGATAAATATGTCAGCTGAGTTTTTCTTATTTTAATTGTGTATACACGCATCAAATTTAGAGATTACAAATGATTTTAAATATTAAGGTTTATTTCTAAATGTGTGCATGGTAACTGATTTTTAAACAATGCCACATGTATCATTTTTGTGCAAAGCAATGTTAACTTTTTGTTTGAATGTGTAATTGTTATTTATGCCTTTTGCTCATTCAAAGATAAGGAGTCCACTTTGTTATGCTGTTTTGTCTATTTTTATTACTATCAGGAGTTCAGGCAGAAAACACTGGAATGGGCGGGCATCAGTGAATAGCCCGTGTAGGGGTAACCCAGATGCGGAGTTTACGCAAAGAGGTAAGAACACTCATAAAAAAAAGAGTAGAGATTCCCACAGGAATCTGCATTCTAAACACATACACAATCGAAGAGATACAGTAAAACCAAAGAGTACTCACGGTACAGTTGATTGTGATAGAGGATGGCATGGGTCATTTCACAATGACTGAGCAGCGATTAAATTAAGTGCACCTCTATTTAAGTCCCGGACGTTCATCTACTTCCAGGTCTTCGTGGCGATTGCCTGACCGGTGTGCGTGACAGTACACCCCCCTCCAGGACCGGCTGGGAGGATACCCTACGAAGGTAGTCCCGCAATAATGAAGGATCAAGAACGAACTGGGCCGGAATCCATGAGCGCCATCACCCACCCAGTCGACGAGATACTGGGTACCTCGGCCCCGAGGACGCACGTTGAGGATCTGGCGCACGGTGTACGCGGGAAGGCCGTCAATGATATGGTGCGGAAGAGGGCGGGACCAAGGGGGGAGGTAATGAAGGGCTTGAAGCTGGGATATGTGAAAGACTGGAGGAACCCAGAGTGCCGCAGGCAGCTGGAGCTGATAGGTGACAGGATTAATCCGGTGGGTGATGCGGTAAGATCCAATGAAGCGGGAGGTGAGCTTCCGTGTGTCTGTGTGGAGGCGGAGGTTCTGGGTGGGGAGCCAAACCACGTCACCTATATTGTACAATTGTTCCGGTGGGTGCCAGGGGCAATGTTGTATACTATATTGACGGTTAGCCTTCTCGATGGTTGAATGGGCTCAAATGATCAGAGCCTGGGATGGGGCAATTTGCTAACCATTAGCAACATAAAACTGATACAAATCATTCTAAATAATATTCCATAATAATGAAATATGTTCTACGTCTAGCATACTTTCTAGCATATTTTAGTTTGGATGGTATATCTGACTGCATTATGCATTATTTCATTGTGTTTCACTAGCTACCCTTTTCATATTCCCACTGTCACACCCTCAACGGAAAGAACAACTCAGAATGCAGGCTATGGAGGGAAACCCATCGCGGGGGAGTTTTATTGGCACACACAGGACTGTCAGCTGACGTGAACAGGCAACAATGACCAGACCGAACTGAGTGACGCTAATATACTAGGCTTACGCAGGAGAAAACACAAGGCAGCTTTGTATGATTAAAAGGAGGGCAGCAACAAGAGGTAAGACTGACAGGCCGTAGGCGGGGCTGGTTTGGAACCATGCCTATGGGAAACACGGGGATCAGACAGGCAGACCGGACTGGATGTGACACCCGCCAATCAGATCAATGTTGTTCTGTAAATTAAATGATTTAAATGAAAACCCTAAGTAAGCCACCATGACCTTTCTATACATGCAAAACAGTCTATGTGCAATTCAAATTCAACTACCATTTTAAAAAATAAAAACTAAAGATTCACTAAGTATTAAATGGTACATAATTTGGAAGAGGAAAGGAAGCAGGCTAATGTTACAGAAGAATTAATGTAATAATTGATAATGTAATCAAATTTGTTTTTTCATATTTTGCCAAGCAGGCAGGACTGAAGGAGGCACTGACCCGGCTCCTTCTTGACCTGCTGAACCCAGAGAAGCTTGGGATTGATGCACACTTCATTGCCCTTTGTGGTGTAAAGGCTGAAAATTAAAAATAAAATGACACAATCTTCTTGTCACTTGTTAGAATCCTTCTCCGTATCAACAACTGGGCCACCTGGCCTTTATTCCTCCAGGCACTTGACATCTCATTCTAAATCCATAGGCATCAATATGGTGCTGGTTCCCCTTACCAGCTATAAGCTGCTAATCTTCTTAGAAGGCTTTCCAGAAGATTTTGGAGTGTGTCTGTGGGAATTTTGGCCTATTCTTCCAGAAGAACATTTCTGAGGTCAGGCACTGATGTTGGACATGAAGGCCTGGCTCACACTCTCTATTCTAGTTCATCCCAAAGGTGTCAGAGCTCTGTGTGGGCCAGTCAAGTTCTTACACACAAAAATTGCCCAACAATGTCTTTATGGACAACTACAGTCTTGTTAGTACAGAAAAGAACCTTTCCCAGACTTTGGCATTCCATGAATCTCCTGGCACACAGTTTTTCTGCTGGCATCAATGCCAGATGAGGTCTTTAACTCTGCATTTACTGGATCAGCAGAGCATTGAAGACTTTTATGCACTATGAGATTTAGGGCATGGTGACCCCACTCTGTTACTTTACATGATCTGCCACTTTGTGGCTAAGTTTCTGTTGCTCCTAAATGGTTCCACTTTGTAAGAACACCACTTACACTACAGCTGGCTCTGAAATATCTAGCAGGGAAGGAAATTGACATGTCAGAAAGACCCAAATGTTTGTAAACCTGGGTACATGATTTTATACCCCTGTGGCAAATGGCCTGAACAAAACACCAGAATTCATTGATTAAGAGGTGAGTTCTAATACTTTTGTCCATATAGTGTAGATTCCCAGTTTTAGTTTGACAGTCAAGGAGGCTGGCTGTTTTTGTGCAGAAACGGTGCTGTGCTATGTTAGGGTATATTGATTTACTGCTGCTAATGATGATGATGATTTAGCTTTTACTGTAGCTTTCAGAATTGGGTGTATGACATTATATCTGCAGGACGCTGCTTGGGAATGTACCTCACATTCTACTCAGCAATGTGAGGGACATTCCCAAGCAGCATCCTGCTTTCGCACACAGCGTCTCTCTCCCTCAAAAGGATGCTGTTCGACTCTACTGGCCTCAGTTTAGCTGTAGAAGCCACACTGATCCCCACAAACTTCCAGAGGAATCATGAAGCCCCATCAGATCTCTGCCTCCTTCCTCCTGATGACAGTGCTGCTGTCCTCCTCTCTGGCTCAAAGTAAGTCTACAGCATCTCACAGCTTTTATCAGGACTTTGTCAGTGCTTTTAGTTTTTAGTGTACATTTTTCATGCATGTATTCAGATTGGCTGTATATATTTTGTACACAGACTGTATATACATTTTCTGTTTTTCATGTCTGTCCAGATGCCAAAGGACAGGAGAAGTGCTGTTTTACATACTTTCCTGGAAGACTGAGGATGAACCTGATAGCTAGATATGAAGAGACCAGAATGAACTGCAGTAAACCTGGAATTATGTAAATATTTATGTATTATTTTGACCTATACTGCTTTGTGACATGAATGAAACATGAATGATTTTAGATATGAAGAAAGATTCTAACAAGTGACAAGTAGACATGAAAATTATTTATTCTTTAATTTTTCAGACTTTACACCACAAAGGGCAAGGAAGTTTGTGTCAATCCTAGTGATCAGTGGGTTAAGGAGATGAAGAAGAAGCTGGATCAGCGCCTCCCTCAGTAAAGCCTCCTGTCTGAGGAATGAATTTTATTGCTTTTCACTTTTTTATGTATACAGTCAAACCTCCCTTATCCGGGCAGAATGGGACCAAGTAAGAAATGCCCGTAACTTAGAGCATGTGTTGTGTACACATACAAAGTACATGATATTTATGAGGTGCAATGCTTTTAAAAGGATGTTATTTCAGTCTGAGTAGTGAATCATCGCGTTTCATTCTTGCAGTGGCCATCCAGTTTCTAACCAGCAGCTTTTCGCTTTGCCTTTGTCTGTACTTTCGCTTTGGTTTACTTGCTATTTGGTTCTGGACTCTCGCCCGATTTATGGTTACCGTCTTTGCGCCCCTCGGACTTTGACGCTTTGATCTCTGTGTATGTATGCTCTGTGTGTGTCAGGTGCATAGGGAGTGACTGCAATTTCTGTTTTGCGAGCTTATGTTGTATGCTGTTGTTAGGACAGGGAGTAAGGTGTAGAATTTGTTGTTGTGTTTTTGTTTTCTCTGCACTTAGGTAAGTCAGCTTTGGGTTGCGTTCGGAAGTTTTGTTTATTGTTTTCGCTATAGTCACTCCTGAGTCCTTTTGTACCGGGTTTATTTGTCCTGTGTCCGTGGCATGTCAATAAAAACAGAAAAATATATATAATACCCCTTTGCCCATGTGTGTTCCTTTGTCCATCGCACCCTATCCTTCCCTTACTCCGCATCCCCTTTCCCTTTCACTCTGTTACGCCCCAACCCTAGACTGGGGCTCGTAACAACAGCTGCTGGTTGTGCAAAATTAATTTGCGCATGCGGGTGGCTAGAGCTGCCCGATAGAGGCAGCTCTATGCGATGCAAGGGAGGGACAAAAAATATATTGTTGAAAATGTATCGTTGACACAACTGTTCTTGTGCTTTTAACTCATGACTATGCTCTAAATATGCTGTTTACAATATTTAAGAAACCTAAGGGCTGGCCACTGGCAGTAGATGTTATGAGCAGCGATGTTGCTGTGACGGGCGCCGTCTCCTTTACCTTCCTCAGCGCTAAATGTTAAATGTGTTTTGGCAGATTTAGTAGTACCCAGAGTGGTAGCAGCCTGTCGCTCATTGATGTGGTGGGGCATCTATTTGCGGCAGGATGGAGAGAGCAAGAAAGTTATCAGGTGCTCAAGGCAGGAAGAGAAAAAAAGAGAAGGAGAGGGCATGCGAGGGGATGTGCCAAAAATGTTGATGTGGGTGAAAGACAGCAACAGGTATGAACTATGATGGAAACAAATGTCACTTATGTGCAAGCTTGTGCCCAGCGTCAGGGATTAGGCTATGAACTTCACAGAAAACTACCCATAACCCCCAAAAAGTGAGTAGCTGCTCCTCTGTGCTTTGCATACTTTACAGCAAAGATTGACAGGTCATGGTCGCTGTGGTTGATTATATAGACAGTTATGTACCTTTCAGTGGTGGGGGAAGTACTCAATTTACTTAAGTAAAAGTAGAAATATAGAGGCAATAGTATACTCTAGTAAAGGTGGAAGTACCCCATTGTCAAGTAATTACTTGCTTGTAAATATAAAGTAAATGTACTCAAACTTGTAGTCCCAGATGCAACTGTATAACATGGCATTAAGTGTGTCTACTGTACATATGTTTTGTTAAATATAAAAGTTCAGGCATGATACCGTTGTATGTTCCAACATTTAAAACATAAAATGCCAGTTTATAATAAGAGCTTCAGAAATGTGATATTTCATTGAGTTTCAATGATTAGTGCTGATGAGCACATCTATACTGAGCGCAGGCTCTCAGCCACACAGTTCATTCACCACTGGTGCTTTTCCAAATAATGTCAAATCAATTAAAGAGATCATGGGTGGAATGCAAAAAATGTCTAGAAACATTAGAAATGGCATGTACCTGAACTAAATTTCAAGTGTCATAGCAAAGGGTCTGAATACTTATTTCAATGTGATGTTTCAAATTAAATGTTTTAATACATTTACAAAAAAAAACTTACATTTTGCTTTCAGGTGCTTTCCTTATGCCCCCCTTTCACTAAGACCTTCAGCAACTGCACTGAGTCTTGATGGCAGTCAGCCAACCTGTCAGCACACAACAGCGGATCCTCCTTATACTGAATCACTGCGCTTTTCAAATTCAACCCATCCAAATCTGCCCTAAGCACCTGATTGAACACACACGGTGAGTGCATCAATCCCTGCGGCATCCTCATATAGGTGCACTGCTGACCCATACAGGTGAACGCAAACAGTAACTGTGACTGCCCTGCCAGTGAAAAACACTGAACACAAATCCACAACTGTAAACCACTCTAAACACTGGCACACAAATCCTGACTTTGATATGACAGCGGCCTTAACTCTTTCTGCTCTGGGTCACCTGACTCCCCCAGCTACTTCTCACTTAATGCTGTAGGAAATAACAGTTCAAATGAATGTGTGTTCCCACTGATGTTTAGGGAAATTAATTATTGATTAATTATGAATTCTTGATTAATTGATTAATTGTGAATAATTGGTAATTATGACATATTATGTTTGAGTAGTTGTTCCAATATCAAGGTCTATTACAGGGGTCCCAATTAGTCAATTGCTGGATGATTTAGGTCCAGAATACGAATGTAATTCACTCATACAATATCACTAGTTAGTCTGAGGTAGATGGTTTGTCCAGCAAATAGTTTTACTCTGTAACCTAGCGACTCTGCTCTTGGCCGTAGAGAGAGTCTTGCGATGCTTGAAGACGAGATTGGGACTTAAAAAGCTTAGTAGCGATCTTGCACCAATAAAGTGACCTATTGTGAGCACTCCAAAGAGAGGGAAATTTAAAAGGTGAAAAGCATACATTTATTTCTAATACTACAACTAAAACAGGACAGACATTAAACATAACATGACACAAACACAAAATTAAATTAAGCTAAATGGATGGGAAATAAAAGCAATGATCAGATTTAATTGTAAATACTGTTCTGCAAAACCAAGACAAGGATTTAAAAGGGCAACCCAAACTACAAAACAGATTAATCTGAACCAGTTAAACGAGTGAAGAATTGAAGGTGGGTTTATGTGGTTGCAGAGGTGATGAGGGAGGAATCGCTGATATGGGAGCAGCTCTTTGGTGTTGTGACTTCTCTTGTCTTGCTTGGAAGCTCGCAGTGAGGAGGCTTTGGAGTTCTAAACAGCAGATTTTTCTTTCTCACGCGTAGCTGCTTCTTTGGTTTCTTTTGGCTTGGCTCCCCCCGTCGGACTTTCTGGGTGCTGGTTTTTATGGCCCAAGGTTCATGAATATGGATGACCCAGAGTTCGACACTTGGGGCAATAGTTTGGCAGCGCAGTCCGAGGGGCCAGTTGCAGACTGTGCCAGTGGCCCCATGGATTTACGGCCCGCCTCAGACCAACTTTAGAGTTGATTCCAATTAAATGAATTTAAGTTATATTCCATTTCATACAGTATGTCTTAGTTGGGGGTCGGTTTGACAGTTGTTATTACTCTAGTAAGAGAACACTGTTGATTAAACACTGACAAATTGTAAAATGTGGTTGTTGTTACTTGGCTGTTACAGGGATTTAAGACACTTGGCTGTTACAGGATTTTAAGACACAAGTTAACATACATTGCTTGGTTTCTTGCGAGACAAAGAAACTGGGGAAGAAGGGCACCAATGGCTGATTTATGGCATTGATAAGCCACACCGTCTCACTCTGTTTTTCCTAGCTCCACAAAAGAAATAACTATTGCTCTAAAATACCTCTAAACACTCATTCCCAATTTCTCTGAGAGAGACATGAGCAGGCGGCTGGGTACCCATAGTGTATACCTATCTATTTATATAATTGTCCAAGTGGGAAAGATATAATAGGACATTTAAAAGAGTAATACATAACCATTGTGATTATCTAAAGACACATACACATCAAACGTCTACACCTTTTAAATTTCCCGTATAACGCCTTCCTCATTGCTCACTGCTTCCTTCTCCAGGCCTCTCCCTTTGCCTTTTCTTTTTACGCCTCGCCGTATCCTTATTGGCCGTATGATATTTATCAGTATCTCCATCTCTTTACACACTGCCACATCCCACATGCCCCCTTTAGGCCACATAGTTGCCAGTGCCTTTGTTCTGTTCTCCCAATTTGACATCTTCTCTATCTTCCCTGTTGAGAGGGGGCTGCTTCCTGCCCAGGTGCTGTACTGGCATCTCGGTGTTTGTCCCTGGAGCCTGTGTTCTCACACCTCCCTGCGCTTTAGGCTCAGTGGGGCTTTTTTCCCCATCAGATATAAAAGCTACCAAACTTTCGTCATGGTTACCCCTGGTACTATATACACTCCTTAATATGGGTCCTTTCCCTGACTCTACCTACTGCCCTTTTTACGTCAATACCTTCAATAACAACTCCAGATTATTTATGTGCTTTTCCTAAGAAAAATTCCCACCGCTGCCCTTCCTGTCAGCTCTGTTCCATCCAGTTATCTTTTGGCACTAGCACAGTAAAACCTCCCCTCTGGCAAATCTTCATGGACTTTATGTACCCATGCTTTCTCAAAGAGAAGGAGGTTCTAATACCTTTTACATTACAATTATAATACAATAGAATATTTCTAATATTTCAATTCTAATGCAATATTGTTTTAAGCCCCCAACAATGACTAACGTCTTCTGCCACGTGTCTCCTCCTACACTGTATTTTCCAATCACATAGCTTAACCGTTGTTTTGAGATTTACCCACATTTCAATGTCAGCTACCCACACAACCATTAACTTTCTAGTGAACTGCACAGTTGCTTCTCTCCGTCCGTTTCTTTACTCCCTGTCCTGTTAGCCGCTAACCTTTCTTAATTCTGCAGTTCTTATTTCTGCCTTATGTAACTTAACACTATGGAATATTATCTTGAATTATGTAACATTTAGTAGTATAACATCTAGAGGATGTAATCATTAGCATATTGCTAGAACGCATATTGATTATTGTCTCAAGATAATCCACACAAGTAATCAATTCATTATGTATCTGGGCCTCATGTTAGTCTTACAGCTATTGTTGACTGTCCTGTTCAGCTCTGTATGAATACCCACATTAATGAGCCCAGTAGCTTATCTGTCCGGAAGGCCACACTAACAAGCCCAGTAGCTTACCTATCTTGAAAGCCACGTTAATGAGCCCAGTAGCATATCTATTTTGAAGGCCACAGGTAGTACCAACCTAGACAACAGGTGGCCGGTAAAATGTAGGAAGTTGCCTGGACTGTGCCAAGAAAGAACAGAAGGCCATTTTAAAACACGTGGACTCTTTACAGAAAGACTGGGCAGGTTTAGAAATATGATCAGCAAAACGTATCATGAAGGGGTGTGGATCAGGGGAGAACAACAATGATGGTGAATGGCTAAAGTAATGATGATGCTTAAGTCCTTATTGGAAGATTAGAAAATGCATAAAAATCAATGTAAGTGAATTATGTTGACACAATGTAAATATATGTTTTCATGTGTAGCTGTTTGAATGAGCTCAACTGAACCATGAACAGTGTGTTTCCACCCAACTAGAATGGGAGTATTCTGAAAATGAAACATTCTAACATTTTAAGTTGATGCATTGACTTTGTGTTTTGATGACATTGAGTTAATCTCACAAATTTTCTCATGTCTAATTAATCCAATTAATCACTTTCTTCTAGTCTAAATTAGGTATACCAGTGGTAGACCAGTGGTGCTGGATGTACATTTGCATAGCATAACATGGTACCACCTTTTTTTTTTTTTGGTAAATCCACTGTGATGGTGTTGAATAGGGTTAGAGGGCTAGGGAGACTATACCGAAATGCTTTTGGGTGCTGTGCTGTTCAGCAGTTAGTGTTGAAGTTGTATATTCAGATGAAACTTTTGACTAATCAATGCCTTGCTTTCATTTTAACTGGAGACTGAATCAAAATTTGCTTATACTAGTAGCACTATCATAACCCATTGAAAAGACTCCTTTAAGACTCCATTACAGTTGCACTGCCCACAAAGGCTGAAGCAGCTGCTGCACACCAATGCAATCAGGTATGCTAAAAGACCATAAAAGTTACCCAACAGCAAAATGTAGTGCAGACTAAAATCTCTGGCATTCCATTTTCAATTCTAGTGGGTTTCCAAATTTTAAGCATTTATTTCCAAAAATTAAACTTAAAAATCTCAATATTAAATAAGCAAAATTATTTGATTTGTTTCTTTTACCCAAAATTGCGACTTAAAAGCAATGAGGCCGCCACCCATTTATTGTATATCTGCTCTAGGAAAATGTTTGCCTATAGCCACTAGAGGAGCTCTCACATATATTGGGGCGACCTTCAAGGGCCGGCATGGAGGACTGATGGATTCATTGTTGGACTTTGGCTTGCTCCCAAGTCCTCATTC
>JAODKL010000017.1:11013380-11029706 GCA_026780765.1 Petrocephalus schoutedeni
TGGTCCATCAGCAAGGACTTATCTGTTCATGCACTGGCATGCCTTGCACAGCTATGTGTGTCTAATATGTCATTTAACAGGTGGCATTTGTACATTTACTGTGCAAACAGTAAGTGTTGTAAAGGTGTAATGATTTACCCAGGAGGAGTTGACGTATACCCTGAGTGGGAGTGTCGTGAATTGTTGGCTTCCTTGTCTGTGTAGATGCTTGTTTCAGATGGTATTGGGAGAGCTACCTTATTAGGAATTTACCCAGAAACGCCAATACTGTTTTCTGATTGGCTGATAGGTGGCTATTAACTCTGCATAACACTTGGTATGTCTGCGCTTCAGCCATTTATTCTATATAACGGGACTGTCACTAAGAAAAATGTTACACATACTGAAAATGTAACTTCCACGCTTACGATTTCTGTGCGGAGGCCTGCTATTTTTCGGCACCACGTCATATTTCATCGTCAGTTGATGCGAGAGGAAAGAGAGGACTTAATTTATAAAAACAACCGGACAATGACAAAGACATATAACTTTTACTCAGCTTTGAAAGGTTTTGTTTCGCACAAGGAATTAATGCCCAGTGCGACGTAAAATACAGCGTATGTCCGCTAACATGCAGTCAAATGTGACATTACTTTAATGTCTTTCTATTCGTGCTAAACGAAAATATTATTATATATTACACCCAGTTTACTATGCTGTGAAATTACTTAATCTATGTGTGTGTTTTTCCTTCTTAGTCATCTATTTTCTTAACTGTACCAGTGTCATTACCAGACACTCCTGCGGGTGGCGCTAAATGAAGTGAATTATATTTGTTTGACAGATAACCGATTGTTTCATCTTGGACCATAGTGTTTTATGTTGTGCAAATAAAACAGTTCTTCACTGTTATTTTGGTATATGATTGTTTATTGAAAATCCGGTACATGTATCACAGCCCCATGATGAGCAAAGTAAGGTATAACATAACCTATAGTATGCTAAAGACATTAACCAGATGTATAGGAATTGTGGTAAGAAAAAGTAAAACATACGCAAGATTACTTTCAGTCTCATTAACAGCCACTAAAAGCAACGCGCACACAGATGCAAATATCACAATCAGCAAAGCAAAATGGTTCAAGTCGTTGAGCAAGTCATCGCCAAATTACAAAACGCCACAAACATTTCGGGAAAAAGTGACGACTGAACTACAAATATAAATTGATTCATTCATTCATTCATTTATTCATTCATTCATTCACCATACTGCTTAATCCATTGCAGGTTGCAGGGGAAGCTGGAGCCGATCCCAGCTGACTACGGGCACAAGGCGGGGTACACCCTGGACAGGGTGCCAGTACATCGCAGGGCAGCACAGAGACAGACAGACCATCCAAACACACATTCACACCTATGGGCAGTTCTAGAGTAGCCAATCGACCTAAATGTTGATGATGAATCCCCTGCCGCAAAATGTGAACACATGCGCAGGTTTGAGCTTGAGTAGCGTACCCAATGCATAATTGACTGTGGTGCACATGCGTGATACAAAGGGATGAGCACAACGTAATATAGAAATGCCGGAAGTGCCGGAAACAGTGGTCTTGTGGACGCATGCGTGATGACGGTGCGCATGCGTAGTAGCGGAAGTTGCATTTTCAGTAGTGGTAACATTCTTGGTAGTTCCAGGTGGAGCCTGTAATATGGCAACAGTTCAGGGTTGAGACCTTGCAGTGAAGAAGGCCAGCCGCGTGTAATCTGAGCGTGGAGTTTTGTAAATTCGGGGTAAATTGTGCAAGCAGAGTCGAAATCAGCAACAGACAGATTCGCAAGCAATAGAGAGGAGTGCAACGCACTCTGCATCGCTATCATCAGACCACATAGTACCAAAGGTGCCACCAACCGATGGGGCAGCAGCTAAAGGTAAGCGAGACATGCAGTCAGCTGGGGCACTTTCAGCACCTGGATGGTAGACAATGTCATAGTTGAACGGCAGGAGGCGAGCAGACCATCTTGACACACGTAGACCGGCGCGCCCTACACTTTGTAGTCAGCAGGGTTGTCAGTGCCTGGTGGTCCATCCGGAGGGTGAAGTGACGGCCCCACAGGTAAGTACACCGCCTTTCTATGGCCCACACACAAGCTAGGTCTTCTTTTTCCACAGTGGCATACTTACTGCTCAGCAGCAGACAGAATTCGGTATGCAAATGCCACAGGCCGCTCAACCTTGTCTGGGCATTTGTGACCCACTTGTGACAACATGGCGCCCAGCCCATAGCCTGATGCGTCTGTGGACACTATGGTGTGCAGTGTGGGGTCAAATAGCACTAAAGCCTGGCTATCCACTAGCAGTTTCTCAAAATACCGTACAGTTCAGTAAACTTATAAAAAGTGGTTGGAAAATGTTGCTTTAATTTTTTTGAGTTAGATCTAAGGAACAGTTTTTACAGTGTGGGTTTCACATGGCTGTTGTTTGTGGGCGTATATGCAGTCACTTTGGGCCACTTCTGATTGGTTAGCATGATTGGCACGCGAGAAGTATGGCACTTCTGATTGGTGAGACTGACTGTCACACAAGGAGGACGGAATTCATTTGTAAAGCTTTTCTCACGACAGTTTTAAACCGTGGGTCAAATGTGCTGTATAATGTATATCCTAAATCAAAGTTTAGTGCATAAATCTACGTACTGGTTTGGGGGATGCCAAGCTTGCTTATGCCAGCCTCTGGCATGATATCTCAGTGATGTCCCCCCCAAGCCCCCGGTCAGAGGTCCTGGCTTCACTCACCAAGGCGACCAAAAACTTTCATGCATTTTTTTCTGGATTGCAGGGGGCGTGTGCCGCCATGTGGATGGGTCGGCTGGAGACATTTCGCTTAAAGTGGAAAAGGAATTTCCAATTATAAGGGAAAAGCTTAACGTGGCTTAATGTACCGAAACAGCGACCAATAGTCACCAATCTCAATATCTGGTCATAAACACTTACCTGGCAAAAATCAAAACTGAAATGCTAGGAAGCCTTTTCATGTTAAGCATTTTAGAATGTCTCCCAAATGAGTATGTCAAATAAATTGCTGATGTTGCTGCAAGACTGAGCTGTGCCATCAAATGCGATATGATTATTACAAATGCGATTGTTACATCGTGATGACGATGCTGAAATGACTTATTGCTCAGCTCCTATATACACAGTATATAGTATATATAAATATATATAAAGTATAAAGTATTAAAGAGGAAGACTCAGATGAGGAGCCTGGCAATGAGGAAGACTCTGGTGAGGAGCCGGCGATGAAGAGGACCCTGGTGAGGAGCCAGGCGATGTAGTGGGCTCAGATGAGGAACCTGGCGACGGGCCAGGTGACAAGGCAAGTGGCGAGGCAGACCCAAGAACATGATGCAGGACCCACAGAGTAATGCCTGCTCCTTGCCCACAGAGTAACGGCTGATCCTTGCCCACAGAGTAATGCCTGCTCCTTGCCCACAGAGTAATGCCTGCTCCTTGCCCACAGAGTAACACCTGCTCCTTGCCCACAGAGTAATGCCTGCTCAGTGCCCACAGAGTAACCCCTGTTTCTTGCCCACAGAGTAATGCCTGCTCCTTGCCCACAGAGTAATGCCTGCTCCTTGCCCACAGAGTAATGCCTGCTCCTTGCCCACAGAGTAACCCCTGCTCCTTGCCCACAGAGTAATGCCTGCTCCTTGCCCACAGAGTAATGCCTGCTCCTTGTTTGCTGGCTCTGTTTTCTGAGCAAAGACATGGCATCAATATTCAATGGGAAGAACAGAGTAATTACAGGAATCATCAAGTGTCAGAATGACCATAATGGGCCCACAGACAAATAAAAAACAGTGAGGATTTATTCAAAATAATTACAGTGTATTGTAAATTTTAATATTACAAAAAGCACAACAAAAGTGAGAAAATCATATACACATATTCACAAAAGTCTAGAAGGTTGTCCTGAGTTACTGGTTCTTCTCAGTATGTGTCTTTGCAGATATACTTTTCCAAGACAATTTGTACAAGCAAATGTTCATCTGCTACCCAGGAAAGTCTTTCAAGTCAAATAAAATAAACTGTAACAGATCACTGATAATCTGGGTACTGTTCATTTGACCAGCTTTGTTATATAACAAGACTTGGAAACTCCAGACTGTAGGCAATCTGAAAATCACAAAGTGTGATTAGGATCCTTCAGATTTCAGGGCTCCTCTCCCTGTAACCTGTGAACAGCAGAAGGTGAAGCTGTATTATTACATGGGAATGTTTGTGACGCTACAAAATGAAATCAGTAAAAGCCAGTGTGGACTGAAGGCTGTAAGGACTGGAAGTCACTGTAAGTTACTGAATGATGCCTACAACTCCCGACTGTCATGTGATCCCTGCAAAAGTGTGACTGTTAGCTGACTCATTAAGTAATAACAGGTTTTGCCAAACAATTAACGAAGGAACCACATGGTGATGGTGGTATTTACCTTTACATTTGCATGACTAGTTTTAAATTAACTAAGCAATAAAGAACAGTTTACGTCCCAACAAATATCAAATGAAATACTCAAATTCCCATGCATGGAGACATTTTTAAGAAGCTAGCCTCCTTATTTAATTGAAATACACTGTAAAAAACTGACAGGTATCAATGTCCATGGATCCAAAGTGAGGATCCATTAGGGGTACAATGGTATCACAGTATAGCGCGATAAAAAAAAAGTTATATCATTAGTGCTATTCTATATTGCAGTTTAAACGATGACATCACTATGTTAATATGTCATACATAAATATTATATATGTTATATTATAATATAATTAAATATCAGTTATATTTAATGTTCCCAAGTCAAATTCATTCAGATTTTATCCCTAAAACTGTCACAATTTGCTGTAATTTCCATAACACAGGTGTGACATTTCCCCCCACAGGGGACAGCATCCTGTGTTTAGCTGGTTAACTAGCTAAGACAGTCCAAAGTACACTGACGTGTTCTGAGAAAATGGAGTGTGTAACTAACAGTGAAATGTATCCTCCAAAGTAAGAAGCCCATCAGCTGTGTGGAAGCATTTTGGAATCAGGAAAATAGACAAAGTTATGGCTGATAATGACTCGTCAATCTTTAGAGTGCGACAAAATGTAATGGCTAAAGGAGGCAAGACATCAAACTTTATACACCATCAGAGAGAACACCATCCATCATGTTCAAATTCAAATTCAAATTCAAATTCCAATTTTATTTGTCACATACACAATCATACACAGTACGATATGCAGTGAAATGCTTGTACGACCGCCAGTGACCTTAAAGAGTTAAAGCGTAGAATAAGAAGTAAATATGAATAAAGAAGTATGATAATTTAAATTTAACTAGGATAAAAATTGAAATAAATATATAAAAATAAAATTGAAATAAAAATAATAAAAATAGAAATATGCTGTACAGAAAATAGGAATAATAGAAATATGCTGTACATTAAATAGAAATAAAAATAGAAATATACTGTACAAGAAGATGGTGTGCAAATATGCATTAAATATGCATTATGTTATGCCACAGTGCAAAATGTGAGATGTGTGTAGGCTGGTAACCTGCTAAAACTGGGCTCTCACAGTCAACCCTGGGGCCATTTGTTAGGATTTTATTGTTAAAAACGATATGCGGATTATTGTTAAACAGCTGACTGTGGGGGGTGGGATGCTGCAATAAATATCGGTGGGCTGGAGGATAATAATGTTTAAAACGAACTTTGCAGGCTGGTACTTTGAGACCGCTGTGCTAAAATAATGCATGGGTTCATATTCACACGAAACATGTCACTGACAAGTTAATAACGACAAGATGCAGTTCATACGACTTATCAAATTAATAGGAATTTAATGAAATAATTGTGCAATATTTTTCTCATTTATGTTTGTGTTATTTATTGAGTGACAGGGAGGGATATATGGTTATAGTACAGTGAATTTGTCATAGCGTTGCAGAGCCAGAGTCTGCTATATAAATACATGCAAGGACTGGAGGTCACTAGACTTTATCTTTCATAAACCCAGGATGTAATTTATGGTCCTGTGGCTCAAAATCAAACAGTATTTTGTTCAAATAAAAACTTCATATATAAAATGTCCTTTATAAAATTTCCTTACTTAAACTCAATCTGAGTATGGCTAAATAACAATACAGCTGATTAAATATGTATAAGTAATTCATATTCTGCAAACACTGCCCTCTAGTGCATATTTACCTCTGTGTTTGGTTCACTGTGACCAGCAGGTGATAATGCCTCCATCTCCAGACTGTCATGTGATCTCTGCAAAAGTGCAACCGTTAACCGATTCATTTCATATTAACAGGTTTTGTCAAACAAGTAATGTAGTGACTGAGAAGTTATATTATTGACCTTTCAATTTGCGGGACTTGGTTAAAGTAACCAAAGAACTGTTTACACCGCAACAAGTATAACAGCAAATTGTCATACTTAAACTGCATGGAGACTGGAAAGATGCTCACTTTCTCAGGAGTGAGAGTTAATTGACCAGTTTTATATTTGCAGGTGTCACACCAACTGCAAAGACCAAACTCATAAAATATTCACAATGCTTATGCATGGAGACAGTTTGTAATGCCAGATGCCAGCTTCCTTCTGAAACACTGGGTAAAAGTGACAGCTGTCAGTGTATAAAGATGAAGGGTATAGGGTGGATTATAGCAGCCCTGGGTTATAGGAAGCCCTTATCTGACCCACAGTCAGACCCGTCTCCCTACCCTAATGCCATGACACAGGTATGTGTGGAGAAGAGCTGGGTTAACTCCACCGGCAGTGATGTCATTGACTCTGACAGGAAGCCGCAGCCCCCACCTCTATCGCCCTGACATGACATGTCCATCCTCTCTGAGTCGCCTCAGCCCAGCCTAGTCTGAGGTCTGCAGAGAGCCTCTAGCCACTTGCCAGGCTAAGCTGACCCCCACTTGCTCAGACAGGCCTGCAGGGCTGCTGTTCCCTCCTTCCTTACCCAAAGGCTGTCTAATAACTGTTACCTCCTCCTGAGCAGTAACAGCCTTTCCTTAGCAGCCTCTAACACAGAGGCAGAACATGCCAAAGCCTTACTGTGCCTCCATGTGTATCTGCTGTGACTCTTACTGACAGCACATCCTGTCCCGGACATGCTGCAGCAGTACAAGTACACTTGGTATGTTTTATACCGTGGTAAATGATGTTAAACACAAACCCTAGATATAGATGTGCAAGCCTTATAAACTATCAGCAATATATACTATACTGCCAAAAGTATTGGGACGTCTGCCTTTAGACACATATGAACTTTAATGACATCCCATTCTTAGTACATAGGCTTTAATATGGAGTTGGCCCACCCTTTGCAGCTATAACAGCTTCAACTCTTCTGGGACGGCTTTCCACAAGGTTTAGGGGTGTGTTTATGGGAACTTTTTACCATTCTTCCAGGAGAACATTAGTGAGCTCAGGCATTGATGCTGAACAAGAAGGCCTGTCTCGCAGTCTCCACTCTAATTTATCCTAAAGGTGTTCTGTTAGGTTGAGTGCAGGCCAGTTAAGTACATCCACACCAAACTCACTCATCCATGTCTTTATAGACCTTGCTTTATGCACTGCACAGTCATGTTGAAACAGGAAGGGGCCATCCCCAAACTGTTCCCACAAAGTTGGGAGCATGAAATTGTCCAAAAATGGCTTTGCATGCTGAAGCATTAAGAGTTCCTTTTCCTGGAACTAAGGGGCCAAGTCCAACCCCTGAAAAACACCCCACACCATAATCCCCCCTCCACCAAACTTTACACTTGGCACAATGCAGTCAGACAAGTACCGTTCTCCTGGCAACCACGAAACCCAAACTCCATCAGATTACCAGCATCACTCGTCACTCCAGAGAACACATCTCCACTGCTCTACAGTCCAGTGGCGGTGTGCTTTACGCCACTGCATCCAACACTTTGCATTGCACTTGGTGATGTAAGGCTTGGGTGCAGCTGCTCGACCATGGAAACCCATTCCATGAAGTCCTCTACACTCTCAGAAAAAAGGGTACCAATTTGTATCTTTGCTTGTCACTGGGGCTGTACCCTCAAGGGTCTTGTACCTTTTAAGATACAGAAATGGACTACAAGGAACTGTTTTGTACCATTGGGGGTACATTAATGTTGTTTGTACCTTGGGGATTAATTTCTGTACCATATAAGGTGCAATTACCTACAGCTAAGGGTACAATTGGCAGACCCTTGAGGGTACAGCCCCAGTGACAAGCAAAGGTACACATTTGTACCTTTGGTGAGAGTGTACACGCTGTTCTTGAGCTAATCTGAAGGCCACATAAAGTTTTGAGGTCTGTAGCTATTGACTCTGCAGAAAGTTGGCGAATTCTGCACACTGTGCGCCTCAGCATGCGCTGTCCCCACTAACAGTTGCCCATGGAATATTTAGTAGTGAGGAAATTTCACAAATGGACTTATTGCAGAAGTGGCCTCCTATCATTGTACTATGCTTGAATTCACTGAGCTCCTGAGAGCGACCCATTCTTTCACAAATGTTTGTAGAAGCAGTCTGCATGCCTAGACGCTTGATTATATACATCTGTGGCCATGGAAGAGATTGGAACAATGATTTGGTGGGGTGTCCAAATACTTTTGGCAATACAGTGTATGAACCAAGGAAGAGAGCAGCAGGAGAGGCTGACGGGCCTGGGGGGGGGAGACTTACAGTGTAGTTACGCTGCCATCTGTAGCCCATCTTCTTCAGTCCCAAGCACATGTCACAGTCGTCCTGTGTGCAGGTCTCTGGATGTGAGATGATCCGGCGGGAGGAAGCGCAGTGCTTCACTGCAGGGGCACAAAGAGGGGTTCAGACTGTTATGTGACAGAAACAGACCTGGCACTGGAGTGAAGGCGACCACGTGAGCCAGAGGGAGATTAATCCTCCTCCATCCTGAACCCACCCAGAAGAGTGGAAGCGGACATGAGGTCCTGCACTCACCCTGGCAGGACATGCCGGCCTGGCAGAGGGCCATGTGCTTCAGGACCTTCCTCATGGGGCGGCACTGGGGCTTGGTGCACGACCATGCTGCCCTGAGGACATGCTTGTACCGCTGGCACCGTTCAGCATGTTGCAGGAGCAATTGCCATCCCTTGATCAGCTCAGGTTTCTCCGGGTCAGTCAAGGGTCACATTGGGGTTAGAATAACAATCTTATCAGCAGGGGTTACTGTATGTTTCTTACAGTCACCAAAACAGCGGTCATGCTCTCTGTGCTGGCATTCTGGTCTTGGGTTTGAGGTGTCACTTAAAGCCCTTTCTCTTGAGTCCCCTTATGAACATGGTCTGGGGCCCCTGCTGGATTGTGAGGCAGCTCTCACCAGGTTTGCCACCTTGGTGGCACCCTAGACGTCAACTGGGAGGGGGGACATGCTGTTAAGGAGGGGGGGACTTGGTCTGGAGCTGGGTGCCAACCTCTCCCACACCAGTGGCCTCTGGACCCCCAAACTGCTGTCCTGTCCTATCTATAGGGGGCATTGTGCCCTCCAAGGCCCATCTGATAGGATAACAATACGTTCTTTAGGAAGATACCAAGGCATTTTCCAGTGTAATAAAAGTAGTAAAACAAAAAATCTGACAATATGCCCAGCAACTGTAGGGCTGAGTTGACCAGACAATGTCCCAAAGTGGACCTACCAGCACCACAGCCTGGGAGTAACCCTACAATTGAGGGTGTGAAGGCCAAAGCCAGGAGACACAGGCTGGCATCAGAAGTGAATGAAATGAATGGTGATTAATTGTCCTTGTTGACGCACCACAGCACGCAACAACAAAATGTGTCCTCTGCATTTAACCCATGTGACATTGTGACACAGCAGGGGGCAGCTATGTGAGCGCCCGGGGAGCAGTGCTTGGGGACGGTACCTTGCTCAGGGTACCTCAGCGGTATTTGCGGGTCGGGGACTCGAACTGGCAATCTTTCAACTACACGATTGCGTCCCTAACCACTACACCACCTGCCTGCCCAGTGAAGGTCACATGAGCTCGTATGCACACAGTCAGCAGGAATGTTCCAGATAAAACATTCCACAACAGTCAGTCTGCTAGGGGTGTGGCCAGCCTGCCCACCTAATCAGGGAACATACTATGGAGGGACAGGCGTGGAGAGTCGGTACAGGGTCTGCATAGGGGGGCTGTATGCACCCCAAGCACACTCGGCCCATGTCCACACACTGCCGGAGGAGCCCAGCAGCACAGACGGGGCAACCCAACCCCTCTCCCCCCATAAGCCAATAACAATGCCCCCTGGTGGTGGTGGGTCACTTCCATGCTTGGGACATTTGCCATGTCTGCATTATACTGAAGGGAGTCTCCTGCTCTGCCCTACTGGACACAGGGGCCACTGTGGCCCTGGAGAGGCCTGATGTGGGGCCGCCTGGGCTCAGCTGCAGTCTGCCATCACCCTGGCCCCTATGGCCCCCCCACACCACGCCCCTCAGACTAACAGCCCCTGACATTTCTCACAGCCCCCTGTCAAAGCTGCCTGTGGAGTTTCGCTTGCACAAAGACTTGCTTTCTGCTCATCATTAACTAGCTTATGAACCACTCACTTTAAATTTACCCATAATTCTACCTCAAGCCAAAAGAAAAAGAGGCCGAAACCCAAACTAACTAACGACACTACACATAAAGTACCTGCTAAATTATAAATAAGTGATAATATTAATAATACGTTTGCTAAAATACATTATGTTGTTAAATTGCACTGCCTAGCCAAAAAAGAAGTCACACACTGTAATATTTTGTTGGACCACCATTAGCTGATTATGGTGCACATTCGTCATGGCACTGATACCATGCGACATCTCAGCATTTTTTTCATCCAATTCTGCATTCATTTCATGTCGAGATCATGTATTAATGACAGGTTGAACCATTCTGTAAAGGTTTCTTCAGCTCAAAGACTTCTGTGTCAAGAATCTGTGGTGCCAATTTATATATGAAAATGATTCCTCCTGCTCCCTGAACCACTCTTTCACAATTGAAAGCCAATGAATCTCAGCATTTTCGTCTGGGAATATGCCCATGGCAGTAGGGAAGAGAGAATCCATTGCTGGGATAACCTGCCAATCAGGAGATTCAGGTACTCAGCTGACTTCACTTTACTGCTGCATAACGCTGCTAAGCTGTAATAATGATCCAGTCCTTAGGATTTCAGTATTTGCTGGTTTAAATTCAAATGGTGACTTTCTTTGGCCAGGCAGTGTAGATTGATAATTGTCCACCAATAACCCACTAAACCATACTAAATTGCAATGAAAGTGCTAAAGTGCAAATGTTAGCCGATTAATTTCATATTAACAGGTTCTGTCAAACAAGTAATGCAATAACTCTGAAGTTATATTTACCTTTCAGTTTACAGGACTTGGTTAAAGTAACCAAACATTAAAGACCTGCTTGCACCCCAACAAGTATAACAGCAAATATTAAATTAAATACTTAAACTGCATGGAGACTGTGGAAAAATGCTCACATCCTCATTGCTTTGAAGTACACTGTAAAAACTGACAGGTAACAGTGTCTTTGGATCAAAAAAGTGGGGTAGATGACGGGAACCCTGAGAATCACAGACTTCCTGTTCCTCTGCTTACCTCCTCTGTGTTTGGTACATTGGGGTCAGTGGGACACAATGCAAGAGTCTCCTGATTGTCATGTGATCCCTGCAGAAGTGAGAGTTAAGTGATCAGTTTTATATTTGCAGGTGTTACACCGACTGCAAAGACCAAACTCATAAAATATTCACAATGCTTATGCATGGAGGCAGTTTGTAAGACAGCAGCTTCCTTCTGAAACACACTGTTTAAAAGTGACAGCTGTCAGTGTTTAAAGATGAAGGGCGCAGGGTGGATTATAGCAGCCCTGGATTATACTGTAGGAAGCCCTTTGCTTACCTCCTATGCATCTGACCCAGATGCATAGTCAGACCAGCCTCTCTATCCTAATGTCATGACATGGCTGAGTGAGGAGAAGGGCTGGCTTAACACCACCTGCCAGTCTGGGCTTTTTCCTTTCATATGCTTCCTCTGTTGATCCTTCCCAAGGTTGTTAATTCTATAAAATAAACTGTACTGCTGACCTCTGACCACAGACCATATCAGGGCGCTAATTACTTATAGCTATTTCTCTGGGAGCCCCCAGCCTAGTCTGAGGTCTGCAGAGAGTCTCGAGCCGCTTGCCAGGCTAAGCTGACCCCCACTTGCTCAGACAGGCCTGCAGGGCTGCTGTTCCCTCCTTCCTTACCCAAAGGCTGTCTAATAACTGTTACCTCCTCCTGAGCAGTAACAGCCTTTCCTTAGCAGCCTCTAACACAGAGGCAGAACATGCCAAAGCCTTACTGTGCCTCCATGTGTATCTGTTGTGACTCAGACTGAAAGTCTGTCTTATAACTGTTACCTCCTCCTAACAGCCTTATCAACTGAGTCAGCCTGTGACTCAGACTGACAGCACATGTTTTATACCGTGCTAAATGCTGTTAAACACAAACCCTAGATACAAATGTGCAGGCCTGACACACCATCAGCAATACATGAATGAAGGAAGACAGCAGCCAGCCTGGGCCCCAGCTGACCACAGGGGAGGCTGACAAAGGGGGCATGACTTACACTGCTGCTCCTCTTCACCAGACAAATGAGGCAGTCCAGCTGTGTGCAGTTGGGATATGTGCAGTTCTCTGAGTGTGAGATGATCCGGCGGGAGGAAGCGCAGTGCTTCACTGCAGGGGCACAAAGAGAGGTTCAGACTGTTATGTGACAGAAACAGACCTGGCACTGGAGTGAAGGCGACCGCATGAGCCAGAGGGAGATTAATCCTCCTCCATCCTGAATCCACCCAGAAGAGTGGAAGCGAACGTGAGGTCCTGCACTCACCCTGGCAGGACATGCCGGCCTGGCAGAGGGCCATGTGCTCCAGGACCCTCCTCATGGGGCCACAGTGGGGCCTGGAGCACATCCACTCCTCCGTGTAGGCCTGTTTGTACCACTGGCATTGGTCGGCATGTTGCAAAAGATCCAGCCGCTCCTGGATCCGCTTGGGCTTCTCGAGGTTGGTCAAGGGTCGCGTGGGGTGGGGGGAGGGGGGGTTAGAACAACAGTCTCATCAGCAGGGGTCATTGCATGTTTCTTACAGTCACCTCTCTCTGCTGTGCATCTGGTCTTGGGTTTGAGGTGTCACTTAAAGCCCTTTCCCTTTAGTCCCCATCTGAATGAGGTCTAAGGTCCCTGCTGGTTTGGGATGCAGCTCTCCCCAGGTTTACCACCTTGGCAGCACCCCATCCCCCAGAAGCAGCTCCAGAGCTCCCTGGGCCTCATCTCCTATTACAGGAGCTTTCTGGGGGATTTTGCCTACACAGCCGCCCCTCTGTTCCAGGTGCTACAGAGGGACAGGGAGTTTGTCTGGTCACTGCAGAGCCAGGAGGCCTTCTGTAGTCTGCCAAAGACCCTGAGTGAGGCCTGGTGCTGCCCCCACAGGTCCCTGCCCTTTGTCCTAGGCACTGATTCCAGTGGGGTAGGGGCTAGGGGGGAGGGGGCCTCGCCCGGGGAAAGGGGGTGAATGGGGCGGGGGGGTCTGCTCCAGTGTTCCTCAGCCTCCTTGGTGTTCCCCTGAGATGCTGTGTTCCTCCTTCCCCACTGCTCCTGTCTCATCTGCTGCTCATCCATCCCATTGTGTGGTCCCTTGGACCCCGCTCCCTCCCCGGTCAGTTTGTCTTGTGTGCCCGGGGGGGGTTAACTGTCATGCCCTGCCCCACCTGATCCTCATGTGACTCACTGCACTTGTTATGCCCCCTCGTTATCCTAGTGAATAACTGCCTCTCTGTCCTGTGAATCCCAGATCTATCATTGACGTTAAACCCCTCTGACCCCATTAAACCCCTGTGATCTGCTTTTGTTTTACATTTCAATAAAACCTCATTAGTTTGCCCGATCCCTGACTCTGTGCCCTGTCCTGCCCTGCCCATGTCCAGAGAAGAGCACTTTAAGCATTAAACTATGAGGGACATTCTACACCATTTAACTTTCATATGTGTTTTATACATATTTATTAATAATTGCACTGTGTCCATTCACCGCCAGTAACTGTGAGCAGGACAGCTAGGCTATTGGACGTGAAGTGCACACACAAGCACTGAAATATTAATTAAAATTCAGGTGTAAAAAAATCTGAAAAACCCAGGGGTGTTGCTTACTTTTGTTGCCATAATCTCTTACCACCCCTGTGCCACCCCATGTGAAATTTTATAGATCCACCACTAGTACAGGGTACAGCTGCCGCTTAGGGGGAGGGTGGGGGCTCGGCACAGAGACAGTCTGGCCTCTTATAGGGGAGACGCCCCCACCCAAGCTCCAGGCCCCTGGTTTCCTCTCCCCCTCCCCCACCCACCCACTGCGCCCCGGTTCCCCTGCCTTCAGGTCCCTGGTTGTCACGCCCCCAAAGACAGAAGAGACCGCTGGGCATCTGCAGGACTTTGTTTTGGGGGCGCACTGTGCTTTCTTTAGCTGGGGAGGGGGGCTTCTTAGGGCAGAATAATACCCGGCCCACTCGAGGTTGGGGGGAATACACTCCCCAGCCTTAATTAGAAAAAAACACAGTTCAATTTGAATTTATTTTTATATAGTGCCTACCACAACAGAGTTGCCCCAAGGTGCTCTACTTGGGTGTACTGTGGTTCATTACAACATCATTAAGATGGGGGGGGGGGTAATGTAGCATACATGGTCATGGCGCTGTGCAGGTTTGGCTTTGGGTGTATGTGCAGATTTTACAAGCTGGTCTTCACCAGTAAACATTTCCTTTGTTAAATCACCCTCTGCCTGTGTTACAGTTTTATACGACCGCCTTCCCTACCATGTTTGCCAGCAGGGGCCCGTGAGCATGGAGAATGTACTGACATGTCCCTGTGTGCTGGAGTCACCATAAGGGCTCTTCCTCTACCTCAGCAGACTCCACACTTAGAGGGAAGGAGGAAGAGCACAAGGGCCACAGATTTGCTACAGACTAAATTATGTATAATAATCTGAGGGAAGCCGGTCAGACTGATGTAGAGAAACAGGCCCCAGGACACCAGCCAGAGGGGAGGATGGACCTTGGGCACCTACCTGGTCTGGCTCAGGATCTTTGATCGGGGTGAAGGCTTCTTTTATACTAAGCAAAAGAGAATACAGTTTAGAGCTGTCACCATTACTCAATTAAACTATCACTCAATTATTAAAAAACACTGATTTAAAATTTCTTTCTCAATTACTCAGCAATATGGCAGAGGGAAGACGGTGCATAGAGGATAGGGTACAAATAAAGAGCGAAAACATTAGTTGCATGGAAGCACTTGTTAGTATTGCAAAGCAGAACTTACTAAATATCACCACATTACAACTGCAATGAGAATATATCTTATAAGAAGACCACAGAATTAAGAACTCCAACTTAAAACAGGTGAAATAAACAGATGAGCTTTTACAAACATAATGCAGACTAAGCGTGAGCAGTTACGTAACTCAGTAACAAAGGTTTAATTAAAATCCATCAATACTGAAATAAGTCATAATGAATTATTATAAATTAACAAAATAATGGCTGTGTGAATGGTGAGTTCAAGAAAGCTTAGTATACAGCCTATGAACATCCATAAACCAAGGTTAAGCCATAAGTATTTAGCAGTTTACATTATATATAACAGATATAAATCTGTGTATCCAGAAGAAATGGTATTTCTAGCAATATTTCAATAAAATGGTGACACCTTACTTGACAGGGGGAAAATAATATAATATTATACTATCACTTATGTATTAAGTAACCACAAACTAAGTCTTGCTTATCTCATGTTAATTCATCATTAATGAATCATGATGCGTCTTTTATCATGAGTAGCAACTATATTTCTTCATGATTGAGTCATTATTTAGGTAATGTAGGGCTGTAGCTTCCCTTACTGATTTGTAGTGTTGTGAGCCATGCCAGCCATGGACCCCAAAGGGAGTGGAATTTCCCTAATGCTTAGGGTTTTTGCCCTCCTTCCTAGGCTGCATGGACAGGCTTATGTGTCGGACCCATAGGAGGCTTAGGCCTAATGAGGATCGGAAGCTGAACATCCTTGACCAATAGAGGTGGCGAGTTATGTTTGTTGCATGTTTGAAGCCTGGTTTGCAGATATTTGGTAACCAATCAGGACTTAGAAGTCCATATAGGGGAATTTGTGTTAAAGTATATAAGAATATAAGACGACCTGAATATAAGACGACCCCCCCTTTTCCAAGTTCATTTTTGGGAAAAAGTTTTTTGAAGACTA
>JAODKL010000017.1:11061590-11075569 GCA_026780765.1 Petrocephalus schoutedeni
TGGCCCCCCATCCTGGGTTGTTCCCTGCCTCGTGCCCGTAGCTTCCGGGATAGGCTCCGGACCCCCCGCGACCCTGAGCAGGATAAGCGGGTTGGAAAATGGATGGATGGATGACTCGCCCGTTTTTACCTGCATATCATGTAGTATAATTTGCGCCTCAATGGTTAATGTGTATTATTATGGCTAATATTTCACTAACAAGAAATACGATGTCTCATTTTACATTTTACATTAGCATACGTTTTCTTTGGGCCTGTGTTTATATAAATTATTATTTTTATAATAATTATTATTATATATAAAGGAATAAATACATATAACTCATGACACACGGTCTGTAACTTTTTTTTCCGTCTTCGGCGAAAAAGTTCATAGAAGTCGGCTTACTACCAAATAAATAAAAATGATTTACTTCTGATTAGTCTTTAAGACAGGACACTTAAAACGAAAAGGTCTTGGCAGTAGGACGGGCGGGCATTTGGACGTCCTTGTAGCTTCTTGGTAGGAGGTAGAAACGTGATTGGCTGTTGCTACCAAGAATCACCTGAATCTTGGTGGTAGAAGCCGACGTGATTGGCTGTCGCTACCAAGAATTACCTCGACTCAGCAGGAAGACAAGAAGGACGGAGACGTTTCATGTCCATTACTAAGACATCTTATTATTTATATCACATATTATTTTGTTAAATATATAATAAAATGCATGTAATCCTAACAACGGTAAATTCGGTTAAGTAATTCAAAATTGACTTCAAGTTAGTTAAGCCATAAAGTGAGTGTAAAATGAAATGGTAAAAAAGGTAAAAGATAAAAAATGTTAATCTTCCAAGCAAATATATAACAGGTTTTCATATGGTCATTTAGTTAATTAGCCAGGTGTTTAAGATGTTAAGAGTAATAGGGGAAAAACTAAAAAAATTTAAATAAATAAATTGTATGTGCATGCGCGTGTTCAGTTTAATTTGGCGCCATCTACAGAGATAGCATTTTTTTCTGAATAATCAGGATGCAATAACGCAAAGCTAACAACAGAGGGCAGAAACATAGTCTTCTCGTGATAAAATTTAATACTCCATCGTATATATATATTTTTTTTACTTTGTTGTGTGTGTGTGTAAACGAATAATTGAATATTTCAATTCATTGAATAAATATCTATATACAAATGAATGTTTATTTTTTGCAATAATTCAATAAAAGATATTGTATTTCGAAATAATGTTTCCATTTTCATTAGACAGTCGTCATTAAATATTATGCCACAGAATGCAAATGCCATCACCTAAATCATTCTAATTATTTTCAACAACAAAGTTCAGCTTTTCACATTGCTGTATTTCCGAACCAACTTTTTATTTCATTATGCCACTTTTCATAACAAAAGTGCGCTCTGTTAATCACTAGGAGGGGGCGGCACAGAACTTGTGGTTGGATTAAGTGTTCCATAAGTGTTCCATCAGGGGCGTAACTTTGCGTTAATCACTGGGAGGTTGAGGTCTCCATCCATTTAGGGGAGGCATGCATTGGCCAGTACTGATTATAATTTACGCCCATGGTTCCCACCCAGCCATCAAGAAGGCATGTAGCGACCGTTTAGTGAGGTTGGGCGGAGGGGGCGACCTGTGCACCTGATGTACCTGCTGCGTCCGCACGAAGCATGCGGTCTAAAAACCCCGCAATATTGTAGTTCTTCATCGATTTCCCTGCCATTAAGTGCACTTATTCAGCCAAGCACCCCATTCACATTCCCAGTCTCCATTTAAAGGTTATCTTCTGTCTTAAAGTACATCTTTGTGCTTGCTCAGCTATTCTGCGCATCGTACTACACTGTAAGAAAAGGTCCGTAAAAATACGGTCCATTGCACCGTGTTTATATGAAGGAATTTTCCGTATAAAAATTTCACAGGTGTTTTACCGTTTAATTTGAATTTTGCGTTGCATTGTGGGAGCGAGCACACCCGCTAAATTTAACGGAAAAATGTCATGGCAGAAAATTATCCGTTAGCTAAAATTATTTTTTCCGATTTTTCAACATGCTCATCATATTTATATTAAAGTGAGCAAGTATTTGATTTTCATTTTTTTTGGTTTATTATAGATATCATAGACCCTGTGTCAGTTCACAGCCTGTTCAGCAGTAAAATGTGTTAGTAGCAAAATGTTTGCTGATTTTTTTATTCAGTCATCCATTGATTGATTTTCTATAACCATTTGTCCCATGCAGTGTCACAGGGGTCCAGAGCCTATCCAGGAAACATCAGGTGCAAGGCAGGAAATACCGTTCATGTATGATATTAACATTTTGTCCAGTTTCTGTATTGTATACTGAAGTCCATACATTCTAGCTAATCCTTTCAGGACTGAGCTCTCTCTGGTGGCCATTCGATACAGTGCTTTTGGAGCAGTTTGACTAGAAAGCGTTGTTCCATACATCAAAGACTTTTTGAGAGCGCACAAATGTACAATAGAGAGAGAAAAGAAGAGGTAGAGAGAGGCGTGGGGGCTGGGGACATTAGCTGCATCAGATGACAGCCTGGGGAGAGGAGGGGTAGAGAGTATACATTGCAACACACGTCCAGAATGACTCTGCAGGGGCAGAAAAGCAAGCAGCCAAAGAAACAGTGAGAGACTGAGAGGAGCTCATTTTATAGCACGTGAAGCTGACAGCTAGCATAACAATCCGGTAAGCGATGATTAAAGGAGGACATGTGTTGGGTGAGGATTTTATAGCTGTCAGCAGCCTTATTTTTTTCTTGGTTTCTTGTATGCACACCCAAGAAGGCTTGCAAACGTTATATTTTTGAAAGGTTTTCAGGCGTGGTCATCTTCACTAAGTCTAAAATTGAGCCAGTTAGTCGGCAGGGGTTGCCTACGGTCAGCGTACCAGATTGGGAAGAGGAAAGGAGATCCAGTCACCTGATTTACAAGGTAGGGATTTCTGAGCCAACCTCGTATGCCATCAGACTGCAGCATTCTCTCTTGCTGCATCTCCTCTACACTAGGCCTTGTTTTTCTGCCAACAGTGCAATCTTGGCCCATCGTTAAGGGGACTGTAGGAAAACAGGAGAGCTGTGGCACTGACTGTGTGAATGTGTGTTTGGGAGAGCACTTGTGTATACGTGACAGGAGGAATTATGCATGGAATTTCTGTGAGCAAGTATATATGGTAGAGTATGTGTACATAATGTTTACCCAGTGCGCGGTAATGAAGGTGATTACAGTAGTAATTTAAGACATTCCTTAAGGTGACATTTTGTTAAAGTATCATATGTTTGTCACACACAGTAGGCATCAGAAGGAAGTCATTCTAAGTTTTCACAGAACTAACACTATTCTAAAGAACAGCTTGTACATAATTATAATGTATGGGTAATACATGACCTCAGCTGGCTGTTATTGCTGGTTATATGTATTACTGGGCGTATCATTCATACTTTCATACTGACTTTCCTCTCGTAGTTTATATTGTACTTTGTCATTCACACTTTACACACAATACACATACATAAATCAGCCATAGCATCAAAACCACCAGCAGGTGAAATGAATAACATTAATTATCTAATTACAATGGCATCTGTGAAGGGTATCATTATGTATTAGGTGCATAAACAGTGAGTTCTTGTAGTAGATGCGTTAAAAGGAGGAATAATGGGCAAGCGTAAGGATCTGAGTGACTTTAATAAGGGCCAAATTGTGATGGCTAGACAACCTGGTCAGAGTATGAACAAATGGACGGTCCTGTGAGGTGTTCCTGGTATGCAGTGGTCAGTACCTCCAAAAGTGGTCCAGAAAAGGCAAACTGGTGAACCGGCAATGGGCCGTGAAGGCTAAACAAAAGTCTGTGCTGGCTTTGATAGAAAGGTATCTGAACATACAGTGCATCACATCATGTTGCATATGGGGCTGCATAGCCGCAGACCAGCCAAAGTGCCCATACTGACCTGTCCACTGCCGGAAATGCCTTTATTGGTCTTGTAAGTATTAGCACTTCTGGTTGAAGGTAAAAAACATTAATTGCCTTGTACCTGCCTCACCTTGTGACAGTTTGTTTGTTTCTTTCTTTCTTCTCAAAAGTAGTTATTTTTTATTGCTTGTTACTAACTTTTATAATCTATTACTCTTGTATTTAGGTATGCAAAGTAAGCACACTGATATGTATGGCAGGTATGACTATTCGCAAGGCACAGCTTTCCGATTGTGGAGGCCAGAGGCTACACAGTTATATGGAAAAATATCTGTTAATGCATCCGTTTACACTGCACTGCAGCCCTGTGCCTGATACCCTCCCGGGGGCTCCAGATGGAGGTGGTCAGTCTGCCGCCTGTGTCCCGCGTGGCGGTCTGCGGCGGCACCCACGGCAATGAAATGTCAGGCGTCTTCCTGGTGAGAGAACTACAGAGGAAGAAGAGGAAGGAGCAAGGAGCAGAGGGTCCCGACGTCCTGCCGGTGACGTCCAACCCGCGAGCTGTCCAGCGCTGTCAGAGATATGTAGAGACAGACCTCAACCGCTGCTTCACTACTGCCACCCTCAGGTCAGGTGATGGCAACTTTGACAATGACGATAAAGACAGTAGCAATTTCAGTGCGACTGGCCACAAGGATGACAATAGCCAATAAGAAGATGCCAATGACTGTGTTATTTAGTAATAATAATAAGTATGATGACTGGAGGACAAGGACACAGGCAGAGTGAGACATTTTTCTTGCAACATCACTCGCAGTGCTCCAGCGTCAGAAGGGACCCCATACGAGATTTTGCGAGCACAGGAGCTGAATGCTGTCCTGGGCCCGAAGGGCAGCGCTAAGGCTGTGGACCTCGTGTGCGACCTCCACAACACTACTGCCAACATGGGCCTGTGCCTCATCTCGTACTCCGACTGCGACTGGATCTCTCTGCACATCTGTCGGCACCTGCAGGTAGGGGCCACAGTTTGCCGGTTATGGTTTATTGATTTGGGGAATCCAGGTTCTAGTAACAAAGTATGCCACACATTCTTACTTGTGTGAAATGTACTACAGGAGTGAATCGGTATTGTGGCTGTACTGAGCAATTTTGTGTTGCGTCCTCAGAAGGAAATGCCAACTGTTCCTGTGAGGTTTATCCACTATGATGTTCCTCTCTCTGAAGCTTATTCTCTGGAGTCAGTGGGCAAGCATGGCTTCGGTGAGATTCAGCGTCCATTGATTATCCCCTGCACTTTATATGAAAGCACCGTTCAGAACGACAACGCTGGCTTCACTTGCATGGACTCTACTGATCCACAGTATCTTCAGTGATTCTTCCCACAGCTGCCTTAAAGTTGCCATCCGCCATGAAGACTTTGCTTTTTTGTTGTGTTCCATGCTGTCCTTTCTTTTATTTCTCTCTCTCTCTATATATATATATATATATATATTTTTTTTTTTCTTTATTTTTTTTATGTATTTATTTATTTGGTGGATAATCAAATTCTCTATTAAAAGCAGTGCTTGGCCGTCCTTCGTCCTTGGCTTAATTCCTAAGGATAACTATTTAGTTTTGGCAGTTTCTGATATCTGTAAATTGTAAATATTTTGGGAAAAAGGTGGATAAGGTTTCAATTCACCTCAATAATACCCATGTCACTGGATGGTAGGTGCAGAATATAAACCAAGAGGGAGGAGGCTAATGAGTTTTCCTTGCCTCCAGCTATGGAGGTCGGTCCACAGCCCCATGGGGTCATCAGGGCAGACATCTGGCGCACCATGGTGGAGGGGGTCCGACTTGTGCTGGACTGGATTAAGCGCTTTAACTCAGGTATAGAGACACATCCATCAAGCCGTAAGGTATATGTTTCCCGCCATGCCTTTTGTATGTATTGGGGCCTTTATGTTGCTTGCTGAGATGGCATGGTTTGTACAGCAGGTAGCACGGTCTCCCACCCCAAATAATGGTGGCATCCTGGTCACACTGTGTGTGCGTGGAGTTTGCATTTTCTCCTCAAGCCACGTAGGTGTCTTCTGGTTACTCGGGCTTCCTCTTGCAGACCAAAAACAAACAGTTAAGGTACTGGCATTTCTAAATGATCCATGGCGCACGTGCCCTGCAAGGGACTACAGTTCCACGCCCAGTGCTTTGTGGGACAGGCTCCAAGTGCCACACTATCCCTATATCAAATAAGTGGTTGCAAAATGGATGTTTGTAGCTGACGACTGAAGAGACAAATTAGTAAAAGTGAAAAAAGACACAGGTGAGAAATGGGCAGTGGTGGCCTAATTAGAGAAGCGACTGTGTAAATGAAACTTGGCCAGTTCGAGTCCCCAGCCTGCAAGTACCACAGAGGTACCCTGAGCAAGGTACTGTCCCCAGGCACTGAACTGGCTGCCCACTGCTGTTAGACATGGGTTAAATACAGAGGATGCATTTTGTTGTTGTGTGCTGTGGTGTATGACAATTAATCACCTTCTACTTCACTTGTTTGGAAATCCGCGGGTATGGAGCTGTAACATTCAGTGGAGAGCTTTCTACGAAATACAGTATCTATAGGGATGGAGGTGTCCAAATTAATTCAGCAAGGCCCAAGCATTACAACTAAATAAATCAACCATAGGCCCCTTCATTTACTGGACAGCTGAGTGAGGTTCCTTTACACTGATCTGCAGGTTCAAGTTAAGCTTCCTTGAGTTAATTACACCAGAACCTTCTCCTCAGATATTAAGCCATAAGCGAACATCTGCATTATTTTCGCTACTTTTCTTCTGCAGGTATCCAGTTTGATGACAAAGTGATGGAAATCTACACCTTGGTGAAGACCATTGATCACCCAAGGGATCCCGAGACCCAGCTGATCACAGCAACAATCCACCCCCAGCTCCAGGTACAGTCTGTGCAAGCTGTACCTCTCCAGCCTCCCACAGTGGACGTTTGGATAATCCCCTGACATGCGAACAAATTACTTTCAGTTTTTTTTCTCTATCTGCCTCAGGATCATGACTTCTGCCTACTTCACCAGGGAGATCCCTTGTTCCTGTCATTCTCCGGAAACACGGAGTACTACAAAGGCACGGAACCTCTGTACCCTTTCTTTATAAACGAGTCTGCATACTATGAGAAAGGGATCGCTCTCTCGCTAGCCCGGAAAAAAAAAGTGAAGATTCCGTCTATTCGGGTGATGAGGAGCTGAGGGAAGGTCTATGTGCAAAAGGATAAAAACGATGGACTGACTAAACATGAGTTAGGACTGGGCAATGAAGGTGCCCACTGCACGGGCAAGAAGTTCACATCACCTCTCTTAAACAGTCTCAGGAATGTCAGTGTTAGGGACAAACCTGAATAAGCCTTCACTTAACTTTCCTTCCTTTGTTTGACGGAGAATGTGCTAAGTTCTTATTACACACCCATTACATCTGTGCCTGTAATAATTACAGCCTCATTCCTGAACTATATTGCCCTCTTAATCTGATTTTTTTCCTGTCTACCCTACACTAATCTCCTAGGTCGGCTAGGAGTGTACTGATCTGTTTTTTTATTAAAACAGCTTAGTAATCCTATGCCACCTGCCAGCATATCTAATGCCAGCAGGTGGCAGACACACCCAGAGCAAGAGCAAAGTTTTATTTCAGTGATATACACAAAGACATACATTTTACCAAGATTTCTTTTTCAATTTAACCCACTATCACACATACCTCAATTGTAATATTATTTTAGTGACAGAGACACTAAATAAATAGTTCAGGACATATCACTACTAATAAATAGTTCAGTTTAATACCGTGCTCCTACATAAAATCAGTGACGTCATGTTCCGCTTTTCATTTTGTGCTTTATTTTATATTTTTGCATATAAATTAATTTCAGAACAATATTAATAAGTTAAAAACTATATTTAAAGTTCTTTTGTTCAGCATTCTGCATCACAACTGAATACACCATAACAATAAGGCTCCAAAAACAACTTGTGTCTTTGGAGACGTTGTACTGTGTGCTAAGTTAGTTACATCAGGTTCATCAAGCAAATTACGTGCCCGTCAGTTCCGCGAGGACTTCAGAAATGGTAAAACAATGCTGCAGTGATAAAAAGAGCTTCATGAATCGGATCAAAACTTGTAATCTAAGAAAATACTTGAAAGAAATGTGAAGCAGAAGCCATAATATATTCTTGTAAAATACACACAAGCAAAACCGTCAACCACAACTAGGGAGGCACCACAACAACAAATTAATTAATCCGATGTTACTCAGAGCAGGGAAATGAGCCAAACAACCAATCATCATACCACAAACAGCAGTGCATTTCAACGCCGGATTAGCTGGGTGCAATTGCCGGCACACAGGAACAGGTTTTGCCGGACTAGCATTTTGTAATACCTAAGCTACCCCTTGGCTAACACTTGTCAACCTCAGAACACACTAAAGGCACACACACAAAACCAACTCATACTAACAAACACATAACTCCTGCAAGCACGGGTCTGGGGATGATCATCACTGCACTGGTTTTCCCAGTGTAATTATTTTGGTCGTTTGTTCAGGAAGATTTATAAGCAGCCCAGGCCACAGCTGCGGCAGCATTTATCTCACTCTAAAATCATGTAGTTCAGGCTATTTAAGCTGCTGCCACTCTACCTGGAAATGCTGTCTCGTGACAGGGGTTATGACAATGGTGTGCCTTTTCGTCAGTGCTCGTGTGGTATTACGACACTATGATCCAGGAAGATATAATGCCCCATTATACTCCCAGACATGTGGTAACAAATGTTTACAGTTGCATAAACAGCTACAGCTATGCGAAATATCATGTTTAATTGATTTGGAACATGTTGCAATGTGTCATCCTGTAAGTGGTCATCTTGTAGTGCTTATGACCATACGCCACTACGCTACTCTATAGGCTGTCATACGGTAGTAGCTCTGTCCATGACTGCGAGCCGCCCACACCAGCAAAGCAGCAGCCATCATGTGCAAGGGACAGGAAATGAGCGCCAGGTATAGAGACCAACCCAGATTCCCATCTACTCCATCCGGCAGGACTGACACCCGGTGCAGGAGATCCATCCCCGCCAGGTAGCAGCAGACGGTGGCCAGGGTGCAAATACCTGCGTGGGTAGGAAGCAGGGAGTGGAGCACATGTGATAAGTCACTTATCTCAAGGTCAAGAACGCATGCACTACCGAAGAAAGAGAGAAAAAAAAAAAATCCATGCAGTACTCTTACCGGCCAGCAGGTGGAGCACTCCGATGCCCAGCAGTGGTGTTAGGCTCCGACACAGACAGGCACAGAGTCCAATCATGCCTCCTAGGACCACCAGGCCCAGTGACACCAGTGGCAATAAGAACTGACAGCGCCATAGGTCTGTATAGGGAAGAATGTAGAGGAGACGACACGCCGGCGTTATCCAGTGTCAGTGCTCACTGGTACGGAGATGGCAAAGGCAGAGCTGTGACTGTACTGACATGTGCGAACCAGGTCCTCTCCGCTGTTGTGGTTTCCTGGTTCTCTGTACTTGGGCATGAACTGCTGGGGCAGTGTGAAACTTACACACTCTGTCACCATCTTTGGATCTGTGAAAGACGGAGAGGCGTGCAACAGGAGAAAATCAAGTCGTCTCTTTAGTGTTCTTTTTAGCTCTTTAGCTTTAAAATGGAGGAAAAAAAAGGTGGATAAAGTCTGGAATCCACTAAGATAACAATTCCCTAGAGACACAAAGTGGAACTAATTTCATATTTTAGTGCATGTCAAGCTGTATAGTGTGAGTGCAGCACCAGTGCATTGTGGGAAGCCTCATGCTTGTTACACCAGTGCACCAGTGAGCTCAGGTGTGCCCGCTCGGCCCTTACCGGGCTCCTTGTACCAGTGCGAATGGGTCGGCACCAACACGCAACGCCACCAGAGTCCCAGGGTGCCGTTGAGGCGGAAGAGCGTGTCGCTGTAGGTTTTCTCGTCGAAATCACTGCTCATAAACTCTTCCTGCATCGCCCGCAGCTCGGAAGCGTTGGCCTCCCCCATGGCTGGCGGACTCCGGTACTGGTACCAGTGCTGTGTGCCTACTGCCACTGACAGATACACGGTGGCCAGGATGCTGAGCACACACCCGATCACTAGGGCTGTCGCGTAGCGGTTGTCCACCATTGCTCACGATGTAGGGCTGTGCACGCAGACAGTAATGGGGAGGTGTCCTGGAGACACTACAATTTAAGGCCGGAGTGTCTGCGTGAATCCATGGATGGCTGCATCTCCGATCTGCCCAGCATCAGACTCAACCAGCTAGGGTTAAATTAAATATTTCAATCAATACAAAATCGCTTTCCAATATCCGTTATTGACACAGAAACAAATAAAAACGCCCTTTCGAAATCCATGTCACTTTGTTATTAAATTTAGCCAATATACGATGGAGGCTGCGTTTCTGTAACACCCACTAATCTGCAAAATGTTGACGGTATAGATATGAAATTGCATTTTTATACATTTACATTATTATACAGATTAGCAGTGAGTATCATTATTATCCAACAGCGTTTAAATGATCAATAAGTGAGCTACTGGATCTATTAATAATTACTGTCCAGCGGTTGCGGCTGCGTTTACCGTCTGCGCCTCCCGGCTTCAGCGGACTCCGGCCGGCTCTCCCTGCTCGCTTTCGCCCGTCCGGTTGCTCCTGCCAGCGCAGAGCCCGTCGGCTAAACCGCCGCCAGTCACCGAGGCGAAAGCAAATATATACAATTATGCATGGAGAAAATATCGAACCCTGCGCCTAGTCAACAGAAATGCAGCCTGTAAGAACCTTTGCAGAGATTCGCTTGCTAGTAAGCAGATATAAAAGCCCCTTTGTTATCGTATTTTTAAAATATGACTAAAGCTATATAAGCGATTTCTTAATTGCTACATGCAGTTTATCGGAATGCAGATGACGCTCGGAATATGTGAATTATCGCTGTGCGTATAATATTTATTTCCTTTTGATATGCTGATTTTTAAAACCTGTTTACCTTTTCCTTCGGTTTAGCCTTTCCACTGAATGATGGGATCTGTAGTTTTTTAAAGGTTTTCTTTTTACCAATAGCAATTGGTGTGTGGTTGTTCCGTTGTCAGTATGAAAGGGAAATAAACAATATACTATTATTTAAATGTTACATTGAAATATATTCCCCCAAGTAAAACAACACTTAGGTCTTAGGTAACCTTTGTAGACTTTCTTGTCTTTTTGACCAGCAAAACTAGTTATACCAATTTTTGTGTGGCAGACTACTATTTCAAAACGTTGTTGTAAAATGGTACACTATGTCATGTAAGATATATCACGGAAAGCAAATGCTTGTTTTTTTTACCCGGTAACAAACAGGGACAATGTAAATGCCGAAACATTTGACGTTGAAAGCACGAGGATATTTCACCAAAACTGGAATTTAGATGTTGACAGAGCGCTTAATTTTTCTAAAGATTGCAATTTCGGTTTCGCAAAACGAGGATGTCGTGATCAGGAATGCAAACAGGTGTAAACCCCTATTAGCCGATCGTGCTCTGCAGGTCTGCCTATCTGTAACCGCATCTCCACACCCTGCGAAACAGACTGATGACGGATGCATAGGTCGCATGAAGTCTGATCTTGATTGCGGCACCCGTAAATAGTACGGAATGAAACAAAGGAATCTTAACTTTCCTAGTCCCGTGACTACTATTATCAGGTGCGCTTTTGAAGTGGGTGTGGGTGTGGGTGTGAGTGTGGGGAGGGGTGAACCAAAGACGTCTACTCTTAACGTTATTAATTAAGGTTTAATGCATCAAACATTTTGATTGACACTGGCTGACATAGGCTGTTACTTTGTAGTCTGGTATGGAGTTGCCAATCACTCAGAGATGGTCTATTGGACAGTAGCATAGACAACAGACTTCTTAACAGTATACCGGCCAGAATGTCACATATGTGAGGACACATTGCTTTATTCAAACAGACATCGTCAAGTCAGACTTGGATGAAGTAGTTTTCTTTGTTGTAGTATACATAAATTAGCCCCTCAGACATACGTGAAAATTATGTTGAGAATTGCATCCAACGTATAGGCTTGGTTCATAACCCAAAACCCGCAACGCAGGTACAAAAAGATTGCGCCAAGTCATAAATGTGGCAAGTTTAGATGTTTTTAAATAAAATGTTTTAGAAAGTGACATCCGTGTTTGAGTTATTTATCCTTCGTTAAATCGGTAGGTCATCGTGGAAGCTGAAACTTGTAAAGTCATGTATAAGCTAATAGGAATGCGTGCACTTTACCATGTAAAGGCGGGCTGTGAACGCGCATGTAGGGGCGCGGGGATGCAGATTAGGATCCCCCGCCATCTGTGCCATTGATTATTGCTGATATTGTGGCGAGAGGATAAAAGACATGAGGCAGTTACTTAGCCCGTGAAAAAGGACGAAAACTTTTTATTAGCACAAAGAAAGAAAAAGAACATCCGACTGCCGCCGAGATATCAAAAAAACTCTGACCCGAAGCCAAACAATCCTTCAGAATAAAAGCACATCTGCACTAAGAATTCTGATCAACTAATTGCGGTGTTTTGCCAGCAATACCTCTCTTACTGTATTTTTTCTGTTAATACCAGTAGAAATACAGATACATCGGAATTCTTTGCTTTCAGTTTCACATTACTATAAGTCACGCTAAAAGAAGGCTGTGGTCACCCCCAGACCGCATAAATCCAGTGCCCCTGCATTGGGACTGGTTGGGAAAAAGAACCGCTGGCTTTAAGAACTTCAGCACCCAGAATGCCTCGGTGCATGAAGAATGCCAATCACAGCAGGGATCAGGGACACAGGGACATAATAGGCATGTTGCTCATCTTTCCCAAACGCCTGAAAGGCGGCTGAAGAACCGGATCATTGATCGGAGCCTATAATAATTATATAATGCTAAATGTTGGTAAAAAAGTAAATCAGCGCCACTGTACAGTATGATAAAAAAACACGACCTACCACAATAATATTGTGGATCTATTAATGATACGGAGTAGAAATTTATTATGACATAGTATTATAATACTGATACATGGCTAGTCGCTGGTGCACTTAATCAGACCGAGAACAGTTACGGGTTCAACCACAAGATGACTTCCATTGCCCCCGTACCATTCGCACTGACGAGGCACACACACTGCCCGCCGTGCGCTCCCCCCGATTACCCACCACACGCACTATTCACAACACTTTACATTAAACGCAAAACGTGACTTTACTTTACAACACAATGACAACACCATAACCGATGAATACACAAAGCCATCTAGGGTGAATTCAGGTACAGTGGGACACTTTTTGCCATTTTGATTTCTAGTGCCCACTGAGCCATTAACCTAATGTAACATTTCTGCACTCTTTAAGAAGTCTTCTTATCACATCAAAAGAAAAAAATATATTTATTGCTTACAGGAGCCATGACACAGGTCTATACACTCCACGCACCTGTAAGGTAAAGTGGAACGTATTTATTTAATCCATAGATACTGAATAACTTTGCAAAGAATTGAGCGTAATATACAAAATAACTTCTGGAACAGTTTGACATATATTTTTATTATTTTTTTTTATCAAAAAACATTTTTATCAGTAATTGAAAAATGTTACAATCCATTAGATTTAATTTCATTTTGGAATTTGTTTTGTCAAAAATACCTAAACCCATTACATGCAAAACTTGCACTAACAATAAAAACAGTAAAAAATAGATTTTATAGGTTATCAATTTTATTGAAACATCTTATTTAATAGTATGTGACACTTAAAAATATAGCAGTAACAAATATTTTGCTTCTTCAATAAAACTAAATTAAACTTAAACATTTTTAATTAAAACTACACTAAACTTAAACATTTTTAATTAAACTTTTTCCTTCTTTTTCTGTGGCTTTCAGATAGCCTAAAAGGAGACTTTGCATGCGAAGGATTCATCATCATCAATCAAGGGCGTAACTTTGGTTTGAACATTGGAGGGGGGGGGGGGTTGAGGTCCTCACCCATTTA
>JAODKL010000017.1:11112717-11123443 GCA_026780765.1 Petrocephalus schoutedeni
TGTAAAGTTTACGGAGAATTTTTAGGGGGGCTGAGTACAAATGTTAGGGGGGCTAAAGCCCCCCAAAAATGGCCTAGTGACGCCCATGGTTTAGGCGTTAAGGAAACCCAAAGACAGGCTAATTATAATACCATCTACAGTACTAAGAAACGTTAATATTTCCCATTTACGGAAGCGTATTGCATTTATCTGGAAATACAAAAAAAATATTATTCTTAAAAACAGTTAGATTACCTCGTTAATTCAGAAAAAAAAGAAAAATAATTCTCGTAAAAACAGGAAGATTATCTCGTTAATTCGGAAAAAAACATCTTTTTTTCTAGATGAACGAAATACGCTTCCGTATTATAGGAATGTCTGGTCTTGGTATTTTAAAAATCCTCCAGTCAGCCAGGAAGCAAAAATTTTCTAAGGATTATTCAGATTCAGTGTGTCATTTGATGGAAAGAATTTATCTAAACTGAGGTCTACAAACCCCTAAACGTCCCAATGCAATCCACTACAACAGGGGTCTCCAACTCCGGTCCTGGTGAGCTACTACCCAGGAGATTTTCTGTCTTACCTGGCTTCTGATGAGCCGCTCCTGTTCCTGGGATTTACCTGAGAACAGCTGTGGCTCATTAGAAGCCAGGTAGGACAGAAAACCTCCTGTGTAGTAGCTCACCAGGAGTTGGAGACCCCTGCACTACAAGGTGTTACACTTGTGTTGTGAAAGGTTGAAATTCAGCATTTTTCCATTTGGGAGGCACTAAGGCTTGCTGTTGCTGTTTGTCCAGGTTAGTCGTGTGAATCTGTCTGCGGATAACACAAATACATTCTTCTCCCCTGCTTTTTTGAACAATGATTCCTGCTATTTGCATCAGAACAATGTAGCCTCTTATATATTTTAATGGTGAAGATAAATGCTGCAGATACCTTTTTTTTGTCAGAATGTTTCATAGTTTCTGCATTATTCACCAAGTCAGATCCACAGCAATGCAGTAGTACTATGTAACAACAGATTGTGAAATACCATTAAATGAAAATCAGACGGTCAATATGTCAATGTTAATATGTCCACATGGATTAGCATTCCATAGCTGAAGGAATAATTATTATTCACTGAGTCTTTTGCACAACAAAGAACTTCAATATATGTTTTAATTCAATATGTTAATTCAATATATAACTTAGAATTCAACATATGTTTTAAATTTTAAATATCCTAAAAACTGATTGGAGACCAGTGATATTAAGCTAAAGCTTGAGCAGGAACATTTAGTCTAATAACTAAATGGACATTTCTTATTGAATCGCACCATTCAGTAAGAATCATGAATCATGCTTTAGTTCTGATTGTGAGAAATATTGTAATTTCCAGTGGGACGAAAGATGTGGGAGCAAATGGAATAAATGAACTAAAAAGGGTTTATTAAACAGTATAGTATAAAACTGAAAGCAAACAGGATGTTGGGGGATCTAAATGGGGATAATGTAGGAAGGCAAGGCATAGGGAACACAAGGGTATGAATTCAATGACAGAGCTGGGGAACCCAGGACTGGGAAATGACAAACAAGAGGCAGCTGGAATGGATTAACATTAGGGCAGGAATGAGAGGTACTGTAAGACAAACAAGCACAAGGTGTGGCTTGTTAGAGCCATGACAGGGAGGAGTCATGAGGGTCATGGCAAATATGTGACAAGTATCTTGCCTTGGAGGAAAATTATATCCACATAGCAGAACTGTATTCAACTCACGTTATGGAAAAAACATAATGTAAAAATTAATCACAACTCCTTCACCTACATGGACACTCCAGGAAATTAATGCATATGTAATGAAACAAATGAGAATGTTAACTTTGATATTTGTATGTATGTTTATATATATGAAAGGGGCACAACACTTGGATCAAAAGTAGAAACTGTATTTTTATTCCACATCATGAGGGATAACAAAAGCAGCAGGGAGGAACAAAAGAAAGAATGAAATAAAATAACCTTTTTTAGCATAAATATGAGAGAATACAAATAGACAGCATTAGGGTCATGATACATTTATAGGGAGTGAGAGAAAATAAAGTCTTATGTAGCAACTGGGAACAAGAAACATGTGAATCATATATTACATATTACACAAATTACAGAAACTGCTTCACCCCTGTCTAGGTGCAAATGTCTGTAACTGAGCCCTCTATGTAACTGTGTCATGATGTTTTGGAGTATGAGAAACATCAGTAGCCGGTCCTGTGGTGGTTATGCTTTTACTCATTTCACCTGGGATAGAAAAGGCACATAAATAATGTTGCAGTAACACAAAGGTATTATAATGAGCTGTAGTAGTGACTCTTGTCTAGGACCAATGTGCAGGAACGATCACCCACCAGCCCCAATGCTGCCATGCACAACTTGTAGGGCACTTTGACCCAGTTGCAGAGCTTCTACCAGCATGGATTCTGCATCAGCTCTACTGGGAACAACAGTCGTATTTTTGAACACAAGGGTCATATCAATGCCCACTGATCCATTCCTGTGAAAAGAAGATTTATTAAGAAGAACTGGTCACTGAGTCTCAAACTAAAAGTGAGAATAACATAATTCCTTGATAATACCATTTTGTGAGAATTTTGGTAGTCGTAAAAATGATGTGGTTATACAATATTTATCGCATATTATAGTAGGGTTTCCCAACTTTTTGATGTCTGTGGACTGGTTTTCAACGCACAAAAATTTGGCAAAAAATGCCAAGGGTGGGGGGGAGGTAAGACAAACAAGCACCAGGTGTGGCTCGTTAGAATCGTTAGAAGTATCTTGCCTTGTAAGAAAACTAGATCCTCATAGCAGAACTGTTTTTGTACAAGTCAAATTATGTCAAAAACACTGCACAAAAATTTGGTCAAAAAATGCCCAACACACAAATGTAAAGAAATTGAAAATATATAGTTTATATTTGGAAATTCACCAATCCCTCCACAAAATTCCCAGTGTTCCATGGCCCAGTGAAATACTGACCATGGGCTGGTACCAGTCTGCAGACCGGGGGTCTCATGTATAACATGTATAACGGCGTGCGTAGAATTCACACTAAAACGTACGGACAAAACCAGAAATCTGTGTACGCCAAAAAAAAATCCAGATGCATAAAAAAGTTCTACGCTCTTTCCCTTCTTACATCCCAATCAGCGTGAAATGTTACGGACGTGCACGAGCCCACCAACACGCCCGACTCATCCCATAATTGTACTTATTTGAATATGCAAATCAATATAAAGATCCCCTTTGATCGGGGTTTTGTTAAAAACAATGGCCAAGGCACGTGGGAAGAAGAGAAATTTTAGCGAATGCGAAGTAGATGTCTTGCCTAGAGATATCAAGGCAAGAAAAAAATGTTGTTTGGTGGCTTAAGCAGTGGCAACAGCAACAAAAGAAAAAAGATGGAGTGGCACAGCGTGGCAGAGGCACTTAGAAATGTAATTCCGGAAACTCGCACAGTAGCCGAAATAAAAAAATAAATGGTCGGATATTAAAGTCAACGTAAAAATGCGAGTTACAGCTCAACAACACTGGAAAAGGAAGCGGAATTGCGGGGTCACACCCTTTGAGCAGCGAGTTGTTGCAATTATTGGGGACATGGTCATAACAGCATAAGCGCAGGGGAGGGGGACTCCGACGTCAGTTTGTTTGTATCATATTTGTTTGAATTAGTTAAATGTTTCAGATGAGCAGACGGCCCTTAAGCTACCCGCTCTGGAGTAGTTTATCAAAATAATGAGAAACAAATTTTAACTATAAAAGAGACGTAAATTAACCTGACTCAGCACTCACCAGAATCTGTTAACCCTGCAGTCAATGAATGTCTCGGGATAATTCAGACGAAATGCTTTGCTCACCTGCATATGAACATCCAGATATGCACTAATATGTAACCTGACACACTAAAATGTAAAATTAATTATTCAAAAGTTAATATGTAAACAATGTTAAAATTACATTATATTATGTTTTGTTAAAGAATGTCATCACCCACCTCCTCTGTGACATTCTTAGCCAAGTTGATGTGGTCGAGACTTTTGGAATCAAGGTATGAGGGGCGGAAAACCCCTTTAACTTGCATCTTCAGAGGCAGTGTGCCACATATCTTGTCGCATTCCACGGAAAGAGTGCTAGCCTTGTGATAACTGCCTACTTTGGACAGGGGTACTGTAATAGTGACGCGTGACACAACTGGGTAAGGGAATGTAATGGGCTTAATAATTGCGAGTTTTGATGCATGTGCAAAAAAGACAGTGGTTTCCTTGAAAGACAGAAAGTTGGTGGAAGGAGTTGGTGCAGTTAATTCTTGGAAATCTGAGGTTGTAAGAGGTCCTGTGCTTGTTTCTGAGGTTGCTTCAGTCATACTGTAGTTAAATGGAATGGTTGGTGTTGCAGTTGTGGGTTCAGGAAACACATTTGAAGAAACAGTCTTGGGAACAGTACCATTTTCTAAACTTGCTGTACTTGCAAAAGTTATATGGATATCTTTTAAAGTTGCAGATCTTGCTGTAGCAGAAACTGAAGTTATGCTTGATTTCATAAAGGGTGGAGTGGTAGCAATTGTGATAGGTGAAGTTGTGCTTGAGACTGAATGCATTTTTGTTGAGGGTGATTGTGTTGTAACTGTCAATAGTGAAGTTATAGGAGGGGTAATAGATATTATCCCGATAGAGGATGAAGTCAAATGGATTGCTGTGGAAGGGACCGAGGTTGAAAGTAACCCAGAAGGGGCTAATGAGTTGTTTGAAGTTAATGAGTTGTTTGAGGGAGATGAAGGTGAATATAGTATTGTGGTGTAAGTTGAAAGAGGAGAAGTTGTGATAGCGGAAGAAGTAATAGGCGTTGATGTCACAGGGGCTGAAATTGCAGGCATTGTGGTTGATGTTGGTAAGATTGGGATAGATGTTAATGTTGCAGGCATTGGTGTAGAGGATGAAGGTGTAGATATTGAGGTAGAGTCTGGTGCTGTAAGTGGAGTGACAGGGGATGATGTTAGAAGCATTGATGTGGTAGAGTTTGGTGGTGTAATGATTGTGGTTGAGGCTAAAGATGTTGGTATTGTTTTGGAAGAAGCTGAGGATAAGGGAGTAGATTTTGATGAGGCAGAGTCTAGTGGGGCAGATGTATTAGAGTGTAATGGTCTTGTTGAGGTAGATTCTGGTACTATAGTGATTGTGGTTGATGAAGTAGATATTGGTATATTTCTGGTAGAGGTTGCAGGCATTGTTCCAGAAGTAGCATGTGTAAGGGGAAACATAGTGACAGAAGATGCTATAGGTACTGTTCTGGTAGGTTCTGGGGGTGTCATGTTTGTGGTAGAGGCTGAAGATGTTAGTATTGTTGTGGGAGAAGCTGAGTATAAATGAAATGATGTAGACAATGAAGGAGTAAATTTTGTTGAGGTAGCGTCTGGTGGGGCAGATGTAATAGAAGGTAATGTTCTTGTTGAGCTATATTCTGGTGGTGTAGTGTTTGTGGTTGATGTAGTAGATATTGGTATATTTCTGGTAGAGGTTACAGCCATTGTTTTAAAGGATAGCTTTGTAGATTTCTTTACGGTAACATCTGGAAGGGAAGATATAGGATCAGAAGATGCCTTTATAGGTACTGTTGTGGTAGGTTCTGGGGGTGTCATGTTTGTGGTAGAGACTGCAGATGTTGGAATTGTGGTAGAGGCTGTGGATAAAGTAACTGGTGATGTTGAAGATGGAGGTTTTGTGAAGGTATTGTCTGGTGGGGCAGTTGTAGTAGTAGAGTATGATGGTCGTATTGTGCTAGATTCTGGTAATGTACTGATTTTAGTTGAAATGAATGTTTGCACATTTCTGATAGAGGTTACAGTTGCATGTATTGTTTTAGAGTATGACGTAGATTTTGTCATTGTAAAATCTGGTAGGGGAGATAAAGTAGCAGAAGAAGATGTATTTATAGATGTTGCCGTGGTGGCTTCTGGGGATGTAGTGATTGTGGTTGAGCCTGAAAATGTTGGTATTGCTTTGGTAGAAGCTGAAGATAAAGGAATTGATGATATTGATCCTGTTGGAGGTGCTGGTTGTGCGGTACTTGTTACAGTTTTCTCACTTTTTGATACTGTACTAAATTTGACTGCTGTACTTGCAGATGCAAATGTCAACATAGAGGCATGGGTCAGGGCTTTACTGGTAATAGATGGAGGAGAGGCAGAAGGGCTTGTTGATGTATTTTGACCAGGATATGAAGATGATAATGCAGAAACTAAAGAGATAATGTTTGCTGTACCAGTAACAGCTGTTGCAGATGTCGATGTTACATGTGACCCAGCTGCTAGAGTTTTATACACAGATGGCAAAACAGTAGCTTGGGTTAGGGATTGACTTGTCATTGATGAAGGTGAGGTTGAAGAGCTTTTTGCTGTAGTTTGAGTAGGGGATACAGATGATGCAGAGGATGGAAAAAAGGTTGCAGTACTTTTAGCTGCTGTTGTAGGTGTTGTTGATGTAACAGGCCCAGGATCTGATATTTCAGATCCAGATGTTGAGAAAGTGGCATGGGTTAGGGATTGATTTGGCAGTGATGAAGGAGAGACTGAAGAGGTTGGTGATGCAGTTTGAGTAGAGGATGAAGATGATGATGAGACTGGGAAAAAAATTGAAGTAATATTAGCAGCTGTTGCAGATGTCAATGATGTACTGGATCCAGCTGCAGTACTTTTAGACACAGACATTGAGATGGTGGCATGGGTTAGGGATTCACTTGTTGATGGAAGAGAGGCTGAAGAACTTGTTGATACAGTTTGAGTAGGGGATGAAGACAATGAGGCTGGGAAAATGTTTGCAGTACTTTTAGCAGCTGTTGCAGTTCTCATTGATATAGTAGATCCAGGCACTGTAATTTTAGACATAGATGCTGAGATATTGGCATAGGTTAGAGACTGACTTGCCATTGATCCAGCGGATGATGCAGAGACTTGGGTAATGTTTTCAGAACCTGTTGCAGTTGTCGATAATGTACTGGATCCAGCTGCTGTAGTTTTAGGTGCTGACATTGAGGCCTTTGAATGGATTAAAGATTCACCTGTTATTGATGGAGGCAAGGCTGAAGAGGTTGTAAATGCAGTTTGAGTAGGGGATGGAGATGATGAGGCTGAGACAGGGAAAATGTTTGCAGTACTTTTTGCAGCTGGTGCAGGCATTGTTGATATGTTTTTACTATTAGTAGCAGCTGTTGTAGTTGTCATTGACGTACTAGATTCAGTTGCTGTAGTTTTAGATACAGATATTGAGCCAATGGCATGGGTTAGGGATTCACTTGTTACTGATGAAGGTGAGGCTGAAGACCTCTTTGATGTAGTGTGACTAAGGGATAATGATGATGATGATGACGACGATGATGTAGAGACTAGGGTAACGTTTCCAATACCTGTCTTAGTTGATGATGATGTTATACTGGATCCAGCTGCTGTTGTTTTAGACACAGATGTTGAGATGGTGGCATGGGTTAGGGATTCATTTGTCATTGATGAAGCAGAGGTTGAAGAGCGTCTTGATGCCGTGTGACTTGGGAATGAAGATGATGATGCAGAGACTGGAAGAATATTTGTAATACTTGCATCTGCTGTCACAAGTGTTACTGGTCTTCTAATAGATCCAGGCATTGTACTTGTAGCCATCGATGGTAAGATTTTTCTTAAAGTTTGACCAGAAGAAGAAGATGATGATGTAGAGACTGGTAAAATGTTTGCAGTACTTTTAGCGGCTATTGCTGATGTTGTTGATGTACCAGATCCAGCTGCTGTACTTTTAGACACAGACATTGAGATGCTGGCATGGGTTAGGGGTTCACTTGTCGCTGATGGAAGAGAGGCTGAAGGAGGTTTTGATGCAGTTTGAGTAGGGGATGGAGATGATGAAACAGGAAAAATGTTTGCAGTACTTTTAGCGGCTACTGCTGGTGTAGTTGATGTACCAGATCCAACTGCTGTACTTTTAGACACAGACATTGAGATGAAGGCATGGGTTAGGGATTCACTTGTTGATGGAAGAGAGACTGAAGTACTTGTTGATGCAGTTTGAGTAATAGCAGTATTTTTAGCAGCTGTTTCAGGCATAATTGATGTTTTAATAGACACAGGTACTGTAGTTTTAGACACAGATGATGAGATATTGGCATGAGTTAGAGACTGACTTGTCATTGATCCAGGTGATGCAGAGACTTGGATAATGTTTGCAGAACCTGATGCAGTTGTCGATAACCTACTGGGTCCAGCTGCTGTATTAGACGCTGTGGCATAGGTTAGGGATTCACTTGTTATTGATGGAAGTGAGGCTGAAGCGGTTGTTAATGCAGCTTGAGTAGGGGAGGAAGATGATGAGGCTGAGACTGGGAAAATGATTGCAGCTGCTTCAAGTGTTGTTGATGATGTCATAGATCCAGGTACTGTAGTTTTAGACATAGATTGACTTGTTATTGATGGAGCAGAGACTAAAGAACTTGTTGATGCATTGTGACTTGGAAATGAAGATGATAACGCTGAAGAGATTTTTATTGCAGTTTGACTAGCAGGTAAAGGTGATGATGCAGAAAATGGGAACATGTTTTCAGTACTTGTAGCAGTTGTTGCAGTTGTCATTGACGTACTAGATTCAGTTGCTGTTGTTATAGACACAGACATTGAGCCAGTGGCATGGGTTAGAGATTCACTTGTTATTGATGGAGGAAAGGCTGAAGAGGTTCTTGATGTAGTGTGACTTGGGAATGAAGATGAAGATGCAGAAATTGGGAGACTGTTTGTAATACTTGTATCTGCTGTCACAGACGTTGCTGATGTTGTAATTGATCTACGCATTGTACTTTCAGACATTGGCGATGAGATTTTTCTTGCAGTTTGACTAGAAGATGATAATGACGATGATGAGACTGGGACAATGTTTGCATTACTTTTAGTGGCTGTTGCAGGTGTCATTGATGTCGTGGATTCAAGTACTGTAATTTCAGACATAGATGGTGAGATATTGGCATGGGTTAGAGACTGACTTGCCATTGATCCAGCAGATGATGCAGATTCTTGGATAATGTTTGCAGAACTTGTTGCAGTTGTCCATAATGTACTGGATCCAGCTCCTGTAGTTGTAGATGCAGATGTTGATGCCGTAGCATGGGTTAGGGATTCACTTGTTATTAATGGAGGTGAGACTGAAGAGGTTGTAGATGCCCTTTGAATAGGGGATGGAGATGATGAGGCTGAGACTGGGAAAATGGTTTCAGTACTTTTAGCAGCTGTTGCAGGCATTGTTGATGTTGTAGTAGATACAGGTACTTTAGTTTTAGACATAGATGATGAGATATTGGCATGGGTTTGCGACTGACTTGTCATTGATAAAGCAGAGACTAAAGTGTTTTTTGTTGAAGTTCGATTAGCGAGTAAAGGTGATGATGCAGAGAATGGGAACACGTTTTCAGTCTGAGTAGCAGCTGTTGCAATTGTCATTGATGTACTAGATTCAACTGCTGTTGTTTTAGACACAGACATTGAGCGAGTGGCATGGCTAAGGGATTCACTTGCTATTGATGGAGCAGAGGCTAAAGTGGTTCTTGATGCAGTGTGACTTGGGAATGAAGATGAAGATGCAGAGATTGGGAGAATGTTTGTAATACTTGTATCTGCTGTCACAGATGTTGCTGATGTTGTAATATATCCACGCATTGCACTTTTAGACATTGGTGATGAGATTTTTCTTGAAGTTTGATTAGAAGATGAAGATGATGATGTAGAGACTGGGAAAATGTGTGCAGTACTAGTAGTGGCTGTTGCAGTTGATGACGATGTACCAGATCCAGCTGCTGCACTTTTAGACACAGACATTGAGACAGTGGCATGGGTTAGAGGTTCACTTCTTGTTGATGAAAGAGAGACTGAAGTACTTGCTGATGCAGCTTGAGTAGGGGATGAAGATGATGAGGCTGAGACTGGGAAAATAGTTGCAGTACTTTTAGCAGCTGCTTCAGGTGTTGTTGATGATGTCATAGATCCAGGTACTGTAGTTTTAGACATAGATTGACTTGTTACTGATAGAGCAGAGACTAAAGAACTTGTTGATGCATTGTGACTTGGGAATGAAGATGATAATGCTAAAGAGATTTTTGTTGCAGTTTGACTAGCAGGTAAAGGTGATGATGCAGAGAATGGGAACATGTTTTCAGTACTTGTAGCAGTTGTCATTGACATACTAGATTCAGTTGCTGTGGTTTTAGACACAGACATTGAGCCAGTGGCATGGGTTAGGGATTCACTCTTTATTGATGAAGGAGAGGCTGAAGAGGTTCTTGATGTACTGTGACTTGGAAATGAAGATGAAGATACAGAGATTGGGAGAATGTTTGTAATATTTGTATCTGCTGTCACAGATGTTGCTGATGTTGTAATTGATCCACGCATTGTACTTTTAGACATTGGTGATGAGACTTTTCTTGAAGTTTGACTAGAAGATGAAGATGATGAGACTGGGACAATGTTTGCAGTACTTCTAGTGGCTGTTGCAGCTGTCATTGATGTAGTAAAATCAAGTACTGTAATTTCAGACATAGATGGTGAGGTATTGGCATGGGTTAGAGACTGACTTGCCATTGATCCAGCAGGTGATGCAGATTCTTGGATAAAGTTTGCAGAACTTGTTGCAGTTGTCCATAATGTACTGGATCCAGCTCCTGTAGTTGTAGATGCAGATGTTGATGCCG
>JAODKL010000017.1:11132346-11145541 GCA_026780765.1 Petrocephalus schoutedeni
TTTGAGGAGAAAGTGCTTTCTGAATCCAAATCATCAAGTAATGTGAAGAATTCAGATGGACTTGGTGAAGATACAAACAATTCCGTTGTTGAAGGTTCTGATGTAAACACTTCTTCTGTGGACAAATGTGTTTCATCTGAAGCTATAAGTTCCACAGGTATACTTGTGCTTAGTTCAGAGTCTGTAGCTGAACTCTCAATAGTTGATAACATGTCCATGGTAGATGTTTCTGGCTCTGCTGGATTTGAGGAGAAAGTGCTTTCTGAATCCAAATCATCAAGTAATGTGAAGAATTCAGATGGACTTGGTGAAGATACAAATGATTCTGTTGTTAAAGGTTCTGATGTAAAGACTTCTTCTGTGGGAAAATTTGTTTCATCTGAAGATTTAAGTTCCACAAGTATACTTGTGCTTAGTTCAGAGTCTGTAGCGAAACTGTCAGAAGCTGATAAGATATCCACGGTAGATGTTTCTTGTTCTGTTGGTCTTGTAGAGAAAGTGCCTTCAGAAAACGAAGCACCTACTAATACGGGGATTTTAGATGAACCTGGTGAAGACACGAATGATTCTGTTGTTAAAGAAGGTTTAGTTGCAAAACCTTCTATGGATAAATGCATTTCTTCTGAAGTGGTACGTTCTACTGGTATACTTGTGCTTTGTTCAGAGTCTGTATTAGAAACTGGTAAATTGTCCCTGGTATATGTTTGTGTTAAGGAAGGTTCTGATGTTGAACCTTTTTCTGTGGTCAAATGCATTTCATTGGTTGGATTTGTAGAGTTTTCACTTGGCAAATCCAAAACTGTGAGTGGTGTGGGGATTTCAGATGAACTGGGTGAACTTGTATATGTTTCTATTGTTGAAGGTTTTGATTTAAATACTTCTCCTGTAGATGAATGCTTTACACCTGTTCGATTTGTAGACGTTAAGGATTTAGTACGATTTGATGTCAGTGGATCGTTTGTGCTTGCTGGTTCCAATACAGCACGTGTTGTGGGGACTTCAGTTGAACTTGTGGAAGCTATGAGTACTTCAGATGATGAAGAAGCTTCTGATGTAGACAACATCTCACCTGAATATAAAGGATCTGCTAAAACTGTAAATTGTAACATGGTGAATGTATGGGAACAACAAAAAATTTAAACTAGGCGAAATGACAATGGGTACTAGACATATTTGCAATTATATAATATTATGGAACAATTCACAATATATTACAGATATTAGCATGGAATAATCAGTCAGTATTGTTAAATAATAAATCAAAATTCATGCATTCTATGTAATTTATACTATGAATCCTAGTTGCAAATGGTACACTTGGAATATGTTTATTGTTTAAAAAAAGCATTACAATATCGATGTATCCTCAGGTTATTTTCTTTCTAAAAGGTTTAAGATAAATAGTAACAGCTAGTAATTTCCTTAATAATACAATCTCACATTTCACTTAAAAAACAAAATCAAATGGATATTTAAATATTGGTATACTATGTATCTTTTTCATCCAACTGAGTTTCTTTACCATAAAGTACAATTTAGTATGCCAATATCCTACTTTGATTGCATTTTTAAAATATAATTAATAAATGAAGTCATTTTTATTTTGCAAATCCATACTGAGTTTCTGATGCATCATTTCTTGATTATGTTTTTGCTATGATTTTATGGAGAAGATTAACTTATTTTAGAAATGTTATGCAGTAACAAATACTTACCAAACAGCCACAACAGTATCAAGAGCATTTTTGCTTTGGCGTGTTGTGTAGACCCTACAAGGGAAATATTATAAATTTAAGATTTGAAATTTTTACTCTTTGTACAATTTATAATTCTCTTACTGTTTATAATTTTTACAAGTTTATCAGCAGGGATATCTGAGAGACGCTAATACAGAAATAAGTGCATCAGTTATACAGTGCTTCATCCCTCTTTTGTCTACTTGGAATGGTTTAGGAAAGTTGGTTCAGAGTATTTACTGTATAATATATGAGCTTACCTTTATGTGAGACGCAAACCGTTACAGATCATCTGTACCAACGACAGGATTTCTTTCCCCTTTACTGAAACAAAGCACTTTAGGGCAGTAGCATCACTCTCACATTTATATCCTCTAGGAGGGAACTGTTTCTCATCCACTTACTAGCCTAACCACGCCCATATGCCCACCCAGAAATCTAACAATAGCTTAATAGTCTGTCATACCGAAATCATTAAATGCTATTATGTTGCGCGATGCTCGAGAAAGGCCGGAGGCATTCTCCTAGCTCAGCAGCTGCACCTGTGACCGAAGGGCACTTTTGATTCATAATTAAATTAATTAAAATTGCTTCAGTGGAACACTAAGCTACAAAAAAAGTTTAGGCACCAAATGTAAAGTCATCCCTGCATAATTTGCTGTTTCTATTGGGTAAAATGTTACTTTTGTCCCACTAGAACAGCATGTAGACGTTGATGCTCTGAGCTGTTCTGAGTAATTAGATTCATCTGCAAATTCTAGATGGGTTATAATAAAACTGATGCAAATGCACTGGAACCTGACATACGAAGATTCTGTTCAGTATGTGAGAATTGTGTGTTGCATATAAGAGATTAGGAAAATGATGGTAACAATGGGCATGCTTATTTGAACTGGATAAGACCCTTTCTTAATAGTGGTGAGTTTTGATTGGGTAATGTAACTGTTGATGCTTCAGAGCAGCTTAAGAGCAATCGCAATGGTCATGCTATTCACTAGTGCATACAAGACAGAGTGGTGATATTGGTTATTGGTCTGTAAGAATAGTGCATGAAAAGAATTATGGCATACAGTGGATACACATAATTATAGAAGCTGCGCTTATTCATTGATCAGACAGTTTATCCAAAGAGACTTTGCAGAGGGAAACATTACAATTTATGTGTATTCCTCAAGATTTTAACCAACAACCTTTGCATGGTTACCGCAATGCTATACGTGTTAAGCCAGCCAGCTATACAAACAAATACAGGGAGTAGCATGTCTGTGTTCTCATACATCCAATGTTATGGGTACGGCTCTTGCCCAGGCTTGGCAGATTTGGGTTCTCTCTCAGTCACAAGGATGGTTTTAAAAACATGTGGTTTCAGTGTATGTCCCACAATGCACCTGCATCCCATCCAGCCCGTGCCTGTGCTTCCTGAGACCTAAGTATGACAAGCAGTTAAGGAAAATGGATGGATACATTCAGAGAGAAGGAGAATTTTATGTCATCTGTGATGACATGTAAGTTAAATTATAGCTTGGTATATACAATTAAATGCTTTCTGTTAAAAACAAAAGGATATATGAGAATATTTGTGTTTATGGGTGTGCCTATGAGTCACAGTCTGGAGACTCAAACAGTATATAATTACAGTGGCAACATGCTGTTATTATTATTTTTATTACAAAGTAAGCATAAATGATCTTAATACTTTGTCAGAATGGTAGCTGTATTCTTGCACTATTTGAGTATCGAAGTTCGAATTCCAGGAAATCCAAGAATCCATGGCATTGCTGCAGTTAAGGAAGGAATGGATCTGCAATTTTTAGATAGAATAAGAGGAAGTTCTTCCTGGTGGCATTCATATAACCTACCATAGCAGAAGATATAGAGCAAATATATACAAAAAACTCTTTAGGTGAATCATTTATTAATACAGAAAAAAATCCTATAACTATATATATATATATATATATATATATGTGTATAAATGATTCATAAGCCATTTGCACATTTATCAAAAAGAAAGAAAAAAATATCAGCTTACTTAAGAAATTATAGACAGAAAATGCAGAAACATTTCCTGGGTAGAGAATGGGAATCGAGGTGAGAGTCAGTACTAGTGAGAAAACACAACTATTTCACTATTTGATAACACTAGGTGCTTATCATTGCCTGTACAATACTGGCTTGTTCTATCCCATGACGGATAAAAATGATAAAAATGAAGTCTGTGCATAAAAGGCACAGCTTCAGAAACAACAAAGAAATGTCACTTAGCGAAAAAAAAGTTCATGGCCAGCATGTGAGAGATGGGCACGCCCGACATATGACACGCACGAGTTCCATGGAGATGCTGTCTGTGGTATTCCGAAGGCAAAAAAGTAAAATGTCAACTGACTTAATTAATGCTACTTTAACCCCTGAGGCCCTTCAAAGGCTCTTTTGCAAAAAATATGGTGACCTGTTCTACTGGAAAGCGTAACATCTATCCAACAACTTACACTTCTTCCACGTCAGGGGGAGTCATTCATAACACGGATATACTTCGGTCATTAGCAGATTGTCCATCAGTTCGATGACACACAGAGCATCAGTGAGCCCCTGCTAATGGCATGGTTACGCTCACATCTACTGAAGTGTTGGAGCCCCTGTACATGGAAACACTTTTACACACATTACAGTTTCCCCCCAATTGCTTAAACACATTTTGAGAAACTATGGCTCAGTTTCTCTAAACAAAACGAAAAGAGTTAACTACCACAAATCTCTTTCGAAGAGCAATACATCACTTAAAATCTCTTCTCAAAACTGATTCCTTCCATCAAAGCAAAATGCACAGCTATTACATGTTTGTCATACAGAGCATAAAATAAACACTAATGTGATAAATTCAAACACTGCCTTCAAAAACTTTACGAGCTGTAACATCGTGGGTACAGCCGTCAATCTGCCACTCTACCCAGGCCAGTGTGGAGAACAGACTCGCTGATGAACTTTGGCTTTGCCCTCGACCACAGTTTACACCTTGTAAACCCATGTAAAGCGCCTTGGGACGACTGGCGCTATACATTGAAACGGAAAAGTGTTCATGCATATTTCAGCTTCATGGGGTGATGTTACATATTCAAATGCATCCAAGTGTGTGGAAATATGTTTACTTTTTCTCATTCTGGTGAAGTGTAGCATTCTTTTGTCCTGAAAGAGCATTTACAATACTACATGTATATGCAACGCTAATTTTACTTATTTTACATAGTATGTATAACTCAGTCATTTCACCTGTGTAATGCAAGTATGGCGAGAAGTCCTACAAACAAAAAATAGTGCACAGACACAAAAAGGTAACAAAATATATATTACTACAAGACAAACAGAAAAAAAACGACTGGCATGACGGATAAATCCCTGGCATTCATCTATGAGCATGCCCTCAATGCCTCCTCCATTGCCTGGAGTAGTGTCACACGCTGATGGGCTCTGCATCTATGCAGGTCTCCCCTTACTCTCAGTGTTCTTGAAGCTCCATCTTCTTGCCTAACACCCGTATAAGTCACTTGAGGCCTCTTTTATACTCTGACACTTTGACTGAATTGTTCTTCCAGTTTAGTTTGTATAAGTGCAATATGAGTGAGACTAACTGGTCATCAGGGTGTTGTGTTTAGGACACCAGTGTTTCTAGGTGAACATGGTGTGCTAAATGATGCAGTTTGTGTTCACAATTGGGAAAACCTGTAATTTGATAAAATTTGAGTGAGACAGATGGAATTGTGCTTAGAGTTTAGCAGTTTGGAGTCATGTTGACACAAGCTTCAGTTATTTAGAATTGTGTGCATAGTTTTTGGTGTGCATAAAATGGGGAAAACTGTAATTGGATGGATACATCACAACTGTCAGTTCAGCAAAGTTGCTACACATTGCTGTTGCTTCACACAGCTTATTTCAATACAATTGTCGTTTAGTTTTATTGTGAGGGACGTTTGGGTTTTAGTCTCACGGAAGGTCTGTAATATTTGCCCTTTTTAATTGCTGCTCATATGGGCAATTTCTACTTGCTTGCTGAATACTTTTTATTAAGCATAATTACATTGCAGTCATAAAGAAAAAAATACAATAAATATACATTCAAGGGCAGTGTACATGCACTAATATATATTCATTGGTTCCAAATGTAACTAAATAATTAAGTGATTGAGTAAATGAGAGGTAAGTGATTGAGTAAATGAGATGTACAAAGACACAAACTTAAACAGGGGTTTCCACGAAGCTGTGGTTCCTGGGGTATTCATGCAATAACTGATGCTTTGTGTTTCAAGCTCACATGATGAAATCTAAGCCACCTTAACAGAATGAAAAGTAGCATTAAATCATTAGTGCTTGTTTCCTCAAAATAATCTGGCACCACAAATGATGCAAGATGGATTTCAATTATCCTTCAAAATATATTAGAGTTTTAGAATTGTCAGTTTTATGAAATCTGAAATTTTTTATTTTATTTGACATTGTGTGTATTTCAAGAATGCTTTAAAGGGTTATTAGAAAAAAACGCTGATATGTTGAATATATACGTCACTATGTATATTTGATGTAGAAAATTAATGAAACTGGTTCAGCGCAGGGCGTAAGTAAACTGAGCGACTTCTTAGGGTCCAGCGGCCACCAGGGGGCGCCCCATCTCATCAGCCTGTCAGAATGGAGGAAGATGACAAACAACTAGTTGATTCAAATTTTGCGTAGGGATGGGCCGATCCTGAATACACATCTGCTACTTTGTCTCAAGTTACTTTTAAACTCTTGTTCCTAAATGTGTCGACCAGGTGTAGGTGATTTACAGTATTCTATTGTAATTCTGTAATTCGATCTTTACCGTGATTATTGTATAGAAAATTATTTCTCTTATTTTTCTCGTATCTTTTAGTTCTTTAAATATCCGAATCGTCTTAATTTTAATTACTAAAACATTAATTTGGAGCCTGTCATCTTGATGATGACAGCTGAAAGGTCTATAACTTTCAACATACCTCGGCAAAATGTTTAATAAAAGGTTTTAAATGTTACTTGTTATATCATATTATATCATATATATTCATAGATGAATCTTTTATTTACATAAAAATGCAAAATACATATTTCTCAAAGTATGCCTTAAGATTAAATTTGCGTTGAAGATTTAGTGGCTTCTGGGGATTGTAGTCCTAGAACAAAATAATATCAGGGCTTAAGAACGAACGACCGGGGTTATATGAATGTACAAAAGACTACATAGCCCATAAGTACACCATAGCTTTGTTAGTTTCAAAAGATCTCAATGTGCGGTAAAAGGCTGGGGGGCGACGAGAAGAACAAATTTGCGCTGATTTAGCCTTAAAGGAGACGCAACACTGAGTGAATTTCACCGCTCCACGTTTAGGCTAGGCAAGAGAAGGGGTTTACTATAGCTTTAAGAAATAATAAAGTAGTGGATGGGTCTTTAAAAATAAAATTATTGAAACTAATAATATTGCAATAATTAATTGCCGGCGGGAATTGCAATCGGTTTTGTAGCATACTATTTTGTAAATGTTTTATGTGGCTAACATACAGCTAGAATGCGTCGTTCTTTATAACTGTGCCTTTGTATCTCTAACCCGTTTCACTTCAAAAATAGATAAACGCCTTCAGCGAGAGGCCGAGTAAAAGTAAAATAAGCGGGGATGGACCGCGACGCGCCCCGGGCCGCAGCTTCCAGCACGGGGGCAGATGGAGACACTAAGCTCTTTGGTGAGAAGGCCGCTGCAGCATCCTCGGGCCCCCGTGTTGTTCCCGGCCCGGGAAGAGTGCTGAGAGAGCGCGGAGTTAGTCGCTCACAGACCGCGGCTTCTCCGCCGGTCCACAATAGCTCTAGGTCAGGCTCAGGACGGGTCTTACGGGACCGGTCTTCTCGAAGGACAACGGCGTGGAGGGACTCCGAGAAAAGCAGCAAAGCTAGTGGCCCGGTCCCGAGCGCTGTGGCGAAAAGCCGGAGGAAACCGGAACACCCGCGCCGCAGGAGGAACACTGGCAGCCGCTCGGAGACGTCAAGAGACACCGGGGATGACAGCGGCCTACCTATGGAGTGAGTTTGTCTTATTAGTTAGAACCCAAATTATAACTTTATATAAGGGTCGAAATACAGCGCTCCTTATGCATAGAGTCTGTTTCCCCGGGTGAGATCCCCCGTTTAGATGTAGGCGTGATTAATCCACAAGGTTGATACCTAAGGCCATTAGACGGCTACGCCAGAGGTTAAGTGAGCCGCACGGAAGCGGGCTGGGCAGCTTGAGCCGCTCCTACGGAGCAGGAGAGACGCCGGCGGGACGCGCGCTTCCTCCCGCACAGAGAGAAACGCTCCAGTGCTGGATGTCTGTCTCCCAGGAGCGCGGGGGCGACGCTTTCCGACGGGGGAAATCTGAACATATCCGCATAAATATTTTAATGAACCATTAACGGTGCCGACAAAAGCCCGGCGCATCGCAGCCTGTCGTGGTGCCGCCTGCATGGGCTGCAGACACACGGGCATCCAGGGTGAACCTATCAGCTCGTTTTACTCCGTCAGATTGCATTGCTGTTGTCTGGTTTGTGTTTTAGATGTAAATGTCCAAATGTCCCTGTTTCAGTTTGCATTTACAGAAAAGGTGCGAGTTCAAAAGAACGTTTCAGAAGCAGTAATATGTAATCTACGTGTTTCCGTAGTTACATCTGAGTACATATTTCTACATTATTTCAATATTATTTTTGAACAGATAACGAAGTTTGCACGCAATCATCTATAAAAACGTGGGAAGTTACCGGGATATGTTACTTTCCCCACGGTGTCTATCGTGATAAGTTACCTTTTCTTTTAAAGTAGTGTACAATCTGTGAATCCGTTGTTGGCCAGTTATTAAATGCATGTCAACTGAGCGTTCTTGCATTGTATCCTGCATCATTGTATTATTTGTATCATTTTTCTTACACAGCTCTGAAGATAAGAAGGAGTCCTTGGACAAAGGTAGGCCAAAACATTCTTCTTGGGTTTTCTGTTACATATTTAGATGGGTTAACAACAGTAGGAGGTCACTTGTTTCGTATTCTGTGCTGTTGGGCACTGCCATCTGGCCCACCTGCTGCAGACACTCGGGGATCCAGAGCGCGAAGGCCCCAGGCTGTCCCCCGAGAGCGAGCTGGCACCATCAGGGCGCCCCGTCCCACATCCACGCTGGTGTGCAAAAGTGAACCAGAGTCAGAGCCCCAGCACAGTAAGGGAGGGTGTAGATATTCCGCGTGTTTTTGTGGGAAAGACTGCAGTCTGCCTGTGATGGAACATCAGTGTCTTTCTGGCTTTTCGCTAGTTATATTTTTTGACAGGTCTTTGACTTTTGAATGAAAGCCAACAATATATTTTCTCAAGATTTGTAGGATTCCTATTCTTTTAGCACCAGGCACTACAGTGCCTTTCTCAGATGAGCTGTGTTTGTCTGCAGAGTCCGCGGACACTGTGTTGGAGAAGAGCGGTGGCAGGTGAGTGACTGTGCCACGCGCTCTCGTGCCGCACAGATGAGGTCAGATTCTATGTAGTGACCTTGTGTGCCCGTGGTTTATTTTAGTGAGGATGAGGTGCGTGGTGGTGATGAGGATGAAGACGACGTACTTATTTCTGAAGAAGATCCTCCTTTTAGAGATGACCCAAGTGACCTGAACTACAAACCCGAGGATGAAAGGTGTGTTTATTATACCGAAGTGTATCCAGGAGTTCTCTTTTTCCTGCATTAAATTACTGTGAACTATAATATTCTCATATCACTAAATGCATTCATAATGATAAATTCTTATGTAGCGCTGTGTATACCTGGACAGTGGCTGGTTAAAAGTCGGAAAGTTTCAGTTCAATCGTTAGTCGCTCATTATGCTGGCTTTGAGATTTGTTTTTTTTTTTTTGTCTGAAAGTGAGAAGTGCTGAGATCTTTGCTAATCCCCACTCATACCCGCCCTGTTACCGAAGGGAACCCCAGAAACCACGTCGGCGAGTCCCCCGGCAAAAAGAGAAGAAGGAGAAAGAGATAAAAATGGAGGAAGCAGATGACGTCAGCGTGAAGGTGGAGAATGAGTTTGGAGAAGATGAGGAGCCACCCCGCAAGTGAGTGACCATTCCATAACCAGCCAGGATTTCCACAGAAATGATCTGTCAGCTTAACTCAGGACTTCTAAACATTGTCTTCATAATTTATTCAGCAAATCGCTACATACTCTTTGTCCAGTAGCTCTCAGTGTCCCGCACCCTGGACCTGTATCCCTTCAGCTCTGATGCCCGCAGGGCTGAATGCTGACCAAGGCTTTTCTTACCAAGTCCCTTCTCCTCTATCACAGGCGTGGGAGGCGGCGGAAAGATGACAAGAGTCCCCGTCTTCCAAAAAGAAGGTAAACCAGGTCGAAAGGCTTTATTTGACCCATCAGTATTGGCTAATGGTGTCTGCCAGATGTGAAGCACATCAGCTATGAAGCGTGATGGATAAATGAGAACATGTAGAAGACCTAGTGGATCACACGTGAATCTTGCGTGGTGTGTGATGGGGCCATTGGCTGGGCTGCCTGAGTTTTGGTGGTGTTCTTACACATCTAAGCTTTATTAAAATAACTCTGTGATGATTTTTATGGGCTTTCTTGTGGGCTTGGTCCGTGTGCTTGAGTGTGGGCTCATTTGTTTTGTTTTTTTTTTTTTTCACATAATCAGAGTCCCTGAGTGAAATCCCTTTTTTAAACAGGAAGAAGCCGCCGGTGCAGTATGTCCGCTGTGAGATGGAAGGGTGTGGCACTGTTTTGGCTCACCCACGTTACCTCCAGGTTTGTTGAGAAGGCCATGATGACCGTGGCAGTAGTGGCTGTTTCACCAACGACTCGTTAACAATGTCTAGGATTTGGTATATTTAGGATTTAGTAAACTGGGAAAAAAAAAATTATTAATTACAACATGTACATGCAGTACATCATCCATACAAGGACACGTCCAACTAGTTAAACCAAAACCATCTACTTAAACATGCAACTTAAAATATGTTCTGCTTAGGAATTTCATGGCCATATTTGTGGATTTTTGTTCGAAATGAATTTTTCAAGATGTTTTCTCCTCTCTCTCTCTCTCTCTCTCTCTCTCTCTCGTTTTTTCCAAGGCTTGTAGTTGTTTGCTTAAGTTTCATCTTGATAACTGTGGTGGCTGATCTGTCCTTTGTTGCACGGCAGACTTATACTTAGTGTGTTTTGCATGTTGGTAATATTTTCTCTCACATTCTGTGAACATTCCTTCTCCTATCTCTCAGCACCATATAAAATATCAGCACCTGCTGAAGAAGAAATATGTGTGTCCACACCCGTCCTGCGGGAGGCTGTTCCGGCTGCAGAAGCAGCTGCTCCGTCATGCAAAACACCACACAGGTATGCCCTCGTACTGCATGCCAGCCTAGGCCTCCATCTGCCCTGAGGCTCTGTTTATTGATTAGGGCCCTTAACCCTCCGAAATGGTCCAGGGGCACCATATATGTAGCCTGACCCTTCGCCTGATCCCCTGTCACTCTCCAAACCTTGCAGCGCCTTTACTAAGCCGACCCTTCTGCAGTGCCATAATTGCTAACTAGTCTGTAAATTATTCTCTGTTTCGCTGTACTGTTCGGGTGTGGCAAGGTAGGATATGAGACGGAAAGCATTTCCAGTGAACCTGGACTTGTGAAAATGGCAAATAAAGGTTAATTGAATTTTTCATTAATTATTCTGTGGCCTGTCCTCCTTCCTCTCCCAGATCAGAGGGACTACATCTGTGAGTACTGTGCCCGGGCCTTCAAGAGCTCCCACAACCTGGCCGTGCACCGCATGATCCACACGGGGGAGAAGCCGCTACAGTGAGTCCTGGCCTAGCTCCCAGCACCCCTGTAAAGTCCCGACTGCCTGCCGTCTCACTCCCCCCCCCCCCCCCCCCCCCCCCCCCCCCCCCCCGCTTTTCCGCATCCCAGGTGTGAAATCTGCGGCTTCACCTGTAGACAGAAGGCCTCGCTCAACTGGCACATGAAGAAGCACGACGCCGACGCCTTCTACCAGTTCTCCTGTAGCATCTGCGGCAAGAAGTTTGAGAAGAAGGACAGTGTGGTGGCCCACAAGGCCAAGAGCCATCCGGAAGTTCTGATTGCTGAGGCGCTGGCAGCCAATGCGGGAGCCCTCATCACCACGCCCGCACCCCTGCTAGAGGGGCTGCCCGGGGTGGGGGCGGAGTCTGGGGCTGGGGTAGAGCAGGTGGTGTCAGTGGGCGGCGATTCCGACCAGGCCCTCCCTCCAGTACCGGTACCCACTTCCCTGCCCCTGGTGCCCCAGCAGTCTGTTACCTCTCTCTCCCCACAGGCCCAGCTTCCACTCCTGCCTCAGAGTCTAGCACTGGGACCCATCTGCTCCCTCGCTCCCTCCTCCGTCGCCACCACTGCCACCTCCGGCGTGAACCAGGCCCTGGTGTCCGAGGCCCAAGGCGGCGTAATTTGGGAGGGGGAGGGGCTGGAGGCGGGAGGGGGAGTGGTCTGGGAGCAACAGGCGAGGCAGGAGAGGGAGGATCCGGGGCAGATGGCATGGGAAAGGCACGGGCAGGTGGAGAGGCAGGGAGTGGATGGGGGGCTGGCCTGGGAGAGGGAAGGCAGCAGAGACGGCTTACTGGGCAATGTGGAAGAACAGGTCCATCATGGCGCCCACCATGGTCTAATGTAGAGCTCTGGGGGGAACACGGTAACAGTTCTGGCGCAAAGGCTTTAACATTGTATAATTAATATGCTGTATTTTCACAGATACGTACATTGCAGATAGATAAATATACTACTATATCAGGGAATACAAGTTCATGTCTTCTTTTGTACATAGAATATTTTAGGGTGTATTTATCTTTCTCCATCTTCTGCCATGTAGGTGTGAGAGAGAAAAAAGCTAAGAATATTGGTGTCTAATGCAAAAAAAACACCTTTTACCTTCTCCTCCTTTTAACTTGGTCACGAGATATGTCTAAAGCATTAATACAGTATTAATGTATTTTTTTAATTTATTTTTTCCCCCCTTGTGTTGAAAACAAAATCTAAAGATGTGTTGGCTCCACGTGCCATTTAGGAAACGTCTAGCAGTCAAGCTTCTGTTTTGAATGTGTGAACAACTCGGTTTAGGTGTCGGGTCCTGAGATTTTGGCCTTTTTACTGAACCATCTGCTGTTGTATCCGTGTTTTCGTCTGTCTGCTGTGTTACACAGCCTGGTGCGGGTGGGTTGGCCACAACAAAGCACAGCTCTGAGGTGTGTTACATGTCTAATTACCGAAGCCATAGTAGAGAACCTATATGTTCGCACGTTTTTTTTTTTTTGGGGGGGGGGGGGGGGGTCTGTTTTTTGTATGGAACACTAAAGAGTCTTTACATCCAACTTGAGCTAATGAAACTAGCCTCACTTTTCCCAGAGCACAGATTTC